>JAJOZX010001297.1:0-440000 GCA_023014485.1 Bathynomus jamesi
CGCACACAGGCATTCTACTGAGGAACAAGAACCAAGATCTGCTCCACCGCTTGATCCGTATAACTGGCAGTGGTTGATGCAGCTAAAGCTTCCACAGATGCCATCAGCTTCTTTGGCAACGTACAAAAATTGTACAACCTTTTTGCAGCAGCTACACAGAGATGGACAATCCTAAAGAAGCACGTGAACACAACACTCAAGTCTTGGAGTGAAACCAGGTGGGAGAGCCGGTTTAAGAGCATTGAGGCTGTGCGATACCAGAGCCACATCAGAGAGGCCCTGTTGAAATTCAGAAACAATGCCACAGATGCCATAGCCAGAACTGAAGCACAAGCACTTGCAGAGGAGGTAGGGTCTTATCGCTTTCAGATTTGCACAGTAGTATGGTATGACATTCTTCATGCAGTTAACCATGTGAGCAAACTTCTGCAGTCTCCTACAATGTAGTTTGATGTGGCAGTCAACCTCCTTAAAAAACAAAAGACTCACTCACCAGCTACAGAAACACAGGTTTTGTTGCAGCACAAGTCGTATCTAGGGACATATGTGAGGAAATGAATGTGGAGGCTGTGCTGAAGGAAAAGAGGCTCAGATCCACAAAAAAGCACTTTGCTTACGAAGCTCCTAACGAACCATTTACAGAAGCCTTAAAGAGGCTGGATTGGTTAGGATTAGTTGTGATATTTTCGTTAATTTTTAAGAAAATATCACGACTAAAACTAACCAATCATCAGGGGCGTACAGTTGACCTAACCGGGCATTCAATGAACCGAACCGAGTATTCAGTTGACCTAACCGGGCATTCAAATTTTATCCTATGTAAATAATGGGTCTCTATAAACCGGAAATATGATAGAATATGATAGAATATAATA
Organism: Bathynomus jamesi; assembly: GCA_023014485.1. Lineage (NCBI taxonomy): Eukaryota > Metazoa > Arthropoda > Malacostraca > Isopoda > Cirolanidae > Bathynomus > Bathynomus jamesi. The sequence goes on from JAJOZX010001297.1 coordinate 876, forward strand.
GAATTTTCAAGGTGTATCTTATATACATATCTTAATAATTCTATTATGTGAAGATGATGAGTAAAACCTGTTAAATTATCTCCTCTCTAATATTGACCTTTTAAACTATGTTCCCCCTGAAGCTGCGGGGGGGGGGGGGGAATAGTTTAAAAGACCCAAAATATTAACTTTATTAACCTAATAGCAAATTTTTAACCTTATGTTAACTATTAACTTTGGGTCGCCCTACTAATAATGTTTGTAGTTGTTCAGCCTCCTTCACAACGGCAAAGGTCACGTAACGGACGCAGAAGACCGTCGCCCATCAAATTACTAAACAGTTACAACGTCCTTTAACTTCGCTGATCAAACCAAAAAGGCTACATCGCAACAGCCCTTACCGCAAGAACAGCTAAGTTAAGTACTCGTAGTTGGATGGGTGACCGTCCTCTGCATTCATATGATGTAGTAACCCATTTTTCAGAGCCCACGTAAAGTTGTAGGTTCCCCCCGTCATTTGACTCAAATATTACGAATAAGGTTAACCTCCCCCGCCCCCGCCCCTTTAAAAATATGGAAGGAGGTAGCCCTCGGTCTTGATGTCCTTAAAACTGATGATTGAATTGTTTATTTATTTGGCATTAAATGTTTTCCAAGAACAAAAGCAAACTTTTTCTCTCGACTCAAATTAGTTCAAATGATGGATACTTGTTTTTAGTAGTGGGCGAACTGTACACTTAGGCCAGATTGGTTGTACCCTTTGTATTCAGATCACGAGAACTAAAATTTTCATAAGCTAAAGGACAACCCTACGAATGACTGTTTTCACGGTAACCATATTTTTAAATGTCGTGAGTCAGACCAGGAAGACGCAGCTCCTAGGCTCATCATTTTGAGCAATTCAGAATCTTCCTTTGAGAAATCTCTTAAAAGTCATAAGAAATTATAGAACCACATGAATAAATTTGCTTTCCTCAATTACATTAAACTTTCTGGCATAAGCCCAAACCCCTACTCTTCCCAACTTATACGTACCCATATTCTTTGCTCTTTACGCCTCAAGGTTATAGAAATGATTGAAAGCCAGGGGATCTGTTTGTGAAATTTTTATCTCATAGTTTTTACTTCCAATAAAACACGCTACGTTAACGTCACTCAAAGAAGGCTACACTCAAAGGAAAATAGGAAAAGCCAAAGGTTTTTAAAACGGTTCAGAAACTAAACAAATGCAATGAGACAGATCATTAACTAAAGAGGAAAGAAGACCCGTGAGCCCACTAAAGCTACCAGATTATATTAAAACCTGAGGATTAGACCACTAAGACGAAAACTAGCAGCAGACTTGCTACAGAACTGTTAAAATGTTCCACTGTTGAAGTTAGTTCATGTGCAGTCAGGTGGCATTAAGGACCACAGAGAAAGAAAGGTTTCGGTAAAAACACTTTCCCCGTCAAGGAATCGAGCAAAAGAGATTTAACTTTGTAGTTTTAGTGGAGTTAAACTTTATTTTAGGTTAACGTTGCGTGACCATATGTGATCTCTGATAATTTTGTTCCAAAACTGAATGTCAAACTAACCCAATATCACCAGATTAAAAAGTATTTCGTCTATCAGATAAGTAGCTTAATCATGTGAAATTGAATTTCTTTTTGAGTGATGAAAACTACTGAGAACACCAATGAGTGGCTCCAGTTTGAAGAAGGAATGGAGGTTTCTTTTTTTGCCAATGCCATTTGCAGGGCTGGATTAAAGGTTTCGTAGGCCATGGGCACTTTTCTATCATAGGCCCCTAAATTTGCTGATGCACCGTCTATTTATATGCCTTATTTTAACTTAGACCCAAATTGTTCCCTTGTGAATGTGCTTGTTCTCTTAGCAGTATAGCTAACTAAATTAATTATAAAGGAAACAAACATAAAAGGTCTTCGCATGTTATATGTAACAAATATATTCGGTTAGTCATTACGAAAATAAACTTAAAGTGGAGTTTATTTATTCCTTTGTGATTATTTATTAGATCTTAGTTGGTTTTAGGCTAGGCGGGTGTCTAAGCGCTAAGCAAATACTGAAGATATTATAATTAAAACTCACTCTAATAGACAGTTTATTTCCACAACAGTTTCGATGCCCACTGGCATCCTCTTCGGGTGGATACAGAAAAAAGAATGAACCAAAAACAAGAGGGAAAACAGTCCAGGGACCATTAAGAAATTCGTACCTAGGTTAGATCCCGTTCTCCCGACACTGGAAGGGCATTTTTATTAAAGGGACCCGCTTATAAGTACATTCGTACAAATTTAAAACTATCTACTTGTTCTATACATACAGATTCTATTATTTTTTTACATAATTATTACATTTATTATTAAATTTATTACATTTAATATTGCATTATTATTTATTACAGAAATTATACATTTATTATTACACTGTTGTTTATTATACAGAAATTGTAAATCGAAAAATTAATGAAAAAGGCGAGAAGGAAACAATCCAGAGACCATTAAGGAATTCGCACCTAGGCTAGATCCCGTTCCCACGACCCCAGAAGGGAATTTTTTTTTTTTTATTATTAAAGGGTCCCGCTTATAAGTACATTCGCATAAGTTAAAACTATCTTCTTGTTCTATACATACAGATTGTATTATTTTGACATAATTACTGCATTTACGTTTTTTTAACATTAATTATTACTACCTTTACACTAATTATTACATTTATTTTATCACCTTTATTATTACATTTATTGCATTTATGTTTATTTCCACATTTATTACTTCCATTATTACATTTACATTTTACCAAAAGAAAAAAAAAACGAATGAACCAAAAGCGAGTAAGGAAACAATTCAGAGACCTTTAAGAAATTCACACTTAGGTTAGAACCCGTTCACCGACCCGACGCCGTAAAGGATTTTTTGACCAAGAATCTCATTAAAGAGTCCCACTTATAAGTACCTTCGCACAAATTAAAATTATCTACTTGTTCTATACATACAGATTCTATTATTTTTCTTTTGACATACTTATTACATTTATGAAGTACCTTACTTGATTCCCAATCTATAGCATGATTATTTTGGCTGGCGTGATAAAAAATGGCATTATTAGTATTACAACTTCTGAAGGCATGTTTGTGTTCTTTAATACGGGTTTCAATATTTCTTCCAGTTTCTCCTACGTATACTAAATCAACTTTCACAGTGAATGCTGTAGCCGGCAGTGTAAGGGAAACTCACATTGTTTTTGGTTAACTGTAAATGTAATAAATTTAATAATAAACGTAATAATTATGTAAAAAAATTATAGAATCTGTATGTAGAGAAGAAGATAGTTTTAAATTTGTGCGAATGTACTTCTAAGTGGGTCCCTTTAATAAAAATGCCCTTCCAGTGTCGGGAGAATGGGATCTAACCTAGGTGCGAATTTCCTAATGGTCCCTGGACTGTTTTCCCTCTTGTTTTTGATTCATTCGTTTTTCTGTATCCACCCGAAGAGGAGGATGCCAGTGGGCATCAAAACTGTTGTGGAAATAAACTCTATTAGAGTGAGTTTTAATTATCATATTTTGACCTTCACGTAGAAAAAAAAATTAAGTTTTTTGCATTTACTGAAGATATTAAATTAACGTCTATAATCATTTAGTTTTATGTCTATAATCTATTTCTCTCTTGTCAAACTTTATAGAATTTTTTCATTTATTTTGTTGGCCTATACTATAAATCTTCACGGGCCAAACCACAGTGAAAATACATATTTCCCAAACTTCGTAGGCCCTGGGCACAGTACCCACTGTGCTCCCTTGATAATCTGGCTATGGCCATTTGGTGTTGATTATTTTAATCTTTAATTCGTCGAACAAGTTTTTAAAGATTTCTATCTCACTAACGACCAGAAAACAGTATTTTGCTTCCATCTCTTTCTTTAGCCGTGAACTTATGAATAGATTCTAGACTTCCCATAATCGTGAGGGAAAGTTGCGTCCTCGTCTTTCGCAATTAGGCAAATACGGTCTTTCACCCATTTCTCACACCGATTAGTCTTAAATTTGAAATTATCAACCCTGGTTAACTTGCATCAGCATGTCAGATCACTTTGTAAATTAGAAACTATTGGTGAACGTACTCCAAAGCATTGTGTGTGTGTGTGTGTGTGTGTGTGTGTGTGAGTTGAACGGCCTGCAAATTGGTCCTCAAAATGTATTGCTAGCTAAGTAACTAATGAACAGCAGTCGACTGAAAGAGTTGGGAGTGTTGTAAACTTATGGACTTACTCCATTTGAAGGTCTGTTCATTATCTTTCAAACAACCCTTTACCTACCACCAGTAGAAATATATTTACTCATACGGCGAGGAGTTGAGTTAAAAAAACTGCATCATCACTCAGAAAATAAGAAGTTTCCTACGAATGAAATTAAGAAAACTTGAAAAGGTGTAAAGAATGCGAGGAAGTATTATAAAGGCATTTTTATTCTAGGTGCTTCTTCAACTAAGGTTACAGCTGAATGGATATATTTACTATGAATTCAAAGTGAAAACTAAATAAACGTTGTACCAAATATACGCAGCTAGAGTTCTCATTCCTAAAAAATCTGGATAGATACCGAAGCATTAGGTTTTCTGGACGTGTTACTCAGACTCGGGAACTGCGCCAAGTATGTTCAGTAAGGTCTTCTCATAATCTCCAGAAATTTCACTCTGAGGGAAAAATTTCCAATCAAGTTTACATACATTTACGAACACATTTCTCGTGTTAAAAATTGTAGGACTATCATTCGGAGGCAATTTTGTATTATAATAAGTCCCACCCATTTTTCCATTGGAATATGAATAATGAACAAACTTAGCAACTTGTCTTAACTTGTTCGATTAAATCTTTCTCAAAGAGTTCCATATACTTTTCTTTGATCGTTCCTAAATCTATTTCGCATCTGGATACAATAATCCTAATCAGAGCCCAGTTATCAGTGCCGTGTCCTTCCATCGCGTCGTGTAAAGAGGGCCGTTTCCTAGCATAAGCAGACTAAGCGGCCGCTTAGGGCCCCGCTGCTACTAGGGGAGCCCCAATCTCTGGGTTGCACTAAGAAACCTGTGATAGTAGCGTCAGTCGAGAGGAGCTTCTCTAAGATGAAGCTAATCAAGAACTACCTCAGATCATCAATGGGGCAGGATCGCCTCAGTAGCCTTGGCCTCATAAGCATCAACCAGGACGTTGACAGGGAGATTTCACATGATGATATTATTGATTTCGCCCAGAAAAATTCTAGGAGGCAAAAATTTTGAAGATAAAAACTGTTCTGTATAACTTTAATTATTACACGATTGTATCGTAGAGTTAGTAATTGTTTGGTAGTTGATAATTGCATTATTTTTTTATACATAGTTCTGTCATTTATTCTAAATAATGTATAAGTTAATTTTCAGGAATTTCATGAGTATTTTTTCTGTCTTCTGAAAGTACATATTTGTTGTTTTGGACACTTAACATCTTTTCTGCAGATAAAACCAGATCATAATGCTTAAATGACATAACCCACATTATTGGATATTCGGATATAAACCACAATTTATGCTAAAGTGTAGGGCACATGCATTCTATGGAAGGTTGCAAAGCTACAAGATATGACCTCGTAAGCAAAACAAAGCTCACACCTAGCTGGGGGATTGGCGTTGACAACTCTGATGCAGTTATTCACATTAGGTAACCATTTATTGGGGGAAAATATCAAAAGACATGGTTGTGTCAGGATCGTCAGGTTCATCAGTCTGCTCTTCGTTTGCGTTTTGAGTCAATGGATTGCTGCAATCCAAGCCGCTGCCACATACACAAAACATTGTGCAAGGGATCCCGCTTCCCATGCAGCCGCAGCTACTCCCCCTGCATGCTGATTGTGATTCACACCCACATCTGATTAGCTTCAGAACTTCATCTGGTACTAAGCACACTCCTTCAACTGTTTTGGGGATGAGAACTGTTTGTTTCGTCTCTCTCCCACCCCACATAATGCACAGGATCAAGTGGTGGTGGGTTACACTTTAGTGCATCGAGCCAGTTCGCCACAGTGTAGTGGGCTCTGAGCACATTTTGATGGAAAGCTTCAGTTGTTGGTGGTAGAGAACATAGTTTGGGTGCAGCAGTTCCCGACTGCACTGTCTTCTGAGACCATACTCGCTGACGACACTCAGTAAGAGATCAGGATTTCTTATCCCCATAGCATGCAACAATGAACGCTGTTGCCTCTTTCTCGATATGGTCAAAGCATGCATCAAGGGACCCCAGCTTGTCTAGTTTCCGACCCTTCTTGGCTGTGGCAATGGCAGTGGCTTTGCCGATGCCATGTATTGCTGCAACTGTGTCACAACCACTCAAAGCGTGTAGTTTGAGGATTTGTGGGATGATGTCTTTGTGCTGGGTTACAGTTGCTCGGATGTCCACTGATTTTCTGCCACGCACTGGAGACTCCACAATCGTGGGACAGCATAGTTTCTTAAATTCATAGAAGTGAGTCAGCATGGCAAACACGTCTGTGTTATCACAAATGATGGAGATGCGGGCATCACAATCTTTCTCAGCTTGTGCGATAGCGTGTTGTGTTATTATCACGTCACCCTCTTCATGAGATGATGAGAGCTCCAATGCTGCTCGACTCCTGCTTTGCACAGTGGAAGTCGGTATGGTCTGCCTTCCTGCAAGCACTAGCTCATGGTCTTGGGTTACAGTTGCAAGATACTCACTGTCAGCAAGGATTTGCTCACAGAGCAGCTTGTTTAGTTGCTCCTTGTTCGCGGTGCACGTGAGAACAACCTCACTTGTAGGCAATGGGGTGTTGTGGTCCAGCTTGTGAACTCTGCTGCTCTTGTTTCTCATTGCCCAAGTGCTTGATTTCGGAGAGAAATCATAGTAGCGATCAAAAGCTAGTACTACAGATGCATGAGAAAGATGTTTCGGTAGCCATACTTTGAAGGTTTGGATAAATGTAGCAACTGTGCCACTAGCAGGACAGTCGACTGTCCACAAAACAGCTGACACATCCATGATAACTGTTCGTCGACCCCATGTTCCCCTCTGATGTCACTGCTCTCTATGATTTTCTGAATCCTCCCACAATTTGAAAGACCTTTCTGACCTCCAGGACAGCTACGCAGGAAATCCTTGAAGAAACATTAGTCTGCAGCTTTTGTAAAACCTGAAAAATAAGAATTTTGTTTACCCATTCTTCAGAGTACAAATCGCATTGAAATAATTTATCCTCAGCAAATGAAAACTAAACAATGCTCACCTGGTATATTCTCCATATTCAGCAGTCAAAAAACAATTTTGGAATCAGCACAACCAAGACGTCATCAAACCACCAGGTGGGCAGCACCATCAGCAATAATCTCAACAACTTGAAAAAAAATAAGAGGAATAATTAGACATATTGGAATTCACTTTACCATAGGAAAATAATCCCTGATTTCATTTTAAACCCTATAGAACTACTCAGTCTCGCCCAAAACCATAAAAACGACAGTAAGATCACCAAAATATCTCCACTACTGCCCGGGATATGGGATATTCCTTATTTCGGGGGGCGTTTGACCTCCAATGACCTTGAGTATTAACGAATGTGGGTCAAAACGACTCCCAAAGTATCTGCAACCCCTCCAGATCGACTCCTCATCCTTAAAATGACACCAAAATCATCAAAGTCCATCAAGTATTGACCAGGATATGGGATTTTTCAGTTTCGCCGGCCATCTTGGAAAATGGCGGCCATATTGAAAAACCCAAGCGGGGGGTCAGGTGTACACCCGATGGATTCTTGAATGGGGTGGTATAAGCTTTCAAAATATGTAAAAATTTGCTTTATAACAATGCAGGGTTTCAGTAAAATCAGGGTCTGTGCTACCGGACTATTTGTGGTTTTGAGAGTCAACATTGCGAGTGGGCAAATCCAAAATATTTTTCGGGTAAATAAAGATTATCTCGTTAAATCACGGATCAATTTTCTTTCAAAAATGTACTTGCATCACTTCTCCTTGTCACCATCCATAAATAATCTTAGTATTACAATAGATTTCACTCGATAGAGTTTAAAAAAATCCGAATTCTTTCATTGTAAAAATTAAAATTTTATGCTTAAAAGTCAAACTGAAGTTTCAGCATTGGTTGTTAAAGTCAATGTACGAAATGGAAACAAAATTAATTTTTTAAAATCCGACAGATATGCATTGCACCATTCTTCAGAAAAATAAAATTAGAAAGGTAGATGAAGCATATAATAAAGTTTGAAGACATAAAACCTAAAGTATTCGCCTTTATTGTCGACTAAAAACGAAGCAGCAGTAGCTTACAGATGGCCTTAAATGCAGCTTTAGCGTCTCCTAAACGCTTTTCCACAAGTTCCATGAAGTCTTCCCCACTTTCCTCAATATATTCATTGAAGACGCGGTTCAAGAAAAGAAATTTGTATGACATTAGTACTTTCCGAATGGCATCTTCTTCCACTTCTGCAAGAAAATGTATCATATCAGATTTAGCTGTCTAGAACAGGTTTTGCAGTTTGTGAAATTTATTACTGATGTTAGTTTAAGACTGAGAAATGAGACACGAATGGTACTAGAGGAAAAACTTTTTCTACGAGTAGTACATTAGTTCAGTGAATATTTTGAAGAGCATCATTACCTTCTTAAATGTAAGTGGAAAATAATGTGTGTCAGCAGGGCGGTTTCCTGGCCTAAACAGACTAAGCGGCCGCTTAGGGCCCGGCTGCTACTAGGGGTCCCTAGACAGGCTCCCAGGTCATAGCTCAGTGGGCAAGAATAGGAATATAGCTGAAGTTATTATTATATCCTTATTATTATATCCTTATTATTATTATCCTTATTATTATTATTGTTGTATTAATTAAAATTTTTGTACGAGACAAATGTGTTAAAAAGGAGACAAACGAAACGTTTTCAAGTTTATTAATTCTTTTCTCATCTTTTTCAGATAATGTGAATTTTGTTGGTTAAAACCTAAATGGTCTGATTACACTGGCCAACAAAATGAAACCTTTTTTTCTCATCACAAACATGATCACACTTTTCTTAATGCATTTTTCGCGCTGATTCCGAATCTGGTTTTATTTGTTTTCTAGCACGTAGAGTTATATAGATACACTGGTTTTGATATTTTTAAGTTTTTGATATTGCTATAAGAAAATTTATGGATGTATAGATCACACTTAGGAATGCTAAACAACAAATACATCATATACTTTATTCAATGTACTTATAAATAAAGAATATATAGATTATTTTATTAAAAGCGCTGTGAGTGTGATTTCCTTTTGTAAATTTGGCCTGGATTGTCACGATACAGCATCCAACAATGGTCCGCCATCATGCTTTCATTCCAATATCCTTGGTAGCGCTTCTCCATCATCTGAATATCTTGATGGAAGCGCTCTCCTTGCTCGTCACTCACTGCACCAAGGTTTTCAGGAAAGAAATCTAAGTGGGAATGCAGGAAGTGAATATTTAACGACATTCGACACTCCATTTCTTTGAAGGCATCAAGGAGGTTCTTGACTCCATCCTTATACGCAGGTGACTTGTTGCTTCCAAGAAAGTTTTCACATATCCATTTGTGAATCCTGACTGCATACCCATAAGCATTCCTATAACTTTTAGATCTCCACAAACATTCCATTGATGACTGTCGTATTTGATTGCCTTAAGTAGTATATCCATATTGTCATATGTCTCCTTTAGATGGACGGAATGGGCAATGGGATGGATGGCATTATATTACCATTATGCAAAAGAACTGCTTTCAGGCTTCTCTGCGACGAATCAATAAAGAGGCGCCACTCAGATGCCACATACGTCTGAGATATGGCTGTAAATAGTCCATTGATGTCATGGCAATAACAGAGAGGACCGTCTACTGAAAAGAATGCTGTTAATTCAAAATTCCGCTTTCGGTAGTAACTAATACGAACATTGTTCTCAAGTAAATTGTTCTCCTTTAGTCTTGAGGCGAGAAGCTCTGATTTCTCTTTAGACAGCGATAAGTCTAACAAGATCATTCAACTGTCCTTGGGTTAACTTTTTAGGCTCTAAATGTCTACCTTCAAAAGTGTACTCTGGTTCTGTAGATGGTCCGGAAACGCCAGTTGCACCTTCATCACTTTCCATGTCATCTATGATAGAATCTAGCCTATCACTTGGGGGAATTGGAATGGGCAATGTTTCATCATGTTTTACTGGTCTACGTGCTGAATCCAAGTTTGGATATACAATCTGGTGTTTGTTCTTGGCAGAAAACCCCATTAAGTTCACACTACAAAAATAACAGTCTTCATGATGATCTCTCGGCTCCCTCCATATCATGGGTATGGCAAATGGCATTGAAGCTTTCTTTTTGTTAAGCCAATCACGTAATCCATTTGAACAGCCAGAACAGATTTGATGTGGCGCCCATGGTTTATCTTGGTCACCTAGATGGCAACCAAAGTATAGCTTGTATATTTCTTAATGTCGGTTGTAATACTTCGTCGCTGTGTTTTAGTTGTGAACTGGCCGCATACGAAACAGAACTTGTCGGGGTCATTCTTACATTGTCGAGGCATGTTGACTGACCTGAGCAAACTATAAATTCAAAAAAAATGTACACCAACTTGACACAACAAGTTCTTGGACTGGACTCATCTTTTGACACACAAAGCACGGCGTTGTTGCCTGAATCACAATGCTGCTAGACGTAAAAGCTCACACCTGAAATACATAAGATGTATAATTAAGATAATTGAAATAAATAAGATGAATAAACTAAAAAACACAATAAAAAACACAATCAAATGTTGAAATAGTAGTATTTTGCCTATTTAAAATGGTTAAATCTGTGTTTTATATATATGCCTTCATCTTGAAAACTATACGTGCTAGAAAAAATCTGAATGCAGTTCTGGAATCAATCAGCGTGAAAAATGTATCCAGCCAACACAAATTGTACTCTGATGAAAAATCTTTGTTGACCAGTGTTATTTGAATGTATTTGATTAACGTTACAATTATAACAATTATTATTATCATCATTATTATTATTAATTAGCAGATTAGTTGTGGTTAACTAGATGTGACTTCATGCATCTTCGAAAATGAAACGACATTAGCCATCAGGAGCTGAATAACGGAAAAAGAAAATAGAGAAGTTTTCCAGGAGCAAAGGTGAGATGTGCCACTTGTATATTCTTATGATTACAGTTCAGGCAACTAGGTTAGGTAGACCAAGCTAGGCAAGTGCTCAGGAATCGTGTAGAGTAAGCTAGTCTCGGTAATATTTATATTATTTCGAAATGTGAAATTTAATGGATCACATCACCTCAAATTCTGCTCACTCAGATCAATTACACTGGCTAACAAAATTTGAAATATTTTCTGTTTATTGTGATTTTTCTGTTGTTTCTTAATGATTTGGGGCGCTAATTCCAAAAATGATATTGGTTTTTCTCTATCAACCGTTTCAAAAATATAGTTCACACACTTTTCATATGGCAAAGTATATAAAGAAAGCTAACAAATATTTTCTGAAAATAAAAACACTATTGGAAATTAATGTTTATTGAGCCAAAATTGTTTGACAAACGAAAAATGGTGCAAAGGATATAATATATATCATGAGGAGAACCGATAAGAGAATAACAAGCCTCGTTATGCAGTGTGCGTTCCTTAAAAATGCACTGAAGAACGCGACTTCCGCATATGAACAATCTTATCCTTTCTGATCAGCGACCATACGTAGTCTCCCATCATGGAAGCATCCCAATGGCCCTGGTACCTTTTCTTCATCGTTTGAATATCTTGATGGAATCTTTCGCCATGTTCCTCACTCACATCGCCCAGGTTATCACGTAAAAAGTCTAGATGTGAATGCAGATAGTGTAATTTTAAAAACATACGGCACCCCATTTTGCCATAGCACTTAATCAAATTTGACTAACTCCTTATAGTTTGGTGCTTTATGGTTGCCTAAAAACCCACGAACCACATCACGGAAAGCACACCAAGCCTCTTTTTCGATCGGAGTCATCTTGGCTTCAAGGTTCTTTGAATTCAACAGCGGCTTGACTTGTGGTCCTACAAAGATGCCAGCCTTGACTTCGGCCTCAGAGTTTAGGGAACATGACCCGAATCTGTTGGAAAACTTCCCCTCCAAAATCTAACGCAGTTACAAACTGCTTAATTAATGAAACTTACTATGTAGATGTGGTAGCAGAACTATGTTAGGCTTCACAAGAGGTTCCCTGAGTACATTGTACTTCCCTGGTTACAGTCCTTCACGTGGAGACCACTGAACTGTTTTGTAGTGCACAATTGAAGCCCTATCCCACAGGCAAAGAAAACATGCATATTTAGTTGTAAACCTAACAGGAAACCAGTCATTTTGAAATCACCACACACGTCCCAGTTATATTGTTCATACCCGATTTGAGTGAGCAGTTGTTTGACATTTTCATAGTCCTCTTTCATTTGAACAGAATGTGCAACTGGTATAGACGGATATTTGTTCCCATTGTGGAGGAACAGCTTTTAAACTCCGAGTTGAACTCTCAATAAACAGGCGCCACTCGGAGGATATATGTGTTAACCCAACAGCTGTGAATAGACTATTAACCTCGCTGCAATAACAGAGCCATTGACATCGTAGAACCTTGCAAACTCTTCATGCCGCTTTCGGTATACAGTGCTCTTGCAGTCTTCTCCAAGCAAATTCCACTCTGAGTCTGGAGGTCAGAAGCTCAAACCCTGATTTCGTCAGACCCAAATCTCTAATTAAGTCGTCCAATTCCCTCTGATTTGGAAAGTGAGGGTTTGTACTGAAAGTTACTGTATATTCTTCATCATGACTGTCCTCACCAGCCGACATCTCAGATGAGCTAGCTGCATCCTCATTTCCAACCTGCAAAGCAAAGAAACAAAATGTAGGCATAGCTATATATGTAGAAGAGCATCAGCACTAAGAAAATTCGACACAATGACCCACAGTCTGTAAATACAGAAGGTAAAGTAATGGATAGATACCTATTCTGGTGGACGTGGTATTGGAAGACCTTCGCCATGTGGTACAGGAGCTATGGACGACGCTGTGCTTGGATACTGAAGTCTTCCTTCCTTTAACTTTCCTGTACTTAGAAACATCTATTATGCAGTAGTAGCAATCGTCGTGGTGGCTCTTGGGTTATCTCCATATTCTGGGTACCGCAAAGGGCATAGCCACCCTTCAAGTGTGGGGCAGCAGCTTCCACAGATCACATGGGGTGCCCAGGGCTTATCTTGGTCACCCATAGGCATACCAAAAGAGAGACGATACGCGATCCACAACTTGGTGCCTTTCACAATCTTGTGCGATACTTGCTTTGGGCCTATGTAATACCCACAAACGTAGCAGAATATATCCGGCGAGTGTTTACAAGCTCTAGTTGCCACTCTCTTTACCAAACTGTACTACATTAATCATAACCTGCAGATATAGAGAGTTATTAAATCTGCAAAGATTACAGAAAAAAAGATGTATTCACAACACTGAAATAATGTTCGCAATAAAAAAGGATCGATGACACTCAAAACGTCAGCACAGAGAAGCACAGAAACACAGTACTGGTAACCATCAGACAAACAACCCGCTTTCTTTGTGTGCTCACACTTACTCACTTCAAGACTGCGCTCTTCTTTATATAGCACAGTGGAAGTTTTGGGCAATTTCTAGAACAAGAAACTGTCAACGAACACCCGGATTGTTCTCAACAATTCCCGATTATTCTGATATTGCTGCGCCCATAACATACTGGTAAAACATGAAAAATGGATTATCTCTGAAACCATTGATGATACACACAAACCAACGCCAGATTTAGACTCAGCGCCCACAAATGCATATAAAAACAAAAAATTCTATATAAACAGAATCAGTTTTACACTGTTATCAAACAAAATAAGAGTATTTTAGCAAAAATTAACAGAATATGTAATGTTATGTTCTTCTCGGGAGCACTACTGAAATATTTGGAAAAAGCCATCCTCAGCAAAGCCCGATGAGCATCATGAGCCAACAGCAGGACCATCCTCTATGCAACCTCAAACACCAGTAGAAGTAGAGCCTCGTGAACCAACAAGTGGCCCATCTTCTGTTCAGATTCAACCACCACATACAGGCATTTCTACTGAGCAACAAGAACCAAGATCTACTCCACCGGTTGATCCGTACGACTGGCCAGTTGTCCTGTCAGATGCCTTGAAGACAGATCTAGTGTCTCGAGGACCATTTCAAATCATTCCAGATTTCACATTCCCTAAAAGAGGATGGTAGAAGCGTTCATCACCATTACATGTACAGAATATTAATTAATGGGGAAAAAATAAAACGAAGCTGGCTGATGTACTCTAGAAGGAATGATGCTCTTTATTGCAAGTTGTTTTCAAGGAAGTCGTACAAGCTAATTACGGATGGACTTTCAAAACTGGATAAACGTTGGTTCGCTTCTGAAAGACCATGAAAATAGTTCAGAACATGCAGATAACATGGAAGGATCTGGAACTTCGGCCAAAAACTGGGAGGACTATTGACCAAACTGAAATGTCATTAACGGAGGTAGAGCGAAGACGCTGGTGAGATGTTCTCACACGTCTTGTAAGTATAATCCAATCACTGGCAAAGATAAACCTTGCTTTCAGGGGTCTTCCTCTACATTGTACAATCGAGACAATGGCAACTTTTTTAAGGAGGTTGAAGCTGCTTGCCAAATTTGATCCAGTGATGAACAACACAGCAGAGTCAAAAGTGGCCAGTATCGTCATTCAAGTTACCTAGGAAACATCATTCAAAATGAGCTCATTGGGTCCATTAGTCGGGGAGATCTTGGATGCCACTGTTGCAGAAATAAAACAAGCTAAATATTACTCTCATTTTAGACTGCACTCCAGACATACCACAAGTCGTAGCTAGGGAACATATGTAAGGAAATGAATGTGGAGGCTGTGCTGAAGAAGAGGCTCAGATCCACAAAAAAGCACTTTGCTTACGAAGCTCCTGACGAACCATTTACAAAAGCCTTAAACGAGGCCGGAAGTAAAAATTTTCAATATGGTGGTGGATTGTGCCATCGGGTCAATAAGAGATATTCAAAACATTAGATGTGAGGGACATATTTGGGGGCTCTCCTAAACTTCACAATGAACAAGGAAGACTTAACCTGCAAGTGTGAAAAGCTCTCCAAGATACTGAGCTGACTGACATTGATGGAAGGGAACTGCCCCTCGAAATTAAGAACTTGCCGACTTTACCTTCACACATGACTGCATTGGAGCTTTTCTCCTTCATTCATCAGAAACAACTGGAGGAACTATACCCCAATCTCTGGGTTGCACTAAGAATTGCCTGCACTCTACATGTGACAATAGCGTCAGCCGAGAGGAGCTTCTCTAAGATGAAGCTGATCAAGAACTACCTCAGATCATCAATGGGGCAGGATCGCCGCAGTGGCCTTGGCATCATAAGGGAGATTCCATATGATGCTATTGATTTCGCCCAGAAAAAAAAAAAAAATACCTAGAAGGCAAAATTTTAAAGATACAAACTGTTGTCTAACCGTTAGCTATTACACGATTGTATCGTAGAGTCAGTATTATTTGGTAGTTGATAATTGCCTTATTTTTTTATACATAGTTCTGTGTCATTTATTCTAAATGTATAAGTTAGTTTTCAGGAATTTCATGAGTATTTTTTGTTTGCCTTCTGAGTACAAATGATGATGTTTTGGACATAAAGTTTCATTATCGTTTTTTATTGAAACAGCCATTTTTTGTGTCCCCTGAGGCGAGTAGTAAGGCGTGAGTTGGTGGATGGAGGGTGGGGCCTCAAATGGGTATACTACTTAGGACCCCCTAATGGGTAGAAACGGCCTTGAGTCTCAGTTTGATGTTCCCATTCATTGTTTTTTATTGAAGTGAAGGATTTGACTAATTCAGTCATTGATATTACACTGAACCCATTACAGTCATTTTGAACTAAATTTCTATTCTTCGACTCGCCAAACACCCATCCGACAAAAATGTGAAAATCTATCCAACTCGATTCCTCCGTTTTTCTGGCATCTAACTAAACCTCTTCAACAATATTTCCTCTTTCCCTCCTTTTTCATTCCGACGGCACAGTTGCCGTCTGTTCCCTGACAAAGCTGACCTCTTCGTTCAAACTTCCTTCATTTCCTCACCCGGTCTGACTTTAGAAGAGATTCTAATTTCGAGCATAAGTTTTATCTGCCCTACTAGCTCAACACTAGGAAGGCGTATGGTCCTGATGGTGTTCCTCCCGTTTTTCTTAAGAACTGTGCTGACACCCTGCCTAGGCAAACTCTTTCGTCTGTCTCATCTGGTGCTTTTCCTTGCTGCTGAAGTTCGCTTTCATTCAGGCTATCGCAAAGGTGACCGCTCTCAACCCTCCAACTATGGTCAAATTGCTTGGCTTTCTTTACTTTCCAAAGGTTAAATCTATCAATAGGAAGATTCTTAAACCTTCTCAAACTTTTCAGATAATCAGTAGGGATTCCGCAACCGACGCTCCACTGGCGAACTTCTTGCATATCTCCGATTTGCCGGCGTCCGCCCTTGGCCCATCCTACCTGCATAAGAAACATACGAATACAATTCAACACATTTAAAAAGGTCTTTGCAATCCTGTTAAACAGACATTACTCTTACATCAACGGCGCACACTACGAGAAAAGATAGCTTCAGAAGAATCATGGGTTATTACTGATCTTTACATAGCTTCCTGCAAAGTTGATTAAATGACAAAACCCCATTCGCCCTTTAGTTTTGATGATAAAGTAGTCATTCAGTAATTAAAACCATACTCAACCCTAAACATTATATAGATGTGGTATCAAGTACCCGCAAACTTTTTGAATGTTAAAATTGAACCTATACCGTCTAGGGTTAAGAATAACTTACTCCTAGAAGTACACAAATCGAAGGAAACAATGAAAATACTATCAAACCATATTTAAGGTCACATATTTAAGGGTATCAACATAATTTACAGCAAATTTAGGTTATTACTGTGCTAAACAATCATTCCAGTTTTCAACAGTCATACAGCAAATATTCGGTGTTCCAATTGTTACTTCGAACTTTCGTCAAGTAGATTCAGTAATGCCTTCTCGTAGTCTCTAGAAGTATCACTCTGGAAGAACAAAAAACAAACATTCTTAATGGTTTGAATTTAAGTTCAAACTTCCAATTTTTTGGCGTAAAGAAATATACTGCATAAAGTTAGAATTAAAGAAATTAGTCTTTGACGAAGTATGAAAACACAAGTTCACCTTAATTTCTTCGATTAAGTCTTTCCAAAGAGTTCATTATATTTTTCTTTTATTGTGCCTAAATCGATTTCGCATCTGGATACAATAATCCTAATCAAAGACCAATCATCAGTGCCGAGACCTCCTATCGCGTCGTGTAAGCATGAGCGAAGAATTCTTGTAGACATTTGGATGATAAATCTAAGGGTATCAAGTTTAACACTAAAAAAACTAAATCAAGTTTCTGTGCAGTTGTTGCAGTATACAAAGTATATAGGGGTGCACATTCTTCAGAAGATGCTTTAAAAATATACACAAGGCGATTTATTAAATGTTAAGAACTTACAAATTGCTTTGAACGCAGCTTTAGAATCTCCTGAACATTTCTTTTCTACAAGTTCCATGAAATCGTGTCCAGTTTTCTCAAGATATACTTTGAAGACACGCCTCAGGAAAACGAAGGAATAGGAAGTAAGTATTCTGCGAATAGAGTCTTCGTCCACTTCTAGAATAAAAGTTAACTTATCAGTATTAGTTGAAAAAACACAAACGATCCGACTTCACATCCAGTCAACTATCGTTCCAGTATACTGTAGCCATGTTCACCGAACTTCAGTATCGGTATTGGACGAAGCTCGAGAACCTTTGATAGTTTTGTTGTTAGTACGAATGTTCTGAAGTAAAGATATTTCCCAGTATTTTGAATGTACAGTGCCAATAAAACCACCCAAAATGTAACATTCAGGTATAGTAAAAATTAATTACTAATCTTTAAACATAAGTGACAATGTGACGGCCACGAAATATAGCTTTCCCTTGTGGAAAAGATCACAGGAGTGACTGTCACTGCGTCATAGTTGACACCCACACTGTTGTTGAATTTATTTATTATTGTAGTAGTTTAACCTCTTTCGCAACACAAGTTACACGACTAAGGGACCAACAACTTTACGTGGGATCTGAACCACGGGTCGTTACATAATCTCTGCAGGGAGGACGGTCTCCATCAAACTACCTAGACTCAATGTCACTTAACTTGGCTCATCTCGTGGAAGCGGTGTTATGATATCGGCCGGATGGAACAGAATTGTCGAAGTCAGTGTAGATTGCCTTGCCCCAAAGGAAACTACCATTTTTGAGATTTGTCGTTGCAGCGACAAAATCTTAGCCTTGTTCTTATATAGACCAGTGCGACGCCATCAATACAGACTACATTAATCCAAAATCCTCATACCTTCTTCACACAGCTCGTCGACTATTTGAGGAGGAGAGGACTTTGTATCGTCTCTACTGAAGAGAGGATGCTCTGAAGAGTTTTTTCGAAGGCTCCGAAGTTTCTCCAGACACTACTTCTCAATAGATTTCTCGTATTTGTTTTCAAAAGATTCTTTGATTGATCTGATCAGAAATTTAAGACTATTTACAATGAACTAGTTCAGATTGCCAGCTCAATTTAAGAATACAAATTAATGTCAATCTGATTGAATTATGGAACAATTTATGAAATGCTGGCCATTCAAAATGTACACTTACTTTATCAGTGTATTGTCTCTGGTGCAAAATATTTCTATGAGAGCAGTTTCGTCTGTTCCTGGGCCTTCGGTTGCAAGTTTTATTTGCTCGGCGAAGAACAACGGCAAAGGTTTCAACATTGATAAAATCACTTTCTCGAACACTCCGGTCAATTCGCTCTTCAAATCTTCAACCAAATCCTAGAAGGGAAATTCAGTAATGAACCTCTTACGAATCTTCTGAAGACAGTCTTCAGAAGGTTGTCGATTGTGTACAGTGTGATCGCGAGTTCATGAAAAATGCATAATTACCGGATTGAGCGACTTTCATGATCACTCTACAGACATTTACAAGGATAGTTGTATTGGATTATGAATTTCAATTACTCTAATTACTTCGGCTTTTAAAACAATACATTTAATTCAATTTAACACATACCATCACACATACTTTACGTTTATTACGAGGGCTCAAGACTACACTATCCTAGTTAAGCTCCGGAAACTACCATGATAGTTAAAACTGACAATTTATATTATACGCAACCTAATTTAACCCATTTTGTTTGTTCATAATTTGGAGGCATTTAAATCTTAATTTTTAGGTCCGACATCATACGATATTTAACAAACCGTTAATTTTACTGAACACTCCATTTATTACAAATACCCAATTCATTACTGAACTATTACTCAAAAGTTTCTCCATATTTTTCTTGAATTTGAATCCTCTGGTCTCTAGTTCTCGTAGTTAGAACTGCGATTATGCCTTCTTCATTAGTTCCAATTCCTTTCATAGACTTACGCAGAGCTACAGCATCCTCCCAAGGATCAAAGTCACACGAGGGATAAAGGTTGGTTTTCTCTGTAGGTAAAAAATAATTCACAAATAGCATCTTATTGAAGATAAGATGGTGTTCGACGACGCAAATAGAAACGAAAAGTTTATTTTCAGAATTTCTACCCCTTTCAAAGTGAAATTCATATCAGATAAAATAAGTCCGATATTAGAGAAAACTAAAGAAATTAAAAAAAATTTTATAACAGCATTTAAGGAACTAAGTTTTTACCCAAATATGCGTCCACTGAAAATGCATACAAACATTAGTAGTTTTAGAGATCACTTACGTAACTTTGATTACGAAACTAGCCTGCACTAATAGTCAAGTTCACTATCACTGTCTGCAGTAGTTAGAATATTCATCACCCAAATAGTTAAAAAAAAAAAAAATTTAGTCACTATTAGTGACAAATCTAACTAGTTTAAGAATTAAAAAACCTACTACTCAAATGCTTACAAGCCTTAAGCAGTTATGGGGTTCGAATATAATTCATAGGTGTATACATGTATAATCCAAATGATATAACCATTCCATAAATTTAACTAAGTACGAAACATCTTTAAAGCAAGTTTCTATTTGCCACTTAGTACGGGGCAGATTCAAAATTTAAAGATTCACATTTTAAAAGCATTCGTATAGAGGGGATATTTCAAATCTTCGATTTTAAATGAATTTTATTCGAGAAAAAATTTGAAATGAGCAACAAGTCTTAGTTTTAATACTTTAACGACATTCAAACATCGAAACTATCACTCACATTTACAAATTCAGTGCTGTACGTGACAAACACTATAATTTAAACTAGAACCTTAACACTAAAACTTAAAAAGAAACACTAAAAATTGTTAAAATTAATGAAACTTTAAACAAAACACATTACCCTGTAAAAAATAAGTTCTTGAAGAAATGTTTCAAAGAAGATTTCCAAATTCTGCAAACTCAACCATTATTAAACAAAGTTCTACAACGATCTTTTCACTCAACAAACTCGATTTAAACTGAAAAAACATTAACTCTAATTTAAAATTTCAGTTGAGGCTAGTTCATTTACACATGTCTATACATCCTCTGAAGAAGAAAACGTTTCACAGGTTTGTAGTGAATCTAATACTAATACATCTAATACTACATCTATGAAGATTCTGTATGTGAAAGCTAGTAAGAGAAGTGGTATTTACTGCATATCTTCTAAAGACATAATGGTTTAGTATCCATTAAATCAGTTTGAAGTTAGTATTCATGAAATAATATCTACAGACATGATATATGACGTAATGGATGACGTTACTCTCTCTCTCTCCACCTCTAAAATTAAATCATTAATTTTGCAAAATATAAGTATCAAAGTGGGTATGGAAATGAAGGAACGAAACTTTGAGTTAAATATCAAGAAGATATGAAGTGCAAGTAGAGTAGGAAGAGTAACAACTATGATCTGTGTAAAGTTTAGACAAAAGGGAAAATGAAGTTTACAGGTTATACAAACAAATGAATAGTCAAGTGTGACCATAATACATATGAACAGATTTTGGAAATTTTTGTAACGAAATCTGGTAGGAGTTATTGTCAAGATTTGGGAGATACTTCCAATTTTTCCATACTAGACTGTTTAATGAGAGTGGCAGCGCTGCCTATATTCATAAGACCTCCTGAATCTAAAAATCTAATTCAAAGTGGAAGGTGACTTCGATTCATGTTATAAGTAGTTAACTTTCATTTTTATGCAAGAAAGAGGAAAGAAGTGTGAATGCCTGCAAAAACGCCCGTCCCACACACATGAAGAAGAGAATCAAAATCAAGATAGAAGGTTTTCTAGATGCCTGACACTCTGCGTTTCAAGGATTGGAGGTCATAGAGAAGGTGAAAGATGAATTGAGGAAGATTGTTCCAAAGTTTACTGGTTGAGTAGATGAAAGAGTGAAATACCAATTAACCTTGCGTTAGTGTCAGACAGGAAAGGAATGACAATGTGTCAAAAGTCTAGTATTGCGTGCTCTCTTTAAAGGAGGAGGCGTGCAGTTAAAGAGTTCAGAAGAGCAGTGTCCATTATAATAGCGATAGTAAAAAGAGAGCGAGGCAACAGTGCGACGAAGAGAGAAAGAGTGAAGACAGTGAGGAATTGATAAGACGAAAAGCCTTTACTTCCATCCGGTCAAGTAAAGCTGTGTGGGTTGAGCCATCCAACACATGAGAAGCGTACTCCATACGGAGGAAAAGACCCCTGAACACAAACAGCAATTGAATAGGGATGAAGAAACTGCTTAGTCGGCACAGAACACCTAACCTCTTAAAAACCGTTTTCGAGAGGGGATATATGTGATCTTTCCAGGAAAGATTACGAGAAAAGGAAACAACAGGAATGTTAAGACAAAAAGGAGAACTGAATTGTGTGTTGTTAAAAGTAAGGGGATATTCGTGTGGAAGATTGTGGCAAGTAAACAGATGAAGGAACTGAGGTTTTGAGGCATTGAAATCCACAAGGTTTTCACTGTCCCAATCAAAGATAATAGAAATATCAGAGGTTAGGTGCACCACAGCCGTCGTACGCGAAGCATGGAGTGACTGTTGTGAGAGACAGCTTGTGAAGTGGGTGAAGAAGTGAAGAGTGGAATCATCGGTATAGGACTGGATAGGACAGGAAGTGCGACTTAATAGATCATTGATAACTAAAAGGAAAAGAGTGGATGACAGGACAGAGCGCTGAGGAATGCCACTATTAATAGCTCTAGGAGAAGAACAGTGATTATCTACAACCGCAACTATAGATCGGCCAGAAAGGAAATTGGAGATGAAGGCACAAATAGAAGAATAGAAATCGAAGGAGTGCAGTTTGGATATTAAAATTTGTGCCAGACTATGAAATGATTTTGATATGTATTGCGCAACAGCAGACTTTTCACAGAAATACCGAAAGGAGCATGACCAAGAGTTAGAGATATATGGAAAGAAATTGACAGTAGAGCGACCCTTGTGGAACCCATACTAACGATCTGAAAGACGATTATAAGAAGAGAGATCTTTAGGAATCTTCCCATTAAGGATAGATTCAAAGACTTTAGAAAGGCACGAAATGAAAGGAATTTGCCGATAGTTGGAGGGTTGAGAGCGGTCACCCTTCTCTGGGACAGGATGAATGAAAGTACACTTTCAGCAGGAAAGAAAGGTACAAAACGAAAGACGAAGACGAAAGAGTTTGCCTAGGCAGGTTTTTAGCACAGGAGCACAATTCTTGAGAATTTTATTTATTTGTTTCCAAAGATTTTTCGAGATCAGCTTTCTTCCTAAACTTAACCTGATGTTGTGTTGGTGAGCTGATGAACATTACAATGAGAGCCCAAGATTCGCCATACAGCTTGATGTAGATCGTAATCGTAACTATTGCTAATTGAATTTGCAGCTACAGGCAAGGTTGATTTTCTGCAAATTGTGAAATAATACAAATTGAAACAAATTTTGCCATCGGCGTAAAGACTTGTGCGTCACTGTCATCCCCTTAGTCTTAAATAACAACTTCGCTGAAACAATCCCACATAGCTGTGGACTTGTAGCAATTAATTTTGAGATGTTGGTCTCTGCATAATCAACAAAGCGTTTGTTTTAGCAGAAAGCTTACATTTTTTAAGCCATAGATCAAAATTAGATACGGCAATTTTTCCGAAACAACACCTTTAAATTAATAGACCGAAGAAAGAAGACTGATGAGTCATGAAACACTTGTGACTGTATGATTTGCCGTAGTAGTAATGTCTTTGGAGGTGGGTATGTTGCAGGTGAAAATATGACGATGAGGCGTAGGAAGACGCAGCATGAGAAGGGGAGGAAAAGTACATTCAAACTTAGTATCAGAATCGAAACGATCAGACATAAGACAACATTTTAACAGTACAGTATATCGAACTGTTAAACGGTACACCGTGTGTGTGTGTGTGTGTGTGTGTGTAGTGTATAAACGAAACGTGAAATTGTGTTCGTGTAATTTAATGTAAAAGGAAATAATATTATTAAGGAGTAAAGTGGCGCTTTTCGTTATTAACCCGCATATTCTTTCTCGTTATTTACCCGCTTATTAAGCCAAACATTTATTAGCAAATATAAAAAAAGTTCATGCATAAGAATAAACCTCATGAATATGTTCTAACAAATGTTGAAAATTATTAAAAAAATTAATGTGCAAGTATAAACCGAACATTTATTAACAAAATACGTCAGTGCGACACCCGCACGATTACACCGCCATCTAAGTCCATCTGTCCTTCTGGTGTCTTTGTTTTCTTTCATTGGGGCCTGGCATTGGGAGCATATTTTTTCGGTGAATAGTAGCCCATGCTTCTTGAGCCAATCAATAGTGTCTTTTGTAGTGGCTGTCAAATGATGTAGTTTTCATAAATTTAAGTTAGTAACAGAATCCTAGTGAGCAGCCATCATGCGGATATTCAAATATCAAATGTTTTGATTAATTTTATAATGGACTGGTAAAACAAAATAGTCGGTATGTAGCCGTAAATAGCGAAAAAGAATATGAAAAAGAATATATTTTTTCGGTGAATAGTAGCCTATACTTCTTGAGCCAATCAATAGTGTCCTTTGTAATAGTCGTCAAACGATGTAGTTCTCGTAAATTTAAGGGCGTACAGTTAGAACCAGTCGTGATATTTTCGTTAAAACAAACGAAAATATCACAACTTAACCTAACCAATTGTCAAGGTCATACAGTTGACCTAACCGGGCATTCAATTAACCTAACCAGCATTCAATTAACCTTGTAATTATATATAAAAAAGAGATATATATATATATATATATATATATATATATACTATATACAATAGAAGAAAAATAAAAAAAAATTGGCAGAAAAATAAAAAAAAATTGCGGGTAAATAACGAAAAAGTGTCAGTAAAGTTACGTTTTTGGTGTCAACTTTAAATAACCAAAATGTTAAAGTTAATGAAATAAAAACTTAGCCCAGGAGTAGGGCCTACTATATTAGTTGGGTTACATTCGTACAGTATTTCATACATTTTGTGTAATGATGAAAAACCAGTAAGACTATATTTACGACAAAACCACAGTCATCCAGATCTCCAAAGTCAGTGAGTCCAAATTTGCGAAGCGTGAGTCCAAGTTTTGAAGCTGCACTTAAAATGTAAGTGACTCGTGAGCTTAAAGTAAATGTTATGTTCTCACTGGTTCCAACATTTTTGTTCAGAACATTTATATAAAATTATTTACTTATTAAAATGCGAGCGTGGACCAATTATATATAGGTAAACTTCACAATTTTGGTTTCATTCCTTTTGGAAGTGAAATTCACACTTTGGATGGCTGTAGTAATTTCTATAAATTTATGGTCTTAATGACGTTTCTGCTTAAAAAAAAAGTATGAAATTTTGTAAAAGCTTGGCCTTGCAACAGGGGTGTCTGAAAAGTTACTCCCTGTTTTT
Organism: Bathynomus jamesi; assembly: GCA_023014485.1. Lineage (NCBI taxonomy): Eukaryota > Metazoa > Arthropoda > Malacostraca > Isopoda > Cirolanidae > Bathynomus > Bathynomus jamesi. Next base: position 25,981 of record JAJOZX010001297.1, read on the forward strand.
ACCGGTACATTTTCAACAGATTTTCTCAAGAAGTCACGTGGTACATTACCAAGAACACTACGAATTTTTTTTCCAAGTTCATCAATGGTCCTTGGTTTTGATTTGCACACTTCTTCTTTGGCCCAGCCCCAAAGAAAGAAGTTGCATGGCGTTAAATCTGGACTTGGAGCAGGCCATTCCGTTGGCCGTCGACGACCTAACCACTGTCCGGAGAAGTGGTTATCTAACCAGGCACGAGCAGTTAATGCAAAATGTGATGCAGCCCCATCTTGCATGAAGAGCAATTTTCCAGCATTTTCCTACTTAGGTTGTTGTTGTTGTTGGTTAGCCGATCAGCCCACCCTGATCGAGCAAGCCGGCGGCACGCAGGTAACCAATCGTCCTCTCCGGAGCGGACCAGAGGTTCAGCGCACTAGTGATGTTGTGTTGTGTTCGTTGTTGTGCTAGAGCGGTACAGTCTGTCATAATGTGTTCAATTGTTTTGTGGTGAGTCCTAGCACAGGTGGCAGGTGTCGTCTGTGGAGTTGTCTAGTCTGTGTTTATTTGTCTGTAAGTTGAGGTGATGTCCACATCGGAATCGTGCTAAGTTAACTCGATCCGATCTACTCAGGCTGATCTCTGACCTGTTAATGGGTGGCGGCTTCGCACCTAGGACCGCATTCGGACCGAGTCGTGTCAGTGCTTTGTGAGTTAGGTGTGTGTGTATGTGTTTTCTGTACTGTGTGATATCTGTGGGGCGTGGTATGGAATGGAGTATTTGGTTATAATGTCTCTCTGGTGTTACCTTAATGGTGCGAGGTGTCGGTGCATTATTGTACATGTAGTGGCAAGGGTGTTGTGGGTTAGTTGTCGTTGCTGCCATGAATTGTGTTCCCCTCATGTCTAAATGTTCCCTAACTTTCAGTATTTTTGTTTCTGTGTGCAGGTGTTCTATTGGTGTTGTTTGAGTGCATCCTGTAATGATACGAAGTGCGTTGTTTTGTATTGTCTGTAAGGTGTGTTTGAGATAATGGGTGCCCAGCATGGGCTAGCATAGTCCAAACTGGGCGAATATATTGTTTGTATATGAGTGATGTTATTTCCTGCTGGTGTCCAAAGTTTGTGGCTGTTAGTACCCTAAGCGTGTTAAGTCTTGACGTACATTTGTTTTTAATGTCCTGAATGTGGTTTGCAAAAGATAATGATGTGTTGTATGCGACCCCAAGTATTTTGGTCCTGTGAGTGTGTGAAATGTTGGTGTTGTTTAGTGTAAGCTATGGAGTTATCTGGTGTTCTTTTGTGTTGCTTGTAAGCAAGGTGATGATTGATTTTGTGGGCGCTACTTCGAGTCTATTGTGTGTGAGCCAGTCTTGTATACTGTTTATGTATTTGTAGGTTATTTGTAGCGGTGTCGATGTTGTTGTGGGTAGATGTTAGAGTGATATCATCTGCATATGATGATAAGGTAGCTTGTTATCTATGGGTGTTGGAATGTCATGCATGTATAAGTTGAACAGTGTTGGTGAGAGAACAGAGCCTTGATGGACCCCGTTCGGAAAAAAGCTTGTTTTTGGATGACTTACCATTAAATGTGACATGTGAGTATCTTCCTAAAAGATAGTTGTTATTGGTGTTATTGCGCATGTTTGTGTTGAGTTTTGTTTATGAGGGAAGCGTAGGATAGCATCAAATGCTTTACTAATGTCTATTGTGCTAATAGTGTACGTTGAGCTGGTCGTCTGGAGTTGATGCCATCCATGATGTGCTGCGTGAGGTTAGTGAGTAATGTCGTGGTTGAGTGGTGAGGTCTGAATCCATGTTGAGTATGTGATAGTGGTATGTGTGGGTTGGTGATTTGTAAGATTAGTCTTCTGTTACTTGGAAGTGTGCATAGTAAAGTAATGGGTCTATAGGAAGCTGGTTCTGTTGGATTTTTGTTTGGTTTGAGTAGTGTAATAATTTTACATTTTCCATATGTCAGGAATAATACAGTGTTGGTATGAATATGTGCTGATATTTGTGATAGCTAATATTCCCTGTGGGCCCAAGTGTTTAAGGTGTATGTTAGATATGTTGTCTGGTCCAGTAGCCTTCGAATTCTTAATGTTTTTGATGATCTTGGTGGTCTAGTCTGTAGTGAAGGGTGTAGTGGTCGTGTCGAGTCTGGAGGTTTTCTTGTGTCTGGCTGTTTGTCTGTCTGCGTGTTTCTGGTTGTTGTCTCTGTTTAAGTGACTTATCTTTACGTAGTGATTAACCAGAATGTTAGCTTGTTGTGTATATGTTGGGATATTATTTTGGTTGCGACAGATAGCCGCGTGTGAGGTGTGAATGCCGCTGTTAGAGTGGGTAATGCTGTTTATAGTCTTTTATAGCCTGGATGTATCTGTGGAGTGGTTTAGTGTTGTTATGAATTCCCTAAGTGTTTCTGTTTGTTTTTCTTTGAGTTTGTTGTTTTTTCTGTGTTGAGCTGTTGTATCTGCTGTTTTATGGCTTCTGTGTGTGGTGTTTTGTGTGTTATGTTTGAGGTTGTTACGTTGCCTTCTGAGGTGGGCTATTTCTCTAATGTAATTTGGGTTGTATTTCCTAATGTTGCCCTCGGGTATGTATTTGTTTGCATTATTGATGATCTGATTAAATGTTTTGAGTGTTGTATTGATGTTTATGATGGGTGTGCTGTTTAATGTGGTGAATTGTTCCTCAGTTTGTATTTTGAACTGTTCCCAATCAGCTTTCTTGTAATTTCTGTAAGTGTGCCTAAGGCTGTTGGGGCAGAGTGTAGAACGTGTTGTAATGATGATGGGCAGGTGGTCTGATGACAGTTGTTTTTCTCTTCTCCAGTGTGTATGTGTTGCTAGTGAGGGGGAACAGAACGTCATGTCTGGGGAGGAGTTTGAGTATCCTGCTTGATGTGGTATGTGATTATGTTTTTTTGTATTGTTAAGAATGAAGAAGCTGTTAGTGTGTGGCTATGTTGGCGCCTCTGGTGTTGCTTTGGTTGTGCAGGTACCAACTAGTGTCTTTAGCGTTGAAGTCTCCGCCTAAGATGACATTAGTGAGAGAGGCCAGATTGTGTAACTGTGGATTGTAATTGGCTGGCACCTGAGGTGAACTATCTGGTGGGATGTAAATGTTGATTAGTGTGGTGTTGTGTTTTGCGCGTGTTTTAATGTTAACTGCCTGTATTTCTATCGTGTTTTCTGCTTGGATTGTGTTCTAATGTGTTGGGTGGCATCACTGTAGCTAATGCTTTTACGTATGTAAGTGATGAGTCCACCCCCGTGACCCCCAGTACGATCTTGACGGATCGCTGTAAAGTCAGGGATGGTGGGTGTTTTGTGTGTGCATTTTAGTTTTGTTTCTTGTATAAATGCTATGTGAATGTTTTGTTTGTGTACGAATTCCCTAAGCTGCATGATTTTATTTGTGCGGTCTTCTACGTTGTACTGTAATATGTTAATATTATACTTTTGTATGTGTCTCATGGTGCTATTGTGTCTATGTCTTTGTGTATGGTGACATGTGTAAGTTGTAGTGGGGCCTGGATTAGTCTTAATGTCGCCGAAGAGTAAGAGTAGTCCGGGGAGCATGCAATTGCTCCCGTAAATGAAAAAATAGCACGCTAAGAATAGGTCCGGCCCGCGAGCCGATCGGCACTCTGACCATGCCACGCAACAGGCCGTCAACTGCCAGTCTGGCCAACCGTAGACAGCCCGCTGCACGGAGATTTGAGGAAGTTTGGCCACCAGCGCGTTGATGTTTCGGTTTGACGTCGCCTCTTCTTCGCGTTGACGTGTCCCACGCTGGAGGATACAGCCACTGTTAGAAGCTTCCTCGTCAGCTGCTAACACTTTTTTCACGGTTCTAGCTAACTGTTCAGAGGTTTTTTATAAACAAATCTCAGCTTTCTGCTCAAAACGGCTCTTTCTAATTTTAAAGTTGATTATTCAAGGAAGGAAGATGTTGACTTCTATTTTGCGGCAACAGTTGATGTTATTTATGTTACTTTATTGATTAATGAAAATGATTAGGCTCTTCAAGTTATAAAAGATTTCTTTCGTAATAATTGATAAATACGAAACACAAAAACGTATATGCAAACAGGATGATGATGCTTAGACTACTCAAGTTGATGAAGTTTTCTCTTTCTCATATATTGTATCGACGTAATACTGTAACTTAGGTTACAGAAGTGTGTGAACATTGCTGGAGTCTACGTTGAATTTTAACTTTGTATTAAAGCTTTTAAATTTGTAATGAAGTAAACGGTAATAAATAAGCTTCATTTCAGTTAAAGAAATGTTTTCATATCCCTTTCGTATCGGAGCAATAAGAATTTAAATATAGGGAGTGACTTTTCAGACACCATGTAGATACTGGTAAGCTTTGTGGGAAATGACTGAAATGAAACGTAAATTACTGAAAATCAAATATAAATTACTGGCGTACGAAACGGAAATTTGAAAATTTGTAATAGGATTAGTAGTGTGTCCGAAAAAATGTAGTGTAATGCAATTGCATGCAACAGTGCAACATTGCATCTTACAACCTTGCATGCAACATGATGAGAGCGCTTTTATCCCCCTCCACCCCCCTAAGTTTATATATATATATATATATACAGGGCGTCCCAAAAAAATGTATACACACTTTAAATACTTATAAAGGCAGTGTTTATTAAAATACATTTCATTTTCAAAATGTAGTAGAATCTACAGACATTATTTAATTGTTTTGTCAACGCCTGTTTTCAAACTGACGTCCGTTCTGGTCCAGGCACTGCTGATAACGCGAAGCAATGGAATCGCAAACATCACGAAACATTTCGTTTGGTATTTGTGTGCATTCTCGTTCAATGGCTGCTCTCAATTCAGCGACTGTTGCAGGTTTTATAGCGTAGACTTTGTCTTTTAAGTATCCCCATAAAAAAAGTCTAGTGGTGTGAGGTCTGGTGAACGCGGAGGGTATTCTACGAAACCCCTTCGTCCAATCCACATCCACATCGTGCCAAGTACCACTCGCAATACTCCACTCTTCGGTCCGGATCATCTTCATTAATAGCATGGACTAATCTTGGAATGTAACTTTTCCATTGACAGCGCTTCAAAATGCGTTGGACAGACGATTCTGAAATTCCTACCTCACGACTCGCTTGCCGCACAGATTTTCTTGGACTTTGGTGATACGTTTCCAGTACTCTTTCTTGCTTTGTGGGGCTTGTCGATGTCCGTGGTCTTCCGGAACGCTTCTTGTGGATATTCTGAACAGTTCCATCGGCTTCAAACTTATCTCTAATTCGAGTGATGGTAAGTCGCGTTGGTGGATCTGTTTGAAACTCCCTCCTAAACTGTCTTTGCACTTCAACTGCGTTTTCACACTTCCAGTAGCATTTTAGAATGAATTTCCTTTGTTCAAAGCTTAGTCTGACTGCCATTATTAATTATAATGGGTTTAACTTGGAAAGAAAGAAACATCAATTGAGCTATCAGCTGTTAAAGTGTGTATACATTTTTTTGGGACGCCCTGTATATATATATATATATATATATATATATATATATATATATATATATATATATATGGTACTTTCCTGTTATCACGGACCCCAGACTTTTTGGCAATTGGCTAGGTCTAGTCGTGATATTTTTGTTAAAACTAACGAAAATTACAACTTAACCTAACAATCATCAATATATACCTTACCTTGAAACCTTATGTTGTTTCGTGCGTTGGTCTCTCTTCACACGGAGGTCAAGCTGGTGGCCCCGCCTCTAGGTCTGGCCTGGTGGAGGAGCGAGTTGCTTTCTTGCGCTCTCCACCGTACATAGCCAGGCACGCCCGGCTCATCTGGTACTGTCCTGAGCCAGGCATCCAGTCTTTTCTTGAAGACTTCAACTTTGACCCCCGTTACGTTTCTGAGGTCCTTAGGAAGCTGGTTGAAAAGTCTTGGCCCCCTGACAACCAAGCTATTTTCCTTCAGGGTTGAGGAGGTCCCTTGTCGTGCTTTAATTTGGGAACACTACACATTCTGCCTTTCCTATTTTCCAGTGTTGTTTGAATGGTAATTGGGTTTAGTTTTAGGTTTGGTACCAGTTTTTCGATCATTTTCCATATGTAGATTATGATGTACCTCTCTCTTCTTCTTTCCAGTGAGTACAGATTTAGTTTACGTAGTCTTTCCCAGTAGTTGAGTTCTTTGCAGCCATCAATCTTGGCTGTGAAATGCCTTTGCGTTTCTTCTAGTTTATTAGTTTCTTCCTTTTTATATGGGGACGTCAAAACTGAGCAGTATTCAAGTTTTGGTATAATCAGTGTTTTTAGCAGGGGAATCATTACTGTCCTGTCCCTTCTCTTGAACGTTCTTAGAACCTGTCCGGCGACTCTTTTTGCTTTATTTATCGCTATCTGATTTTGTGTTTCGAATTTCGCATCATCTGTCATTATTATCCCGAGATCAATCGCTTTCATGCTTCTCTGAATTTCCTGTCTATCTGGAGCATAATATGCAGTCTGTTTAAGTTCTTCTTTTCTACCATATCTCAAGAGCTGAAATTTCTCGGCGTTGAATGACATGTTGTTGTCTTCTGACCATTTGTATATTTTGTTCGTGTCCCTCTGCAAGGCCTCCACGTCATGTACATCGCTGATTTTTCTGCTGATCTTTGTATCGTCTGCAAAGGATGTTACTATACTATTGCTGTTTACTCCGCTGTCTATGTCTGTTAGCATGATAATGAACAGGAGTGGGGCCAGTACTGTCCCTTGTGGTACTGAGCTGCGTACTTCCGATTCTGATGATGATATACCTTGAATTTTGACGACCTGCAGACGATCACTAAGGAAGTTGTAGATCCATTTTCCCACTTTGCCTGTTATTCCCATGTCTTTAATTTTATGTGCTATTATACCATGGTCACATTTATCGAAAGCTTTAGCAAAATCTGTGTATATAACATCGTAGTTGTCATTGCCTTCCAATGCATCTAGGATATTGTTGTAGTGCTCTATTAGTTGTGATAGGCATGATCTACCTGATCGGAATCCATGCTGATTTTCGTTGAATCTTTCCCGTGTCTCCAGGAAATCATAAATTTTCTCTCTAACTATTCTTTCAAATACTTTGGTGAGGTGGGACGTCAATGACACTGGTCTATAGTTCTTTGCTTGAGATCTGTCCCCTCCTTTATATATAGGGACAATGTTTGCTCTTTTCAAGATGCTCGGTATTTCCCCAGTGTCTAGGGATCTTCTCCATATCCAGTATAAAGGTGTAGCTATTTCATTTTTACAGTTTTTAATCAATAATGCGTTCCAATTGTCCGGACCTGCAGCTGAATGTAGTTTCATTTGTCTATAGCTCTCGCTACATCTTCTGGTGTAAACTCAAAGTCTGTTATATACTCTCCTTGCAATTCCTCTTCAAAGAATGCATTTATGTCAGGTATCGCTTTGTCACTTTTTGGGGTACTGAAAACTGATTCATATTGAGCTCTCAATGTATCAGATATTTCTTTTGGATCGTCGGTTAGTTCATTATTTCCCGTCCTTAAGGGCCCAATAGCGGCGCGCGTTTTTGTTTTCCTTTTTGCATAGCTATAGAAGTATTTTGGATTTTCCTTTATTGCTTCTACCGCCTTTTCCTCTTCCCTCTCTGTATGGTCCTTAATCAGGGCTTGTATTTCCCTATCGATACCCTCCAGTTTTTCTTTTATTGTTTTCCTGCCATTATCTCCGCAGTTTCCTAACTTCGCCTCCACTCTCTTTCTTTTGCGGAATAGTCTTCTCTTTTGCCTTTCTAGCCAGCTCCTCTTTCCTTTTGGCTGTGATTTCGGAGCATATTTTTCTAAAATTCTCAGCGTTTTTTCCTCCAAGTTGTTAGCATTTCTTCAGTTGTTTTATTCTCGAAAATTGTTCTCCATTCTATTTGGGCCATGTGCGATCTGATTGCTTCCCAATTTATAGTCTTCGAGTTTAAGTTAAAGGCCCCGAATTTACTTCTTTCCACAATATGTGTATTGTCTTCTAATGCTGCCATCATATTTGTTGATATCTCGATTAAGTTGTGGTCTGAGATAATGGTTGGGGTTATTTTTATATCAGCAATCAAGTTCGTGTTATTCGTGAATACCAGATCCAGGCAGTTATTTTTTCTGGTATTTTCTGTTATCTCCTGTGTCAGCATAAACTCGTTTGTGAGAGCCATCAACATTTTTGCTTGTTCCTGATCTTCTCTTGTGCCCCCCTTGTCCTGGTGAATATATATATTCCTATTCACCTTTTTGTATTTTATAAATGGGAAGTTAAAGTCTCCGCAGATCATTATATTGGGGGATGGAGGGTTTATGGCCTTTATTAGCTTTCTAATGTCATCAATGGCCTCCGAGAATTTTTCGGTTGGGGTGCTTGGAGGTCTATAGATGACTATTACTATCAAGTTTAGTTTTTCTATTTTCACTGCTAGGAGTTCCACATAGCTGTTTGATTTACTTATTATCGTCTCTGTCATATGACCTTCCTGTACATATATAGCACAGCCACCTTTCCGTCTCGTCGTTCTATCCGCTCTTAGTAAGTTGAAGCCCTCTATATTTATCTCTTTCTTATCAATACAATGTTCGCAGTTTTCACAATTTCCTTGGCAATCTTTAAGATGAGTTTCTGTGAGGCATGCGATGTCCGCCCTTGTTTCGTCCATAAATCCTTTCAGGTACGAAACCTTATTGAGTGATTGGTTTGGTCTTATTCCTTGAATATTAGCCAGGACAATTTTTATGTTCTCTGTTTTTCGTTGCCCCTTGTGCATTTCAAGTTCGTTTTCCTTCGATATCGCTTGATTCGTTGCTCTATGATCCTCCGAAAGAGATCCGTTTCCTCCTACTTGTATTGGTAGCTTCTTGCCCGGTAGCGATTTGGCTCGGGGGTTTCCAGCTGTGTCAACTGCATGTGGATGACATTTAGCATTCGTAAGGTGTCTGAGATGTTGAAAAAATTTTCTTGTTCGCTTATTGTGTTCCTATTGTTGTTCCTATTGTTATTTTTATTCCTATTGTCATTTAAACTTTTTCCTTTGTTCGTTGAGTCCGTCGGGAGATGTTGATAGTAGCATTTATTCCCGAATTTGCAGGTTCCATATTTTGCGTAAGTTCTGCAAATGTCCGGGTGGTAGAATTTACATCCGTCTCCAAATTTACAATGACCATTATTATAGAAGAAATTGCATATTGGGGGATGTTCATATATACATTGTCCTCTTTTAAATCTGCAATTATCTTTTATATAATACCTGCATATAATTCCTTCCCCATATTTACTCTTGGCTTTTGTTTTTTGCTCCTTATTGGGGGACAGTTTTACTTCGTTTACTTGACTGCCCTCTTGTCTTGTCCTATTTGTGCTATTTGTGCTAGTTGTGTTTGTGTCCTTCGTTGCCCTTATGCTGTGTGTTGTCTTTACACTCTTTGTCGCCTGTGTGTTTTCGGCCTCATTTTGTGACGGTATTTGAATTCTTTCTATTTCGCCTTTCTCCGTTTCTTCCGTTTTCCACTGTTCTTTGTTTCCACTTTCCTCTTTCATTCTCTTCTCGTAGTCTCTTTCTGCTTTAAATACCGTAAAAGAGTTTAATTCGGTCAAGCAGTTCTCGCAGAAAAATTTTATTCCATTAAACTGCTTTGCGTTCGTTATAAGGAGATTTTTTTCATCCCCCATTCTAGGCTACATTAAAATCAAAAAGTAGCTGACAAAAGCGCATGATCATCGCCTCTGTCTCATCTGTTGTCAGCTTTACAGATTCCACAGAGTTGCAGTATGCATTAATTTCCATGTGGTGAAGTGACTCAAAAGGGGGTATTAGGAGGTATTGGGTGGGGGATGACTCAAGCTGTGTGAGGGAAAGAATTTTCCGTTACTCCAGGGTAGGGGATGTGGCACGCTGTATACTTCTCACTGATTGGTCCTCTCGACTGTGGCTGCGGGGGATAATGGGGGATATTTGCGGGCACTTCAAAAAACAAAACTTTCCTCACAAAGAGACTCGGAAAAAAACAAAAACAAATGCTGTATATATTAATTCACTTTGATTTTATTACTTTTTTGGTATACGCCGCGATTTTTACTTTTTTAAAAAGAAATACCGCTATGCACTATCAATTAACTCACAATATCGGCACCGTTTAAAACTGATTAACTGCAGGATTTTTACTGTAATATCGCTTTTATTCGGACTTCGATCGAAACACGTGTAACCGCCACAACAGCAAACACACACACACACACACACACACATATATATATATATATATATATATATATATATATATATATATATATATATATATATATATATATATATATACAGTACGTACTGTATATCTATATAAAATTCGGTTCTACATAATTTAGGACTGTCACTTATTAGTTAGAATTTAGGACCATAAAAGCGAGGATATCCTGGGGTCCGGGATAACAGGAAAGTAATATATATATATATATATATATATATGAGTTGTATATATGTAGGTGTGTATGCATGTATGTATGTATGTATAGAAAAGACAAAACGTCTTTATATATATATATATATATATATATATATATATTATATATATATATAATATAATATATACACAAACTCAGAATGGTTCCCTGAGACAATTATATGTTAAACACAGACCGTGCATGGAACAAGGAACTCTTCTGGGAAAATTAAATCCACTATAGTCCGAACTATAGTGGACTATAGTGGATTTAATTTTCCAGAAGAGTTCCTTGTTCCATGCACGGTCTGTGTTTAACATATATATATATATAATCATGCGGGTTGCTTCTACAGAGCTTCAATTTAATATTTAGGAGAAATCCAATGACAAGGAGAAATGTAAATGCCATGAAAAGTCTTCTTTAATGCGCAACGTTTCGAGCAATACGCTCATCTTCAGGCTGTTTAATAACAATGTGAAATTAAAATCAATATTGAATGAAAAACAAAACAGAAAATTTCTATAACCTATTCATAAAGACAAATTTTAAAGACTGAGAAAAGAGGGTTAAATTCTAAGTTATACAGATTTACATATAAAAATTAAGAAGCTATTTTTAAATACATATAGTAAATGTGAAATTAATACACTGGAAAAATTAACAATAGTACACTGGAATAATGAGACTAACTAACCTTACACTGCAGTTTCCGAGGCTAACTGATTGAGCCGAGGCAATACGGGAAAAAACAAGAGATGGCGAGGGCGATTGGGGAAGGGGGGATTATAAGGAATTGGGGAAGGAGGAGGGATCATAGCAAATTGAGGGGGACGGCAGATGAGTCAACATTCAGACTAGGGGACAATGTTTTGATGAAAAGCGATTCCAAAATTCTTAGTGAGTTGGGACAAGTATTACAACCAAGAATTTTAAAATTGTCTAAAGTGACATCAATTTTGCATTTTATGCTGTGTTCGCGAATACTGGAAGCTTCTTTAGTTTTTAAAATTTACCTGTTCGGCCACTTATTCCCATATGCGAATAAAATCTAGCCCTGAGAGAGCGAACAGTGCTGCCAATGTAATTCCCAAGGAGACACCTAGGGCAGGTAAATAAATATACAACACCGCTACGCAACGAGTCAGGGGTTCGATCCTTCGCTGAGAAAAAGCTACCTAAAGACGTTTTATTAATAAATATGATGCGGAAATCAGTATGATAAAAAAATTTCCTTAACAATTTTGTAAATTTAAGCTTAAATTCCTTATTCAAAGGACCCATTTCAGGTACCAAGAAATATTTTATATCCTTCGGCACTGTAATACATGGAAGTTGAGGGCTATAAACATTATTTAAGAAGGATCTAATTAGTTTGTCTACATATTGAACAGGAAAACTATTATTAGTAAAGTATGATCTTAGATTATTAAATTCATCATTAAGTAAGGTAAAACTAGAGGTCAAATTATATCCTCTGAACAGGAGAGTTTTAATACAAGACATCTTATAGTTGAAATCAGTAAAACTAAAAAAATTCATGCCCAAACCAGTGAAAGTGGGTTTCCTGAAACTGATGTAGTAATAGAATCACCGTTTTTCGAAATTAAAAGATCTAAGAAGGGGAGGGAGCCATTTTGCTCAGTTTCCATTGTATACGTTATATTGGGGTGCAAAGAATTTAGGAAGTTGAAGAATTGTTGCGCTTGTACCGCATTATCAAAGACTGCTATCGAATCATCAACGAAGCGTCGATAGAAAATTGGCTTGAGATGAGTGGGAGATTGTCTAAAAATTACACTTTCTAAATGAGTCATAAAAAAATCAGCTGCTAACGGTCCGACAGGTGATCCCATCCCTACTCCATCAATTTGTTGGTAAACCTTATTGTTGAAAGTGAAATAGCATTGTTTGCTCAATTATACTGTCTGCCTAAAATCCATAAAGCTGGAACACCTCTCCGTCCTATTTTAGCTTCGTATAACTTACCCACCTTTCAATTGGCAAAATTTGTTGTTCGTCTCCTGTCCCCCTTTGCGAAAAATGCTTACACTATAAATAACTCGTTTGAATTCGAAAAAGACCTCCTTGGTAAAAACTTCGATTCAAAAAAGTTTTTTGTCAGTTTTGATGTAAAGTCGCTTTTCACAAATGTACCTGTATCTGAAACTATTGCCATTATTTTAGATAGGGTTTTTAGCTCAGTCGATAATTTTCATGGTTTTTCATTGTCTCATTTTAAGGAACTTTTAGAATTGGTCTTCAAACAATGCTATTTCACTTTCAACAATAAGGTTTACCAACAAATTGATGGAGTAGGGATGGGATCACCTGTCGGACCGTTAGCAGCTGATTTTTTTATGACTCATTTAGAAAGTGTAATTTTTAGACAATCTCCCACTCATCTCAAGCCAATTTTCTATCGACGCTTCGTTGATGATTCGATAGCAGTCTTTGATAATGCGGTACAAGCGCAACAATTCTTCAACTTCCTAAATTCTTTGCACCCCAATATAACGTATACAATGGAAACTGAGCAAAATGGCTCCCTCCCCTTCTTAGATCTTTTAATTTCGAAAAACGGTGATTCTATTACTACATCAGTTTACAGGAAACCCACTTTCACTGGTTTGGGCATGAATTTTTTTAGTTTTACTGATTTCAACTATAAGATGTCTTGTATTAAAACTCTCCTGTTCAGAGGATATAATTTGACCTCTAGTTTTACCTTACTTAATGATGAATTTAATAATCTAAGATCATACTTTACCAATAATAGTTTTCCTGTTCAATATGTAGACAAACTAATTAGATCCTTCTTAAATAATGTTTATAGCCCTCAACTTCCATGTATTACAGTGCCGAAGGATATAAATATTTCTTGGTACCTGAAATGGGTCCTTTGAATAAGGAATTTAAGCTTAAATTTACAAAATTGTTAAGGAAATTTTTTTATCATACTGATTTCCGCATCATATTTATTAATAAAACGTCTTTAGGTAGCTTTTTCTCAGCGAAGGATCGAACCCCTGACTCGTTGCGTAGCGGTGTTGTATATTTATTTACCTGCCCTAGGTGTCTCCTTGGGAATTACATTGGCAGCACTGTTCGCTCTCTCAGGGCTAGATTTTATTCGCATATGGGAATAAGTGGCCGAACAGGTAAAATTTTAAAAACTAAAGAAGCTTCCAGTATTCGCGAACACAGCATAAAATGCAAAATTGATGTCACTTTAGACAATTTTAAAATTCTTGGTTGTAATACTTGTCCCAACTCACTAAGAATTTTGGAATCGCTTTTCATCAAAACATTGTCCCCTAGTCTGAATGTTGACTCATCTGCCGTCCCCCTCAATTTGCTATGATCCCTCCTCCTTCCCCAATTCCTTATAATCCCCCCTTCCCCAATCGCCCTCGCCATCTCTTTTTTTTCCCGTATTGCCTCGGCTCAATCAGTTAGCCTCGGAAACTGCAGTGTAAGGTTAGTTAGTCTCATTATTCCAGTGTACTATTGTTAATTTTTCCAGTGTATTAATTTCACATTTACTATATGTATTTAAAAATAGCTCTTAATTTTTATATGTAAATCTGTATAACTTAGAATTTAACCCTCTTTTCTCAGTCTTTAAAATTTGTCTTTATGAATAGGTTATAGAAATTTTCTGTTTTGTTTTTCATTCAATATTGATTTTAATTTCACATTGTTATTAAACAGCCTGAAGATGAGCGTATTGCTCGAAACGTTGCGCATTAAAGAAGACTTTTCATGGCATTTACATTTCTCCTTGTCATTGGATTTCTCCTAAATATATATATATATATATATATATATATATATATATATATATATATATATATATATATATATATATATGATTGTGTGTGTGTATATATATGTAGCGGAGAGCCGGAGTTAGACCCCCAAAGGTGGAGGAGGAGAGAAGACCCATCCATTCGTTGCCATCCATCGTAGCCATCACAGCCATCTATCTATCTTAGAAAGCAGCCAATCGTGAACGCCTCACGTACACAGCTATTTCCTTGTATGTATATATAAAGGTAAATTAGCATCGCTTTGCCTCAAAAAACACACACGCACATGACGTACACACGTAAAGGAGAATTAACACAGTTCTATCCCCCAAAAATACATGGGAACCCTTAGAATACCTCACAATTCCCTTCATACATAGCCCATCTAAAATAAAAAATAGATGCGAAACCTTAGACTACCTCACAAGCCCCTTCAGACATAACCCCATCTCAAAAATAATAAAATGTACGCGAGCATGCCATATCTCACAACTATAGACAATATTACACCACCACCAGGGGCGTACACAGCTTTTCTTAAAGGGGGGTGGGCACACACACACACAATATATACAGTATATATATATAGGGTGTTTCACGGTAATAGGATAAAATTTCATAAGGTTCAGATTGCCTTGTATACCTCTTGCCCCAAATCCATTTAGAATAAAAGTAAATCCAGCCGAGTTTCAATAAGTTTCAACAATATTTAGAGGTTGCGCCCTGTATCAACTTTATTTGACATGGATGAAAAATCTGCAAAAACTAGATAATGAGAGGGATAAACAAGAAACTAGACCCATATATATATATATATATATATATATGGGTAATTATACAACAATAACGATAATATATCTAATCATTTATAGCGACAAATAAATAGCATTTTCCATAGCAAATAGCAAATTTCCATGTATTTTCATTAACATTTATGGAGTTATTAGAAATTTATACAGACAATAAAAAATTATACAGCACTGTACTTGGCTAATTCCGCTTTGCCTTTTGTTGGCACTTGTTTCATATGTTTCTTTGCAACTTGTAACAGGAATTGTTGCTGCTCTTCATTCCTCACAGAAGTGTTCAGTCTCTTTGCAAGAGCAATTTCTCATTCAGCTGCGTCATTCACAACTCCTAGAGCGTTTATTGTTGTCTCAAGTTGCTTGTGTTCTTCGTCTTTCTCGCCTTTCTCTCTTTTATGACTTAAGAATGCTGGTATTTCACGATCACCCATTCCTCTACTTATCAATCTGAAGTTTTTTGTTCTTTCAGTCACAAAATGAGAGATGGAGATATTCCGCAATGACAAGTTCTTGCTTTCCAGTCGTTTATGAGCTTTTCTTGATGAGGGCATTTCCAAGTTCTCTATCATCTTTCTCTTATTTTCCTCTTCAACTCTTTCGTCAAAAAAAGGCTAGTCCAACGAGATCTTCTGACAAATACCAGAGATGATGTCGAAGGGCCTTTTCTGCATTTCTTGCTACCTCACCATCCGGATACTTATGCAGCAGATTCCAGAGGTTTAGATCGTCCTTTGGAGCCCATCTTGGGAAGATACATTCATGCCAGTGTCGAACATACACAAAAGCCACGAAGAGAGAAACACGTGTCATTGCCCAGGACTCTTGATTTTTCAATTCTAGTTGGTCTTTAAATAGAGTAATTTTAAGACCATAGATAGCTTTGGCCATCCATCTGGCTTGATGACATGCTCCTGGAGGACGGGGTTTAAATTGCTTAATGTGATGATCTCCCCCAGGAAAAATAAAGGCAAGTTCCAGTAGTTGCTTGTAGTCTTCGCATGGGTGATTTCCTGACTGGAGAACCTCCTTGAGGAAGGTCAACATTTCATCACGTCTGTTCTCGTAGAAGCTGTCATTGCTGATGATGTTGATTAAGTCTGCGTCAGAGTTGAGTGTGGAATATGATTTCTGATCCAAGGCATCCCATCGTGGTCGAATTTCTTGAAGAGAGCATATCTGGCCACATGACGGCCCACAGTAATACTTAAAGACATCTTTGAGGATCACTTCATGTATATGGTGACGACAAGCCAGCCATAATACTTGTCTTCGAAGACTTTGCTCAATGTGCAGACAAGCACCTTGAACCATCCCTGTGTTCGAAGGGGTTGTATCGAACAACATACCTATGATCCGTTCCTCAATCTTTGCACTTTGTACCTCTTTCATCACTGCATGTGCAACCTGTTTACCTGTTCCATCGACAGCTGCAGGAACACCAATCAACAGCAATCAACACCAATCAACACCAATCCTATCTTCAAGGTTTTTTTTTCGACTAATGTCCGGGAGCAGTTTTCCATCCCAGTGAAGCACTAATAAAGGAGCAGTCTGGAATTTTGTAGTAGCCATCTCTTGCATCATTTCTGCCCTGTTCTTTGCGCGAGCTCTGTAAACAGTGGCTCTGGAGATTGACAATGTGTTGATGTCGTATCCTAAGCTTTTCGCGGTGGCGGCGTATGACGTAGTAGCCTGGCTAATTGACAGGTTTTCACGATCCCATGTAGCAGTAAGAGTTTCATCTAGAGCAGGTGTGGGCAACCATTGGCACGCGTGCCAAACGTGGCACGCCAACGACTTTTTTCCGGCACGCGATTCCCCGGGCTCACCTTAAAAAAAATTAAAATAAATAAATATCCAAATTCTTCGCTGAGTTTTATATTTTAACTTAATGTTTACTGCTAAAAAATGGTAAAGATTAACTTTTGCATCAAAGATTTGACGATTTTGGCACGCTCACTTAAAAAGGTTGCCCACCCCTGATCTAGAGTGTTTTTTGATCGGCACTGAGTCGTTTTCAAAGATTTTGATTTTTTACCTTGAATTCTTCTTCTTCTTCTTCTTCTTCGGTCGATGATGGTGAAGATGAGTAACCTTCAAGTTTATTCTTCTGGGTCATCCTCTGTATACCTTCCTCCTCACGATCTTCCTCTTCTTCAATGCATCCTGAGCTTTCTCTTTCCGTTTCATTGCCTGTAGATGAACCTATATACACCGGCCATCGATGAACTCATTCTGTCTATGCGTTGTGATGTTAGGAAGGCTTTATCTTCATTAGAGACATGGGGTGATTCTAACACATTGGAGCTTGTTATATTAAACAGGTCTTCCAAATCACCCTTCCACATTTCTCTTCTCATAAGCGCACATCAGTGGTCTTACCCTTGTCTTTTTGGAGTTGTTGATGCTCATTAAGAGAGAGCCTTAACCTTCTTCCTGACGTTGGGGGTCTGCCATCACTGGAATATATGCTTTACTCCATACATTCCGTAGTTGGATAGACGCCAGCTTCGCTACTTTTGCAATGGTTTTCTTTTCTTTTCTGTGATGATACAAAAAACATAACAATACTTGCTCTTTGGAAGGTAGCCTTGCCCCAAGTAAGTCAGGTGAGGGTTTTTCTCTCCAGAAGCCACGTTCCTTTCCTAATTGCCATCACATCAAACAGTACCTAGAATTAAAATAACATACAGTAAATGCTCATTGCTCAAACATTTATAATAAAAGAATTGCTCAAGTCTAACAGTTTTTATAGATAACGTGAAGATATTACAAAACTATAGCACATTAACCGACTGCATATGTGTCAGTTATTTTTGCATCAAGCATAAAATACCACTCGACATGAACTAACCTGATATATTTACAGCGTAAACCATAAACAATCTCACACTATTACAGCATAAGAAAAGCGGCAATTCTATGGGCCGGTTATGTACAAACTGGCAGCCAATCAGCATAAAGGTTACCATATAAGTAGCGGAACCTGCAAATATCATCCGATTTTGCTGAAATTTGGCTACGCACACTTTTTTATGAAATGGAAATGGGGCATGGGGTATATGATCTAAAACAAAAACATTTTGATTTGTGAAACACCCTAAAATATATTATATATATATATTATATATGTCCCGTAGTGTAAATCCTTACGGTACAAAAGAGTTCGTCTCCGACGAATTGTATTCTAACCTTGAACCCAAAATTCCTTGTTCTGATATCACAGAGTGTGCATTCTTTCATGCGCGGAGAAATCCAATGTAATCCGTATAAATCCACATAAATCCCATTAATCCGTATAAATCCCAGTAATCCAAATCTAAATTGTTAGATGCGAGGTGCATATGAAAATATGCACATCGCATGAATTCTTCGATCCCTCCGCGTCTCTATTATTGTCAGCATCACGTGATGCAAGGCAAGCGTCTATAAACATCTCAGTTTTTATATTTTTTATTATTAAATTTTCCTAAAAAACCTGATCTATTCCATAGATAAAGCATAATTGTGTCAACCTATAGCCCACCAGATTTCCCCTAGCTCGACCTACTCGCATACCAAATTTCAGCTCTTCCTAACCCCTATTTCTCTTTTCCAAAGAATCACGCAAAAGTGATTCTCTCGTATGAAATTCATGCGCCCTGTAAATTCCTTCCAAATCAGTTCCCTTTTGTATAGGTTCGACCCTCCTTCCAGGCCGCCCCCCTGGCGCCTCTCGATCCTACAATTATGCTTTACTATCAAAAGAAAAATGTAAATTCCGCGAAACCTATTTCGATCATGATTGGTCTCCCCCGGAACTCTCCCAAAGTTCCATCTCCCAATCGAGGCAGTAAATTAACGTCGCCTCCGCTTAAATTCGAATATGGAAAACTATTATAGGCGCTTGCTGTTAGGCTCCGCCGTAAGAGGGTGACCCTTAGTTTACCTCGTCTCCGCCTACCCCGAGGTTATAAAAACCCCGAGAGCGTCGGAAACGAGGTTCTTTGCTTTCTGACAATCTTCATAATACGTAAACTCTGTGACCTAAGTCTGTAAATTCCTGCAGTGGCACTACCCCTCCCGGTCAACTTAGCTTCCATTTGGTAATGGAACTTAACCTCAGATATATATAAAAATTGTATATTGAGCTTTAGTCAATCTGTTTAAAGTTAATTTACTAAGTAATTTAATTTAATTAATTAATTTCATTTAATTTAATTAAATATTATTTTTGATATAAAAAGAATTCTGTAGTCAAAGTGAATTATTAAAAAGACTGTTAATTGAGTTAGTCGTTTCCATTCACCGCACTAACTAAACAACCAATTGGGGTCAGTGACTTCCACACACATTGTGACTAGGCGCGAGCGCGAGTGCATCCACTGGTAACCCGAGAGTGACGTGTCTATTATCCTTCGGATATAATTCCGACTCCAACCAAGGGGACCAACCCTGGTATTCATTGTCCGTAGTCGTCTAAAACAAATCGAGGGCCCTTTTAGGGACGTACCCCTCGACACTGGAGGTCCCACCGAGACGCAGAGGACCCAGGAACCCCCAGGACCCGGAATTTGGGTGAACGAAGTCTTGCCCATCTCGCCCCGGGTTCTCCCTCACTCCTCTCGGAAGGCGCCAAGGCTGTACATGACGTCACCGGCTAGCCCTTGTCTCATCAGCGAGTGACCTTCAAATCGAGAGAGACGCCAGCTGATGCCACGTCACGAAGTCGCCTCAGTTTCCTCTCTCGGTCAACTTCACGCGAACGTTTTACGTTTGAGTGATAATTGAACGTAACTATTAAGTATCACTGATTACCTTTAACCCAATTATAATCTTTAAATTGTGTACGCAGTTTATACACTAATCATTAACATTACTTTTGCCATCGTAATAATTTACGGTGAATGGTGACTAGTAATACTAACTACAAACAAACGTTAAGAAAATTTTAATTTTCTTTTTGTTTAGTTTTTTCACTTTGAGTAAGTGGGATCCGTGAAGTGATTTTACCACTTAATAATTTTTCTTAATTATCAAACTTAGTGTAAATTAACGTGTAATTTTAATTAATTACGTAATAGTGAAATACGCTATTATTGTGACTAAGTAGTCATTTATTATTTTTTTTTAACGATTTTAATAAGTGAATTATTTTAAATTCGTTTTCATTATTGAATTACCGAGTGTAATATTTTACTTTTTATTTCTGTAATTGAATAGGTTAGGTAGGGTTAGGTTATTCTTTTCATTTAATTGTTTTACTTGGTGCTACGGAAATTACGCTTGTGACCTAATTGCAGGCCACATCCGTGATTACGATTGGGGCACGACTAGGGTACTTCCTTGCGAACTCAGGCAGAGGGTAGGATCCACCACCGCTGGAACTCACGTTGCCATCGTTAGGATCGAGGATACGGAAAGGGACTTTGTGTGGGACTCTTCATTCATTGGAGACCAACGATTCGACAATCGGATTACAAGTAACCTTTTGCTATCCCAACCTTTATTTTTTTCTTATTTCGTTTTTTTTATTACTATGATAACACCTATTTAAGGAGAGTGATAGAACAAAACTGGCATAACTTGTTTTTTTTTTTAGCTATCACGTCGTTCTTGATATACGATATTTTAGTGTGTTACTGCAGTTGTTGAGGTTTCCTCGATTGTTTTGCGTTTGATTAAGTTAACCGAATTTTTAAACTTCTAATTTTTTTTAATTAAATAATTAGTAGTTTACTTAATTTGGACCATCCCCCCCCACCAAAAAAAACAAAAAAAAAACAAAACAAAACAACGCAAACACGCTGATACTATATATACTAGAACACACACATAGCCCTTTACTCGAGCCAAGCTCCGACCCCGTACCCACACTCCACTCCGTCCTAAGACACCTACACAAGACAAGACACCTCCACAAAGCCCCTCCCTACCACCGAAAACCCCCCAGCTGCCATCGACTCGGCCTGCTCCAACTGCGCGAATACCCGAGTCCCTAGCCACTACCTCAGCGACCCATCCACCTCACCCCCTTCGTCCCCCGGACCGACCTTCGGTCAAACCCAAGGTGAGACCCAAATTCCCGTCCTGGAGAACTTCTCGGAAGTAACCGCTAACACCCAAAATTATTAATAATGTTAACTTCGGCCACTATGCTTACCTTTGTCTCCATTCTCTATCATTATTGTTATACCCTTCTTCGATGCTCAAATATACAACGCTTATACTTTTCACCCCTTTCCCACAGTTTACTCTATGAGGGAAAACGTGACCCGTGTCATCTGACACACAGAACACCCATACTTTTTCCTTTCCAAAACCTACCAACAGTACACCCGGTTTACCACCGGCGACATTACTCACTGTAGAACACCTTTGTCAACCAAATTCCAAATAAGTTCCGATCTCCTCCTGACCATCCCCCAAAAACGTGAAGCAACCCTGGATTGCCCGAACAACCGTAGTATGATACAATTGGATCCAGTTAGTAGAATCCCTCCGGTTGTTCTATTATTACCTCTAGCTTTATCTCCACAAACCCCAGAGTACGCTCCCTTAACAACACGCCTCGTCTTGTACACCCTATGGCTCACCTCCCACCAATTCCTCTCTTCAACCTTCCTCTTGCCTCTGTAACTCTTCAACCTTCCTTTAACTATCCCCCTTGGGATCAGCAATTGGATCGTATCACCGAAACCCTCCAAGAACGGTCTCATGTCTTATCCCACGTTCAGCCCCTCACCTACGTCAACGCCGCCGCTGTCTTACTAATACTAATAATTATATTCATCTTCCTTGCTTGCCGCCCGTGTCGACGACTGAAGTGGAATGCCCCTACTTCGGAGCCCTCACCTTCGGAAGAAGCCCCGGACGGTCTGCCCCAATCTTCGGCCCCCCGTTAGCTGTCACTACACCGAGAAATCAAAATTTTAATTAGTTAGCTAGCTTGTAAATATTAATTTTTGTTTCTGCTTAAAACTGTTGACCGTATTATTTTTTTGTTTAATTGTTACTTTTGCAGAAGGGGAGGTAGTGTCCCGTAGTGTAAATCCTTACGGTACAAAAGAGTTCGTCTCCGACGAATTGTATTCTAAACCTTGAACCCAAAATTCCTTTGTTCTGATATCACAGAGTGTGCATTCTTTCATGCGCGGAGAAATCCAATGTAATCCGTATAAATCCACATAAATCCCATTAATCCGTATAAATCCCAGTAATCCAAATCTAAATTGTTAGATGCGAGGTGCATATGAAAATATGCACATCGCATGAATTCTTCGATCCCTCCGCGTCTCTATTATTGTCAGCATCACGTGATGCAAGGCAAGCGTCTATAAACATCTCAGTTTTTATATTTTTTATTATTAAATTTTCCTAAAAAACCTGATCTATTCCCATAGATAAAGCATAATTGTGTCAACCTATAGCCCACCAGATTTCCCCTAGCTCGACCTACTCGCATACCAAATTTCAGCTCTTCCTAACCCCTATTTCTCTTTTCCAAAGAATCACGCAAAAGTGATTCTCTCGATTATGAAATTCATTTGCGCCCTGTAAATTCCTTCCAAATCAGTTCCCTTTTGTATAGGTTCGACCCTCCTTCCAGGCCGCCCCCCTGGCGCCTCTCGATCCTACAATTATGCTTTACTATCAAAAGAAAAATGTAAATTCCGCGAAACCTATTTCGATCATGATTGGTTCGCCCCCGGAACTCTCCCAAAGTTCCATCTCCCAATCGAGGCAGTAAATTAACGTCGCCTCCGCTTAAATTCGAATATGGAAAACTATTATAGGCGCTTGCTGTTAGGCTCCGCCCGTAAGAGGGTGACCCTTAGTTTACCTCGTCTCCGCCTACCCCGAGGTTATAAAAACCCCGAGAGCGTCGGAAACGAGGTTCTTTGCTTTCTGACAATCTTCATAATACGTAAACTCTGTGACCTAAGTCTGTAAATATTCCTGCAGTGGCACTACCCCTCCCGGTCAACTTAGCTTCCATTTGGTAATGGAACTTAACCTCAGATATATATAAAAATTGTATATTGAGCTTTAGTCAATCTGTTTAAAGTTAATTTTACTAAGTAATTTAATTTAATTAATTTAATTTCATTTAATTTAATTAAATATTATTTTTGATATAAAAGAATTCTGTAGTCAAAGTGAATTATTAAAAAGACTGTTAAATTGAGTTAGTCGTTTCCATTCACCGCACTAACTAAACAACCAATTGGGGTCAGTGACTTCCACACACATTGTTGACTAGGCGCGAGCGCCGAGTGCATCCACTGGTAACCCGAGAGTGACGTGTCTATTATCCTTCGGATATAATTCCGACTCCAACCAAGGGGACCAACCCTGGTATTCATTGTCCGTAGTCGTCTAAAACAAATCGAGGGCCCTTTTAGGGACGTACCCCTCGACATATATATATTGTGGGTGTGTGGGTGTCAGCCCAAAATTTATGATGATTGATTTGGAATCAAAATGAATTGCATCTTGGAAGGTCTCAGTTGTATTTTATTTCCAATTTATGGGCAAAGAATCAAATTTGCACAAATTAATCGTACGTATAAAGACATATATAACCGTTCCTAAGCCAGCCAAAATTGCTTTTGAGTTTTGAGTTAATAACATGTCCTGGTAACCATGAAATAACTGAAATTCCATATGACATCAAGATTTTTTTGTGGTGAATGTTGCAAAGTTATCGATTTTTGAAAATTTCTTTTTCAAATATCTTTAATGAGAGCAGTAATCATTTTTACAATGGTGGGGGCCTATTCCCCCTATGCCTCCCCTTATGTACACCACTGACCACCACCACCCATTAGACCAGTAAGGTCTCAAAAAACGGCACAGATAATATTCATGTGGAAAATACCTGACTGACGTCATCTGTGTCTGCCGTGACGTAACATGTTCAGCACATGCGCAGATGATAGGAACTATTTCGCACATGCGTTGATTTCAAATTTATTCCCACCAACCAGTGACAAGTTCGAAATGGAACCCGGTACGTACTCTGGTTGTGAGTTATCGTATTTCGACGTTTTTGTTAAACGCAGTAGCGTGTGTACGGATATATTTTCAGTCTGAACATAGGTTATGTTAAGTTAGGTTAGGTTTTGGTTAGGTTGATTAGGTTGGTTATATTATGAGAATGGGTTTTTCTGGTGTATTTTGGTTCAAAATTCGCTCATTTGCAAAAGAAATGAAGGTCAGATTTCAATAAAACACCAAAATACACCAGGAAAACCTATTCTCATATCAAAATCGACCCACAGGGGAAAACGAATAATTATCTTTATTATTTTTATGATATATACAGGGTGTTTCTCAACCGGTCTGCTATACTTTGGAGGTGATTTCGGGGGGGGGGGTAAAATCGAGTAAAAAGTTAATGCAACATCGGTGCTATTTCCAACCGTTGCGGAGCTACGGACGTTTTAAGGTGCACGGAAAAAAATAAACGAAAGTATTAATCTGATGTATTTATTGCTACATTTTATGAGATACACTTCATAAATGTTCAAAATGTTCGCCTCGGTATTCGCAGCTTATTCAGCGGGTGTGAACTGTTGATTAATTTTGATTGTTGACCTTAGCGCAACACAGTGTCTCGTATCACAGATCAGAACCAACTGAAAGGAAAACTGAGGATTAGTAGTGGTAACTTCGTTAACCGAAACTACCACCAGTGCTGCCATCTATCGAATTACACACAAGTAGGGATTTGTTGTTTGCACATTTTAAAACGTCCGTAGCTCCGCAACGGTTGGAAATAGCACCTATGTTGTATTGAATTCTTTACTCGATATCACCCCCAAATCACCCCCCAAAGTATGGCAGACCGGTATGTATATGTAAAAATGAACAATGACTAATCCATATTCATTTTTACATAATAAACCAAAATCGCCTAAGCGAGTTTTGGATAAAAATTGTATTTGTAGCTTCCTATTTTTGTTTGTGTCATAACCTTACGATCTCCCATTTCTATGGTTTAGTCGTATCCATTTTCCATTTTTCATTTTTGTTATAGAAGTTATTATAATTAATTATGATTGTCTTGCATCTCACCCTCGACCCTAGATTATGCATACACATTGCATGTAACAGGATTGGAACCCGTAGTTGTACTTCTTAGTCATTAACACCCACTCTTTGTCTCTAATTCGTTCTTGTAAGTCTTCCTAATAATGATTTGTACTATACGTACAAATTCAATAACTATGACGTCACATTTTCCCGTCATTAATTTCCCTTCATCATATCTTTAGTATTCAATGTATGAAAATTCTTTAACATCATAATAAAAACTGTACACTCTATAGAAGTCATTATTTATATGTTATGTAGTATAAATATTATTATTCAACCATATTCATCCATACCGTATGTGCCCATGTACTTTGTATTATATTTCTAAAATCTTAATTGTCTATTAATATGAAACACTGTAACAAAACAAAGTTATAGTAACTGTTTAATTATAATTAACTGTAATACTTTTAATTTAATATAATGTAATGTACTTTAATGAAACTGTACTTAATGATGTAATGTACTAAATAACGTAGTCAATGTACTTTAATGGAATTGTAGTTAACGATAATAAATGAATTGATAATTATAATCATAGTTACAGTAGACCAAAATTACAATGTACTCAATGTCCGACCCGACATTATGTCGCCATAAGGAATGTCGAATCGGCAATACTGTTATGTATTTTTATTATTATTTTTCCGTTGTGATAAATTTTGATGTGCTTTCTACTTTGCCAAATAATTGATGACCTGTTGTTTTTTAAAATCTCATAATCATTTTTTTAGATTTAGCTGAATAATGAATCCTGAGTAACTTTTGCCATGTCATGTTTTGTATACATTCTTTCTTCATTATAAATGTTGAAGTCATGTCTTGCCTAAGCATTTAATTGTAAATCTTAAACCTTTAATTTTTACTCATATGCATATTTTAGTGTAAAGATGCATAGTTCAATTTCCACTTTTAGTTAACTTGGCAGATCATGATAACATCAGATCTGAAAATACGCAGTTTAAGATAAAAATATGGCTTCATCTTCAAATATCTTGTTTATTCGTTTAAACCTTACACAGCTAAAAGATTTACTTTATTTTCAAATATTGTGCAAAAATAATACAGCCTCTTCAACATTTAATAATGATGATGTTAGTAGAATTGGGGTATATAAAGCCCACCAATTTCTTCCATGTTTGTTCTGATACCAACTACGAGGCTGAGCATTACCTGTAACAGTTTAGGAGTAAAACACAGTAAGAAAAAGTCTTTATCTTCTCCTTCGAGCCGTGCTCTCTTCAGAAAACTTAGTCATTAGAATCTCCCGATAAGCTACAAGAAGAATCGGAGAGAAACCTCAAAGAATTTAATAAGCCTCTCAGAATCCTCCGAGCCACTAAAGAAGAACTCGGAGTAGTATAGAAGAAACTACTGCAAGTAACAGATCCGTTGCTGCCTCCTAACCAGAACCCCCGTCGACTCCGAACCACCCCAGGGCCATAGACGGAGGGGTTAACATATATACACCCTGTATATATACACCTTTTTTGTGTTTTGCTTCTGGCCGAATTGTTCATTCTGATGAAGGTTAAGCTTGTCACTCCATCTTAGACCTACAGTTTAACGACTTCTAACCTGAATCCAAGTCACCTTTAATAATTATCTGGAATTCGTCCGCATAATTAACAATAATTGTTTAGATTTAACAATTCCACTTTGATTTAGATTTTTAGATTTATTAGTTCTTGTTGATACAGGAAGCACTGCCACTCTCATTAAACAGTCCAGTATAGACAAAATTGGGGAGTATCCCCCAAATCTTCACAATAACTCCTACCAGATTTCATTGCGAAAATTCCCAAAATCTGTTCATATGTGCAAAAAAAAAACTTCACTTTTTTTCTACGTGAAGGTCAAAATACGAAAATAAAAACCCACTCTAATAGACAGAGTTTATTTCCACAACAGTTTCGATGCCCACTGGCATCCTCCTCGGGTGGATGCCAGTGGGCATCGAAACTGTTTTGGAAATAAACTCTGTCTATTAGAGTGGGTTTTTTATCTTCCTGTTCATATGTATTATGGTCACACGTGACCAGTCATTTGTTTGTGTAACCCGTAAACATTGAGAGGTGCTTCATTTTCTTTTTTGTCTGAACTTTACACAGATCATCGTTGTTACACTTCGTACCCTCCCTTACACTTCATGTCTTCATATTTAACTCGAAGCTTCCTGCCTTCATTTCCATACCGACTTTAGTTCTAATATTTTGCAAAAATAATGATTTAATTTTAGAGGTGGGGAGAGAGAGTAACGTCATCCATTATGTCATCATGTATCATGTCTTAAAATTGATTTCATGGATACTAAACCATTATGTCTTTAGAAGATATGCAGTAAATACCACTTCTCTAACTAGCTTTCACATGCAGAATCCTCATCGATGTAGTATTAGATGTTACACGATAATTCACGACAAATCTGTGAAACGTTTTCTTCTTCAGAGGATGTATGATCATGTGTTAATGAATTAGCCTCAACTGAAATTTAAAATTAGAGTAAAAGTTCTTTCAGTGTAAATCGAGCTTACTGAGTGAAAAGACTGTTCTGATATTTGTAGGAGATATTGTATTTTTACTGGATTAATAATGGTTAATTTCGCAGAAGTTTGTAAATCTTGGTATGAAACATTTCTTCAAGAACTCATTTTTAACAGGGTAATATTTTTTTGTTTAAAGTAGAATTAATTTAAAGATATTTTGAATGATTTTCTTTTTGTTAATTATTAGTATTAAGATTTGAATGTAGTTTAAATTATTAGTATTAAGGTTTGAATGTGATCACAGTACTTGGTGCTTCGCTTTCAAATATTTTTCTCGAATAAATCTCATTTAATATTAAAGACTTGAAATATCAATATACGAACGCTTTTTGAAAATGTGAAGTTTTTAAATAAAATTTCGAATGTCATCCATTACAGCAAGTGGCAAACAAAACTTGTTTTAAAGATCTTTGGTAATTGAAGCTAATTAAGTAATTATTTGGATTATACATGCCTACAGCCTACAACCATGAACTATACTTTAACCCCATAACTGTTTAAGGTTTCTAGGCATATGAGCAGTATGTAGTTTTCGTAACTTATAAACCAATCTGAGATTTGTAATTAATAGTGACTAAAATGTTTGGAGGTATTTGGGTAATGAATATTCGTAACTATTGCAGATATTAACTGAACTTGAATATTCATTTGTGCAGGCTAGTTTTGTAATCACACGTTACGTGAGAAATAAGCTCAAACTTTACATTTGTATAAACTTTATGTTGGAAGAATTTTTAGGTATACATTCAACGTAGTTCCTTTAATGGTATTACGAAGTTTTATTAAATTTGCTTCAATTTTCATACTAATTTTGAGCTCAAGATTGACTCTTGAATTTGAAAGGGGTAAAAAATCTGGCGGGTAAAAATTCTGAAACAAAATTTTTTGACATTTGCATCGTCGAACACACTTAATCTTCAATTGAGATGCTATTTGTCCATTTTTTCTATCTTCAGAAAAAACCAACACTTTATTCCTCGTGTGACTTTGATCCTTGGGAGGATGCTGTAACTTTGCACAAGTGTATGAAAGGGCTTGGAACTAATGAGGAGGGCATAATCACAGTTCTAACTACGAGAAGTGGAGACCAGAGGATTCAAATTCAAGAGAAATATGGAGAAATGTATGGAGTAAGTAACAGTGGAATCGTGAATTAGATAATTGTAGTAAATGGAAGGTGTTGCAGTGAACTTGGAACAGTGTTAAATATCGTATGATGTCGGTATTTAAAAAATTAAGATTTAAATGCCTCATAATTATGAAAAATGTTAAATTAGGTTATGTAAAAAAAATTCATAATCCGTTTTCATTATATGGTAGTTTCCCAAGCTTAACTACATTAGTCCTTGAACCCTCTTGTAATAAACGTTCAGTATGTATGGTGGTGTCAGTGGGAAATTGAACTCAAAGGTCTTTAACACTTAAAAGTCAGTAATAATAGTAATTTAAGTTAATTTTCGAACAAAACTATAATTGCAAATGTTTGTAGGGTGATCGTGACATGACTCAACCCTGAAATTATGCATTTCGTGAGTTCACAATCACCCTGTACACAATCGACAACCTTCTGAAGACTTGGTCATGTAAAAATTCAAGAGGTTCATTACTGAATTTCCATTTCTAGGATTTGGTTGAAGATTTGAAGAGTGAATTGAGCGGAGTGTTCGAGAAAGTGATTTTATCCATGTTGAAACCTTTGCCGCTTTTTTTCGCCGAACAAATAAAACTTGCAACCAAAGGCCCTGGAACGGACGAAACTGCTCTCATAGAAATATTTTGCACCAGAGACAATACAATGATAAAGTGAGTACATTTTGAATGAATGGCATTACGTAAATTGTTCCATAACTCAGTCCGGTTAACATTAACTTGTGAATTTAAGTTTTTCTTTGAGTTGGGAATCTGAACCAGTTAACTGTAGGTACTAAAGCCCTAAACTTCTGACCAGATCAATCAAAGAATCTTTTGAAAACAAATACGAGAAATCGATTGAAGAAATAGTGTCTGAAGAAACTTCAGGAGCCTTCGAAAAAACGCTTATGAGCATCCTCTCTCTCTGTGGAGACGATACAAAGTCCTTTCCTCCTCAAATAGTCGATGAGCTATGCGATGAAGGTATGAGTATTTTGCATTAATGTAGTCTGAAATGGCGTCGCACTAACCTGTATAATGCCAAGGCAACAAGAAATTTTGTCGCTGCAACGAAGTTGCAATGACAAATCGCAAAGAATAAGTATTCCAATCGGGAAAGGTACGCGGTAGATAGTCGCTGCGACAATTCTGTTGCATCCGGCTGCGTTGTGTTCCAAGGGCAGTAGATTACATTAGTGACTTCGTTATCCTGTGGCACTGAAATTTCGTATGTGTCCCACCTATTGTAGTTTGCAACAACCTC
Source organism: Bathynomus jamesi (assembly GCA_023014485.1). NCBI lineage: Eukaryota > Metazoa > Arthropoda > Malacostraca > Isopoda > Cirolanidae > Bathynomus > Bathynomus jamesi. Next base: position 56,069 of record JAJOZX010001297.1, read on the forward strand.
TGCGATTGTGAGACACCTTGCCACTCTGATGCAGCGACAATCAGTGCTGTGGTGTTGGCCTAAATGGTAAGTCGTATTTCGTGATCGTCAATTTGTCACGTGTTTAAGGATTAGTATTAATTAACTTTAATATTTGTTAAATTTTAGGTGGTTATGTAGACAGTGAAAGTTCAAAATACTGCCGTCTTAACTTCAGAACATTCGTACTAAGAACTAAACGATCAAAGGTTCTCTTGAGCTTCGTCCAATACCGTTGTTGAAGTTCGGTGAACATATTTACACTATACTGGAAAGATAATTAATTGGCTTATGAAGTCTGTTCCTCCAGTTTTTCATCTGATGCTGATAACAAATTAACTTTTTTCTTCTAGAAGTGGATGAAGACTCTATTTGCAAAATACTTACTTCCTATTCCTTCGTTTTCCTGAGACGTGTCTTCAAACTGTATCTTGAGAAAACTGGACAAGATTTCATGGAACTTGTAGAAAAGAAATGTTCAGGAGATTCTAAAGCTGCGTTCAAAGCAATTTGTAAGTTTATTATTCGTTGGTTAACATTTTGAAACATCATGTGTTGTATATTTTCAAAGAATTTTAATGAAGAACGTGCGCAACCATTTGTGCACAGACTTTAGATTTGACGTATACATTAAGTTTTATGCCTACTCTAGCAAATGTGCGCACAAATTTGGTGGTGCATTTTTAAACTTTCTTGAACTTGATGATGCCCTTAGATTTATCATCGAAATGTCTACAAGAATTCTTCGCTCATGCTTTACACGACGCGATGGAAGGTCTCGGCACTGATGATTGGGCTTTGATTAGGATTATTGTATCGAGATGCGAAATCGATTTAGGCACAATAAAAGAAAAATATACTGAACTCTTTGATAAAGATTTAATCGAAGATATTAAGGTGAATTTGTATTTTCATACTTTGTCGAAGGCTATAATTTCTTTATTTAATTCTAACTTTATGCAGTGTACTCTTATACGTCATAAAATTACAAGTTGGGTGAATGAAGTTAATTCAAACCATAAAGATCTGTTTTTGTTCTTCCAGAGTGATACATCTGGAGACTATGAGAAGGCACTACTGAATCTACTTGGCGAAAGTTCGGAGTAACGCTTGGATCAACGAATATTCGTTGTGTAAATGATAAACTGGAATGATTATAATTAGCACATTAGTAACTTTAGATTTATAAATTATAGTCCTTAATATATTATGACCTTAAATATGGTTCGATGCTCATTTTTTCTTTCGCTTTCTGTACTTCTAGGAGTGACTGTTACTCTTAATCCTAGACGGTGTAGGTCCAATGTTACCATTCAAAGGTATTTGGCTACCTGGTACCACACATTTCGGGTTGAGTATAATTTTAATTGCTGAATGATTACTTAATCATTAAAACTAAAGGGCAAATTGAGTTTGGTCACTTCACTTACCTTGCGAGAAGCTACTTTAAGTTCAGTAATGACCTATAATCATTCATGTGCAGGTATCTTGAATATCAACAACGCACAGTAAGAGAAGCGGGTAATGTCTGTATTGCAAAGACTCTCTAACGTATTGAATGGTGTCCGTATGTACAGTTTTATCCAAATACTGGCGTAGTTATACATAATTAGTTTCCTTGCTCAAGTAATGAAACCAAATGTTCGTCTTCTATATACAATTACGTGAAATTGTCAATGTAAACCTATATCGGAAAGCTATTTTCAGAAAGTAGATGTTACCTTCAGATTGGTGTAACTTAAAATTAGATTTATTTCCTTGGAAGTACATGAATCTGCTTATTGCATAATTTGAAAAATTTATTACTAATCTGTAACATGCGTGTTAGGGTTAGTAAATTTCTGTCGATTTCATTCTACTTGCTAATATTCGACTATATATGTCAGTAAGCTGTTGCGAAGCTCGTTCAGAGTAACAGGAAGATACCCTGGACAATTCTGGTCTTCCTCCATGTCTGCTGTTTGTTTTAATTGTCTGAAACTACTATTCCACAGATTTCTTCGCTCTGGTCAACCCTAGTAAAGCTTAACGGTCCTGGTGGTGTCCCTCTTGTTCTCAACCTCTGGCTGACACCCTGCTTAGGCACTCATCTGGTACCCTTCCTTTCTACTAGAAGTTCACTTAAATGTCCCAGAGAAAAATGACTTCTCAACCTCCCGGCTACCGTCTAATTTTGATTTCTAGTCTTTTAATCTATCCCTAATAGAAAAATTCTTAAACATCTTTTTTCGCAATTTTCTTTCATATAGTCGGTATGGTTTCGGCAAAGGATGCTCTACTCTATTTTCTTGCGTATCTCAGGTTTTTGGTCATCCTTTTTGAGATTTCGGTGAAACCTTTGCTGTTGCGTCGGACATGTCAAAACTTTTTAACAGTATTGCACAGATCTTTAATTTCCAAATTGATCTTTCAGTTTCTCTTTGTTCCTTCATCCCTAATCGTCCCTTCTGGACGATCTATAGCTGCGGTTGTAGATGGCTAGTGTTCTAAAGCTATTAATAATGGCATTCCTCAGCGATCTGTCCTGTTACCACTTTTTTTTTTTTACTTATGAATGATATGTTTCGTTTCCTATCCACTGCCGATTTAGCTCTTTTTCCACCTTTTTCACAGCGTCCATCGAGTCGCGCCATACTTCGCGTAGGACGGCTGTGGTGCATCTAACCTCTGATTTTTCTCTAATTGGGTTTGAGTAAACATTGTTGCTTTCAACGCCTCACTGTTCCTTCATCTGTTTACTCACCATTTTCCACACGACTCCCGTTACCTTCAACAATACACAAATCTATCATTCCTCTTAATCATTCTTTTTCTTTCTGGTGATCATTCCTGGAAAGATCACGCGCACCTTCCAAAACAGCTTCTAAGAGGTGATCTACCGGTTCCGCTGTCTCTTCATCCGCACTCGGTTGCTGTCTGTACAGGGGTCTTTTCCTCTCCTGTATGGAGTACGCTTCTCGTGTGGGATGGTTCAACCCACACAGCTTGACTGTGAAATCAAAGGCTTTCGTCTCAATTCCGTGCTTCCTGCTGGTTGTCTTCAATCACACTTCGTTACAATGTCTCGCTCTTTCAGTGGCGGATCTAAGAACTTAGTTTAGGCTTGGGGTGAGATGGGGTTCTGAACCCATCCGAAAAAATATGAAAACCACACAGTTTAATGTTCAGTGATTAATTTATTAGAAGAGGTAGTCCATAATTCTTTAATTCAACCGAATCCAAGAAATGTTTGCTTTGACAAGAGAAATAGTAAAGAGCCAGCTTTTAGCATATTGTCCAACCAAGCCCAGAAGAAGACTACTATTTAATAATAATTAAAAATACATTTGCAGTGTCATTCTTTAGCTTGCTTCCGTTACTGCAAATCTGTAAAATTAGGGAATTACTGAGTTATATCATTCTAATGAAAAATAAATTACGAAGAACTGCCAATGGATCGCACCATCTTATAAGACCGCCAACAAATAAATTATCTTAACTTCAAGAGTCCGCCTTTCGTTTTTATAATGTCAAAGAAGACATGAAATTTCCAAGACTGGATGCGACCACGACAGATTCAAGATATCCGCCAGGCATAAGCGAGCACGCAAATCTTGTCAAGTTATCATTTTCAAGTTGTCAAATATACTCTTAGTTCAGAGCTTCATATCTCGTCTCGAGCGTGGTTGGGGGATGCCGAAGAATCGCTAAGAGCACACAACATGTTTCATGCACCAAATGAAGACAATTATATTGTCTCGTAAATTGTAGAGCCTACAAACAAAACTAGAGACAACCCAAAATTAACTACCAAACATAATTGCCAGTGTGGAGCCACAGACCTAATGTTGATAATGAAAGTCTCTAGATTAGGCTTTATTCAGTCAAATTCCAACCATTATAACTAAATCATTAAAAACATTAAATATCAAATACATCAGACAGTATCTGAAACAAAATTTTAATGAAAGAAAATGCAGATGTAGTAATGAACAAGAAATCGATAATAGAATAAAAACATTTTTCCGGATATTTACATAATTAGGTACATCATCCAAACTGATAATTTGGAGAAGCTTACAAATCAAGCCGTTCAACAGGTTTGCGAGGTCTTCAAGAACGTCGCGGATTTGAGGTAGGTTCCGACAGCGTTTTCGTCTCGCGAGTGTCAGGACAACTCGACCGCGTATACAGTCCTTCATGGGTAAGTGGTAGAGGCGAAGAAGGGTCACCAGCCGAGTCCACGGACAAAGCATGAGAGTCGTCTTCAGAGAACCTGAATCGTGAGCTGGCGCTCCCGCACAGTCGTTAAGCTTGAAAGGTTCCTTCTCCGATCGCCAGCGGGAATAAGATCCTTGATGGAGATTGTATACTCTTTACCACCAATGTATATGTTGTATGCATAATGAGGGTTAGCCTCGGTAAATTCCACAGGTTCTTCTCGCTGATCGTACTTGGTGTCGAATGTGGCGTTTCAAAACAATTCCAGGAAAAGAAAGCCAAGATGAAAGCTGATCCAGTTGAGGTTTGGCGCGCGTATGAGAACAACCGCTCGTGCTCCGTTTCGTTAGTAGCGGTACATAGTAGCGACCTAATCGAGTGAAGATCATCAGGTAGAGGGGACTCCCAATGTCGCACGTCGAAGCCTCTGCTTTTGCATGCAAGAACCAGCGTTCCAAATGATGCCATTATAGCGTTCACATTGCGCGGTGCGACAAGTAGAAATACCATGGCTTGTTGAGAATTTCATAAGTTCGGACGACATGAATTATTACTACGATCACTGTATATAAACGATGGCATTCCGAATAAAGAAAGTAAGAAAAATTTAATTACGGTCGAAGCACTCGCGTCATGACACTGATATGGAAATCGGGAGTACTCTTCAACAATTGTCAATATATATAGGCATTTGAAGAAGCAAACGAGCGGGGAAGTGCACCTTTAAAGTCGAGGTTCAACCTCAAACGGAGACGTAGCTTTTATTAAATGATAATCATTCGGTTTGTTACGTGGTTTGCACTCGGAGCAGACTGGGCAACGTTCAATGTCACTACGCACCTCCTCGACCGAATAAGGAAGATCGCTGACCTTAACGAAATAAAACCCGCTGAATCTCGGGATGAATCGGTGCATTATGCAGTTCTTCGAGAGTTGAATGGGAGGTAGTAGCACAATGAGCTCGGGACAGTGCATCGGCTGGCAAGTTTTCACATCTGTCCGAAATCTGATGGTGTAGGAGTGTGCAGATAGTTCGATTCTTCAGCGAAGAATCTTGTTTTTTATACGGCCCGCTGCTTTTCTGTCAAACATAAAAGAGACTGCGCTGGTCAGTTACGAGATAGAAATGCCTAGTCAGGAAATGTTCCCATTTATGAGTTGATTCGACAATCGCATACGCTTCCTTTTCAACAATATGAAAACGTCTTTCACTCGAGTTCAATGATCTGGAGAAAGAGGCTACAGGCTGATCGTTTTGTGTGAGGGTATACTGATAGCGCCGTTGGAGGCGTCAGTTTCCACTGTAAACGGAACGTCCTCCCTTATCACTCAAACAATGGCATTCGAAATATCAACCTTCAGCAATTGAATGGCTTCCAGCGGCTTTTGATAAGAGTAAACTGGTAGTTTCAACCAGAGGTCTGATCTTTTGAGAACACTTGGAAATCCACTTGGCATAGTAAGCAAAAAAGCCAACAAGTCTCTGAAGCGTTTTGCTATCGTGAGGTATGTCAGGAAGGGGACGCAAGCGGTCAGGATCAGGATGCAATTCACCATAGGAAATGGAAAATCTCAGGAGATTAATGGAAGTCAGTGAGAAATTACCCTTATCCTTATTGAAGGTTAAATTCAGGCGATCCGCAGCTTCCCAAAATCTTCGAAGATGCTCGTCATGCTCCTCTCTTGTTGCTCCGCATACAGTTAGGTAGGTCGTCAAGATATGCATACTTGTTCCTCAAATTGTTCGATGATATGAATTCGTTCATGACTCGATGAAATGCTGCTGCTCCGTTTATAACTCCCATAGGAATCCATTTCAACTGATAAAGGTACCCGTCCGCTTCAAAAGCGGTATATGGCCTTTCTGAAACATCAATACCGACGTGATAGTAGGCGTTGGAAAGATCAATCACCCTGAAGTACTTGTTCTTAGCTACTTTGCTTACAACATCTTCCATACGAGGTAAAGGATACGCATTCAGCAATGTGAAACGATTGATAGTCTGTGAAAAATCGACAACCATACGCTTCCTTCTAGACTCACCAGACGTAACAACTATTTGCGCACGCCAAGGAAAACTAGTAGGTTCTATGACATCCTCACGAACCAGTCTTTGGATTTCACTTTGAATGAATTTTTCATCGTCCGGACTAAACCGACGACTTTTTGTATCACTGGGCCGACAGTCAGAAGTTAAATTACTAAAAAGCTTCGAAAGTGGAACCTCCAGTTGAGTAAGACCACAAATGTTTAGGAGTCGCTCAGTCACTTTGAGCTTAATTTCGACCGCCTTGTGGAGGTTAAGAAATTGAAGACCTAAAACTACATTGTTGCACAAGTCTGGAAGTACAGAGAATCTGATCCTTTCGTACGTTCGATCTTTAATGGCACCTGTAGTCTCGCAACAGCCACTAACATGAGCAGAGAATTTAGAAGAGGCCATCGACACCGTGGTAGATATAGGATGCACTTGTAGATTAAGAGAGGGCACCAAACTTTGACAGATGAAGTTTTCTGAGCTATCGGTATCAGTCAGAGCTTTAACTGAGCAGCCATTCATAAGAGCATCAACAGTGGATAGTGAAAGTGACCAGTAACGGAGCAAGCAGATGCCAGATTGACAGGCTGCGACGAACATGCAACAGCGAAAGACGACGATGCGGACCAACTTTCTTGTATTTACGCACTCAGCATCTCGAGCAGGGCAGGAAGAGCGAGGGTGCCGCCTCTGACTGCAAAAGAAGCAGGATTGACCCTTGTTGTCACGTAAACGAACGAAGGCAGTTGTATCTGGGAATTCCAGAAATGATTGAAAGTTTGGTGTCTCTGTTAGTGAAATTTTTCTCATGGCTTTTATTTTCAATAAAGAGTACTATATTAACGTCACACAAAGAAGGCTACACTTAAAGGAAAATAGGAAAAGCCAAAGGTTTTTAAAAACTGAAGAAATACAATGAGACAGATCATTACCTACTGTAACTAGGAAAGAAGATCCATGAGGCCATTAAAACCTGGGGATTAAACCACTGTGATAAAAACCAGCAGCAGCCTTCCTACAGAACTGCAAAAGTGTTCCACTATTCAAGTTAATTTATGCGCAGTCAGGCGGCATTAAGGACCACATAGAAAGGGATGTTTCAGTGAAAACTCTTCACCCGTAAAGGATTCAAGCAAAAGAGATTAACTCCACTACAACCACAAAGATAACCAAAATTTATTTTATTTTCACGTTGTTTGACCATATGTGATCTTTGATAAATTTGTTCCAAAACTGAATGTCAAACTAACCCAATATTACCAGATTAAAAAGTATTTCGTCTATCAGATAAGTAGCTTAATCATGTGAAATTTAGTTTCTTTCTGAGTGATGTAAACTACTGAGAACACCAATGAATGGCTCCAGTTTGGAGAAGGAATGGAGGTTTCTTTTTTTGCCAATGCCATTTGGTGTTAATTACTTTAATCTTTAATTCGTCGGACAATTTTTTTAAGATTTGTATCTCACTGACAATTTTTTGCTTCCATCTCTTTCTTTAGCCGTGAACTTATGAATAGATTCTAGACTTCCCATAATCGTGAGGGAAAGTTGCGTCCTCGTCTTCCGCTCGCTTCACACCAACGAATTGGGCAAATACCATCTTTCACTCATTTCTCGTCCGGTGATTAGTCTTAAATTTGAAATTATTAACCCAGGTTAACTTGCATCAGCATGTTAGATCACTTTGTAAATTCGAAACTATTGGTGAACGTACTCCAAAACATTATGTGTGTGTGATGAACTGCCTGCAAATTGGTCCTCAAAAGTTATTGCTAGCTAAGTAACTAATGAACAGCAGTCAACTGAAAGAGTCGGGAGTGTTGTAAATTTATGGATTTACTCCATTTGAAGGTCTGTTCATCATCTTTTCAACAACCCTTTACCTACCACCAGTAGAAATATATTTACTCATACGGCGAGGAGTTGAGTTAAAAAAAATGCAGCATCACTAAGGAAATCAGGACATAAGAAGTTTCCTACGAATGAAATTAGAATACTTGAAAAGGTGTAAAGAATGCGAGGAAGTATTATAAAGGCATTTTTATTCTGGGTACTACATTAACTAAGGTAACAGCTGAATGGATATATTTATTATAAATTCAAAGTGGAAACGAAATAAACGTTGCACCAAATAAACTCAGCTAGAGTTCTCATTCCTAAAAAATCTGGATAGATACCGAAGTATTAGATTTTCTGGACGTGTTACTCAGACTCGGGAACTGCGCCAAGTATGTTCAGTAAGGTCTTCTCACAATCTCCAGAAATTTCACTCTGAGAGAAAAATTTCATATCAAGTCTACATACATTCACGTATCATTCAGAGGCAATTTTGTATTACAATAAGTCCCACACATTTTTACACTGGAATATGAATAATGAACAAACTTAGCAACTTACCTTAACTTGTTCATTTAAATCTTTCTCAAAGAGTTCCATATATTTTTCTTTGATCGTTTCCAAATCTATTTCGCATCTGGATACAATAATCCTAATTAGAGCCCAGTCATCAGTGCTGTATCCATCCATCCGTCGTGTAAAGCATGAGCGAAGAATTCTTGTAGACACTTCGATGATAAATCTAAGTGCAATATTTATTATAGGGTTCCATTCATTTACAACCTGCAGCATTGCAATTTTTTATACACACACGTACTGTACGAGAATGCTACAGTTCACACATAGGCTAGTCCTAAATTACTCATACGTACAGTAGATCGTGTACACGTTATTCAGGTTTAAAATATTCTGAAACGATGAAATTTTAAGTTCACTGACGAAGGAAATAAATTAGACAAAACGAGTCAGCATTGGTGAGTCGATCGACTGAGTCAAATCTTACGTTGCAATAAAGTACTTTCACCAATTATAGAAAGTATAAATGAAAGATGGCAAAGGGAAGTGATGGGATTGCATTTTTTAAAATTTTGTTTTGTGGTTTTGAGAGTTAATATTGGAGTTAACAAATCCGAAATATTTTTCTGTTAAAAAGATTATTATCTCGTTAAATCACGGATCAATTTTCTTTGAAAATGTACTTGCATCACTTCCCCTTGTCACCATCCATAAAATCTTAGTATTACAATAGATTTTACTCGATAGCGAGTTAAATTAAAAAATCTGAATTTTCATTGTAAAAATTAAAATGTTATGCCAAAAAGTCAAACTGAAGTTTAGCATTGGTTGTTAAAGTCTGAATATACGCAATGGAAACAAAATTAATTTTTAAATCCGACAGGTATGCATTGCACCTTCTTCAGAAAAAGATAAAATTAGAAAGGTAGATGAAGTATATAATAAAGTTTAACGACATAAAACCTAAAGTACTTCGCCTTTATCGTTTACTGTCCGTCTGGCGACAAAAACGAATCAGCAGTAGCTTACAGATGGCCTTAAATGCAGCTTTAGCGTCTCCTGAACACTTCTTTTCCACAAGTTCCATGAAGTCTTCCCCACATTTCTCAAGATATTCATTGAAGACGCGGTTCAAGAAAAGGAATGTGTATAGACGTCATACTTTCGAATGGCATCTTCGTCCATTTCTGCAAGAAAATATCATTTATCAGATTTACCTGTCGAGAACAGGTTTTGCAGCTTGTGCAACTTATTACTGATGTTGGTTTAAGTGAGAAATGCGAGACGAATGGTACTACAGGAAAAACTCTTTCTATGAGTAGTACATCAGTTCATTGAATATTTTGAAGAGCACCTTCATAAATGTAAATGGAAAATAACGTGTCTTTCAGTTTGATGTTCCATTCATTCATGTTTTATTGAAGTGAAGGATTTGACTCAACTTCGGTCATTGATATTATACCAAGGAACCCATTACAGTATTTTGTACTAAACTTCACTAATAATGTTCCATGCCTAAAAGTTAAAATTCAATGAACTCGGAATATACATTTGCAGCAACACTAAACATTAACATGAATGTCAAGTCCAGATTTCCATATTTGGATAAGGAAAATGTCTTACCCTAAATCATATACCAAAATCTCTACCTTCATTGCACAGCTCATCAGCTACTTCAGAAGGAGACGACATCGTATTGTCTCTACAGAGGGCGAGGATGCTCAAGAGTTTTCTCGAGCTTCCCTTCGTTTCCTGTACACGATTTCTTCAATCGTTTTCTCATATTTGTTTTCGAAAGTTCTTTGATCGTTCTGTCGAAATGTCTAGATTTTAACAGCATTCCAGATACATTTATTCTTGGTTTATTCCAGTCAAAACACTGAATAAAACGCTTTTAATTACTGACAATTCTGTAATTTTACCACTTTCAAAAATTAACTCGTGTTCATGGAATTTGCGCAAGATTGTTATGGAAGTTTGTGAAATTGTGCCGAATTTAGAATGCAAGATGACAATAATTCAGTTGCTGTCTCTGTACAGGGTTCTTTTCCTCCGCTGTATGGAGTACGCTTTTCATGTTTGGATGGCTCAACCCACACAGCTTAAGGACACTAGCTTCTGAACTTTCTAACTGTAAGCCTCCTCCTTTAAGAGAACAGGCAGTACAAGACTTTAGAAACATTCTCATTCTTTTCTCTCTAACATTCTAACGCAAGGGTTAATTGGTATTTCACTCTTTCATCTACTCAACCAGTCAACTCTGGAACAATCTTCCTCAATTCATCTTTCACCCTCTCTATGACCTCCAATCGTTCAAACGCAGTGTCCAGGCATCTCGAAAACCTTCATCTTGATTTTGGCTCTCTTCTTCATATGTGGAAGCGGGCGTTTTTGCGGTCACTCGCATTTGTCTCCTCTTTCCTGCATAAAAATTAAAGTTAACCTTTAATAATTCTCTGGAATTCGTTCGCATAATTAACAATAATTGTTTAGATTTAACAATTCCACTTTGATTTAGATTTTTAGATTTATTTGTTCTTATTGATACAGGCAGCACTGCCACTCTCATTAAACAGTCCAGTATAGACAAAATTGGGGAGCATCCCCCAAATCTTCACAATACTTTACCAGATTTCATTGCGAAAATTCCCAAAATCTGTTCATATGTATTGTGGTCACACGTGACTAGTCATTTGTTTGTGTAACCTGTAAACGTTGAGGGATACTTCATTTTCTTTTTTGTCTGAACTTTACACAGATCATCGTTGTCGCTCTTCCTACTCTCTCTTACACTTCATGTCTTCTTCATATTTAACTCGAAGATTCCTTCCTTCATTTCCACACCCACTTTAGTTCTTATATTTTGCAAAATTAATGATTTAATTTTAGAGGTGGGGAGAGAGAGTAACATCATCCATTACGTCATCATGTATCATGTCTGTCGATATTATTTCATGAATACCAATTTAAAATTGATTTAATGGATACTAAACCATTATGTCTTTAGAAGATATGCAGTAAATACCACTTCTCTAACTAGCTTTCACATGCAGAATCCTCATCGATGTAGTATTAGATGTTACAGGATAATTCACTACAAATCTGTGAAACATTTTCTTCTTCAGAGGATGTATGATCATGTGTTAATGAATTAGCCTCAACTGAAATTTAAAATTAGAGTAAAGTTTCTTTCAGTTTAAATCGAGCTTCCTGAGTGAAAAGATTGTTTTGGAATTCGTAGGAGATATCGTCATTTAACTGGTTTAATAATGGTTAAGTTTGCCGAAGTTTGGGAATCTTGGTATGAAACATTTCTTCAAGAACTCATTTTTAACAGGGTAATATTTTTTTGTTTAAAGTAGAAATAATTTAAAGATTTTTTGAATGACGTTTCTTTTTGTTTATTAGTATTAAGATTTGGGTAATGGTTCAGAATACGGGCGCCACTTAAGCAAAATTTCGAAGAATACCATAGAGACAAAGTTGTTTCTCTCATTAAAATACGTTGATTGCATGTGTCGCATAGTCAAAAAAACGAAGTTAGAAAATTACGAAAAACATTTTTGGGTATGAATTAGGAAATTTTGAGTTGGCAACCCTACTATCGTATCGTCCATTCACTTCAGTTTGAAAATGGTTTCGGTCTGTGATGGATGTTCGGTAACGCTAGTAGAGCTCGCATGGTGTTCTCCCTTTTAAATGTAGTGTCCAATTTGTATAACTTAGGTCTCGGGGGGGGGGGGGTGCTTTTGCATTATCCTCCCAACACATTTTTTTTTAAGCCGGCTAACTACGGCTAACGCCTACGGCGGGCTGTTTTTAACCTAACCTAATCCCAACACTAATTTTTTTATAGTGGAAGGAAAATAAAGTACCAAACCAGCATTATATGAAATTAGTGTTGGGAGGATAATGCAAAAGAACCCTCGGGGGTACGGGGGCTCCGCCCCCGTAAAGATCACTTATCACAAATTGATCGGTATAGGATCTTATATTTTTTAGTTAGGTTTTCCATGAAACCTAGGTTTTTCTCATCGTTTTAATGTTTTATGACGTTTTTTCCTCCAAAACATGCTAAAACCATTGGTTTCCTGTTTAGGATAAGTCTGACCATCGTTATTACAGTAAATTATTGCTTGTGCTGTGTTCCCCCACCCAAAACCCCCGGTTCCCACGGTGGTCCCCCCAGATTGTAGTTGGGGTTGGTGGGTGAAATCACTTTAAGCAATAATTTACTGTAAAGGTGATGGTCACATTCATCCTAAACAACAGGAAACCAATGGTTTTAGCATGTTTTGTTGGAAAAAAACATTTAGGTGGCGCCCCTATTCTGAACCGTTACCAAGATTTGAATGTCATTTAAATTATTAGTATTAAGGTTTGAATGTGGTTAAAGTATTTAAACTAAAGACTTGGTGCTTCACTTTCAAATATTTTATTTTCTCAAATTTCTTTTAATATTAAAGATTTGAAATATCATAAATATACGAACGCTTTTTGAAAATGTGAAGTTTTTAAATAAAATTCCGAATGTCATCCATTACAGTAAGTGGCGAACAAAACTTGCTTTAAAGATCTTTGACAAATGAAGCTAAGGTACTTTTGCATTATCCACCCAACACTAATTTTTTTTTATAATGGTAGGAAAATAAAGTACCATTAACCAAACCAACATTATATAAAAAAATTAGTGTTGGGAGCATACAAAAGAACCGAAGCTAATTTTAATGGTTGTCATTTGGATTATACATGCCTACAACCATGAACTATACTTCAACCCTATAACTGTTTAAGGCTTTTAAGCATTTGAGTAGTCTGAAGTTGTTTTCCTAACTTATAAACCAATCTGAGATTAGTCATTAATAGTGACTAAATTGTCTAGAGGTATTTGGGTAATGAACATTCGTAACTATTGCAGATATTAACTGAACTTGAATATTCATTAGTGCAGACTAGTTTTGTAATAGTTACGTGAGAAATAAGCTCGAAAACTGTTTGTATACATTATGGTGAAAGAAGTTTTAGGTACGCATTCAACGTAGTTCCTTTAATGGTAACGAAGTTTTATTGAATTTGCTTCAATTTTCATACTAAATTTGAGCTCGAGATCAGAACTTGAATTTGAAAGGGGTACAAAATCAAAAATTCTTTTTTCGACCTGTATATTTGCATCGTCGAACACCATCTTAATCTTCAATTGAGATGCCATTTGTCCATTTTCTCTACCTTCAGAAAAAACCAACTCTCTATCCCTCGTGTGACTTTGATCCTTGGGATGCTGTAACTTTGCACAAGTCTATGAAAGGGCTTGGAACTAATGAGGAAGACATAATCACGGTTCTAACTACGAGAACTAGAGACGAGAGGATTCAAATTCAAGAGAAATATGGAGAAATGTATGGAGTAAGTAACAGTGGAATCGTGAATTGGATATTTGTAGTAAATTGAAGGTGTTCCAGTGAACTTGGAACACTGTTAAATATCGTATGATGTCGGTATTTAAAAATTACGAAAGATTTAAATGCCTCAAAATTATAAAGTAGGTTAATTAAGGTTGTGTAAAAAAAAAAAACTTCATAAAAATCTGTTTTTACTATATGGTAGTTTCCCACGCTTAACTATGGCGCTGTAGTCCTTGAACAGTCTTGTAATAAACGTTCAGTATGTATGATGGTGTCAGTGGGAAATTGAATTTAAAGGTCTTGACAACATTTGAAGTCTAAGTAATTTAAATTAATTTTCGAATAAAACTATAATTCCAAATGTCAATGTACGGTGATCGTGACATCACTCAACCCGGAAATTATGCATTTCTTTCGTGAATTCACAATCACCCTGTAGACAATCGACAACCTTCTGAAGACTTGGTCATGTGAAAATTCAAGAGGTTCATAACTGAATTTCCATTTCTAGGATTTGGTTGAACATTTGAAGGATGAATTGAGCGGAGTGTTCGAGAAAGTGATTTTATCCCTGTTGAAACCTTTGCCGGTGTTCTTCGCCGAACAAGTAAAACTTGCAACCAAAGGCACTGGAACCGACGAAACTGCTCTCACAGAAATTGATAATGATAAAGTGAGTGTACATTTTGAATGAACGGCATTTCAAAAATTGTTCCATAACTCAGTCGGATTAACATTAACTTGTGAATTTAAGTTTTTCTTAAATAGAAATAGAGCTGGGAATCTGAACTAGTTAACTGAAGGTACTAAAGCACTAAACTTCTGACCAGATCAATCAAAGAATCCTTCGAAAACGAATACGAGAAATTGATTGAAGAAACTTCGGGAGTCTTCGAAAAAACGCTTATGAGCATCTTCTCTCTCTGTCGAGACAGTACAAAGTCCTCTCCTCGTCAAATAGTCGATCAGCTGTGCGATGAAGGTATGAATATTTTCTATTAATGTAGTCTGAGATGGCGTCGCACTGATCTGTATAATGCCAAGTCAACAAGTAACTTTGTCGCTGCAACGAAGTTGCAATGACAAATCGCAAGGAATAAGTATTCCAATCGGGAAAGGTATACGGTAGATAGTCGCTGCGACAATTCTGTTGCATCCGGCTGCGGTGTATTGTTCCAAGGGCAGTAGATTACATTAGTGACTTGATTATCCTGTGGCACTGAAATTTCGTACGTCGCACGTATTGTAGTTTGCAACAACCTCTGCGATTGTGTGGCACCTTGCAGCCACACACTCATGTGGTGGTGGCCTAAAAGGTAAAGTTGCATTTCGTGCCCGTCACTTTGACACGTATGTTTAAGGATTAGTATTAATTAGCTTTATTATTTGTTAATTTTAGGTTATGTAGGCACACTGAAAGTTCAAAATACTGGGAAGTATTAACTTCAGAACATTGTACTAAGAACTAAATGATCAAAGGTTCTCTTGAGCTTTGTCCAATACCGTTGTTGAAGTTCGGTGAACATATCTACAGTATACTGGAACGATAGTTGATTCGCTTATGAAGTTAGTTCCTCCAGTTTTTCAGCTAGTACTGGTAACAAATTAACCTTTTTCTTCTAGAAGTGGATGAAGACTCTATTCGCAAAATACTTACTTCCTATTCCTTCGTTTTCCTGAGGCGTGTCTTCAAACTGTATCTTGAGAAAACTGGACAAGATTTCATGGAACTTGTAGAAAAGAAATGTTCAGGAGATTCTAAAGCTGCGTTCAAAGCAATTTGTAAGCTTATTATTCGTTAGTTAACATTTTAAAACATCGTGTTGTACATATTTAAAGAATCTTAATGAACGTTCGCAACCATTTGTGCACAGACTTTAGATTTGACGTATACATGTAAGTTTTATGCGTACTGCAGCAACTGTGCACAAAAATTTGGTGGTGCAATTTTAAACTTGAACTTGATACCCTTAGATTTATCATCGAAATGCCTACAAGAATTCTTCGCTCATGCTTTACACGACGCGATGAAAGGTCTCGCCACTGATGATTGGGCTTTGATTAGGATTATTGTATCCAGATGCGAAATCGATTTAGGCACAATAAAAGAAAAATATACCGAACTCTTTGGAAAAGATTTAATAGAAGAAATTAAGGTAAACTTGTGTTTTCATACTTCATCAAAGGCTATATTTTCTTTATTTAATTCTAACCTTATGCAGTGTACTCTTATACATCATAAAATGCAGTAGTTGGTGAATGAAGTTAATTCAAACCATTAAGATCTGGTTTTTGTTCTTCCAGAGTGATACTTCTGAAGACTATGAGAAGGCTTTACTGAATCTACTTGGCGAAAGTTCGAAGTAACACTTGGATTAACGAATAATTGTATAAATTTTGAAAACTGGAATGATTATATTTAGCACATTAATAACTTAGCTTTGTTATAAATTATACAGCGAGATGTCCTTAATATATTATGACCTTAAATATGGTTTGATACTCATTTTTCCTTCGCCTTCTGTACTTCCAGGAGTGACCGTTACTCTTAGCCCTCTAGACCAGTGGTTCCCAACCTTGGGTCTCCGGACCGCTGGTGGTCGGTGAGCTTTCAATATTTCGAGAGGTTCCAATAGAAATCGTACATTTACCCACGATAAGGGCGCTTAGGCTAAAATTTAGTTTCCTTGCTCTTGGCTGGAATTATTAATACTTTTTATAATACGCTGTATTTTAATTGCATACTCACTTATGTCCTTTATTTGATAGTGAAAAATGAGAAAACGACACTATTAGTTAATAAAAACGGTTTGTTTGGTAGACGTAATCTTTCAAAAACATGCGGTCCGTGGGAAAAAAATAAAAAAAGTCTTGTGGTGAAAAGGTTGGGAACCACTGCTCTAGATGGTGTAGGTCCAATTTTTACAATTCAAAGAAAATGTTCGGGTACCTGGTACCACACCTTTAGGGTTGAGTATGGTTTTAATTGTTGAATGACTACTTGATCATTAAAACTCAAGGGCGAATGGAGTTTAGTCATTTCATCACCTACCCTTGCCAGAAGCGATGTTAACGCTCAGTAATGACCAAAAATGATTCCTGTTCATCTATCGTGTATATCAACAGCGCGCAGTACAAAAAGCGGGTCATGTGTGTGTAACTATTGCAAAGACCTTTTTAACATATTGAATCATATCCGTATGTACCGATGTATGTAAATACTGGCGTAGTTAAACATAATACTTTATTTCCTTTAGTTATACAACCGAAATGTTCGTCTTCTATGTACGATTACGTGAAATTGTCAATGTA
The DNA here is from genome assembly GCA_023014485.1 of Bathynomus jamesi. Classification (NCBI taxonomy): domain Eukaryota; kingdom Metazoa; phylum Arthropoda; class Malacostraca; order Isopoda; family Cirolanidae; genus Bathynomus; species Bathynomus jamesi. Next base: position 73,392 of record JAJOZX010001297.1, read on the forward strand.
GACGTATACCGGAAAGATATTTTCTACAAGTAGATGTTACCTTCAGATTGATGGTGTAACTTCAAGAAAATCGAAAATTATTTTTTTTTTCACACGAATCTGCTTATTGCATATTTTGAAATATTTATTACAAACCTGTAACAACGTGTTAGGGTCAGTCAACTTGCGTTGACTTCATTCTACTTACTAGTGCTCGACAGCTATAGCCGTCAATAAGCTGTTGAAAGAATATGGGCATTTCTGAACGTATAAAGTTCGGCAAACTGGTTCAGAGTAACGGTAAGATACCCTGGACAAATCGGGTCTTCCTCCTATCTTCCCCCTTGGATTTAATTGTCTGAAATTAATCTCTTCCACAGATTTTTTCGCTCTGGTCAACTCTAGTGAGGCTTACGGTCCTGATGGTTTCCCTCATGTTCTCAAATTAATTGTGCTGACACCCTGTTTAGGCACTCTAGTCTTTCATCTGGTACTCTTCGTTTCTGCTGGAAGTTCACTTAATATCCCAAAGAAAAATGGTCACACTCAACCTCCCAGCTATCGTCTAATTCTTTATTTCTAGTTTTTTAATCTATCCCAAATAGAAAAAAAAATCTGAAGTATCTTTTACGCAATTTTCTTTCATAGTCGGTATGGTTTCGGCAAGGGACACTCTACTCGCTATTTTCTTGTGTATCTGACTTTTGGTCATCCTCTTTTCGAGATTTCGGTGAAATCTTTGATGTTGCTTTGGACATGTCAAACGTTTTGATAGTGTGGCACAAATCTTTAATTTCCAAACTGATCTTTGGGTTTCTATTGTATTTGTCCCTTCATCTCTAATTTCACTTCTGGCCGATCTAGAGCTGGTTGTAGATGGCTAGTGTTCTAAAGCTATTAATAATGGTATTCCTCAGGGCTCTGTCCTGAGACCCACTATTTTTTTTTTACTTATGAATGCTCTAAGTTTCAGTGTCCTATCCACTCTTATGCCGATGATTTCACTCTTTATCCACCCTTTCACAGCGTCCATCGAGTCGCACCGTGCTTCGCGTACGACGGCTGTGGTACACCTGACCTCTGATTTTTCTCTAAGTTAGAGTAAACATTGTTGATTTCAACGCCTCAAACTGTTCTTTCATCTGTTTACTCGTCACCGTCTTCCACACGACTATATCCCGTTACGTTCAACAATACACGACTATCCTTCCTCTTAATCATCTTGGTCTCTTTCTGGTGATCTTCCCAGGAAAGATTTCTCACTTTCCGAAACCGCTAAGAGGTTGTGATGTACCGGTCCCTCAGTCTCTTCATCCGCACGAGGTTGCTGTCTCTGTACAGGGGTCTTTCCCTACCCTGTATGGAGTATGCTTCTCGTGTTGGATGGCTCAACCCACACGGCTTGACTGTGAAATTGAAGGCTCGTCTCAATTCCGTGCCTCCTGCTGGTTGTCTTCAATTACTGTTCGTTACAATGTTGTCTCGCTCTTTCAATGGCGGATCTAAGAATTTTGTTTAGCTGGGCGGGGGTGAGATGCGGTTCTGAACCCAGCGGCTCACCAGCCGAGTCCTCGGACAAAGCGCGAGAGTCTTCAGAAATATCTGCATCGTGAGCAGGCGCTCCCGCGCAGTCGTCAAGTTCGAAAGGTTCCATCTCCCGATCGCCAGCCGGAGGAAGATCCTTAATGGAGACTATCCTCTTTACCACCAGGGTATCTGATGTATATATAGTGAGGGTTAGTCGCGATAAGTTCCACAGGTTCTACTCGCGGGTCGTATTTAGTGTCGAATATGGTGTTTCAACAAGAAAATTCCAGAAGAAAGCAAAGATGCAAGAGCTGATCCAATTGAGGTTTGACGCGCGTATGAGAACCGCTCGTGCGGCGTTTCGTTGGTAGCGGTACATAGTAGCTACCTAATCGAGTGAAGATCATCATACAGAACGGACTCCCAGTGCCGCACGTCGAGGCCTCTGCTTTTGCATGCAAGAACCATAGTGTTCCAAATGATCCCATTATAACGTTCGCATTACACGTTTCCTTCCGGGTGGTATTGCGTCGTGCGACAAGTAGAAATACCATGGCTTGTGAAGAATTTCATAAGTTCGAACGACATGAATTATGCACTACGATCAGTGTGTGTATATAAACGGTGGCATTCCGAATATAAAGAATAAGTAAGACGTCTAATTACGGTCGAAGCACTCGCATCATGACACGGATATGCAAATTGAAATCGGGAGTACTCTTCAACAACTGTCAATATAAGGATTTGAAGAAGCAACCGAGCGGGAAAGTGGACTTTCAAAGTAGAGGTTCAACCTCCGAAACGGGGACGTAGTTTTTATTAAATGACAATCATTCGGTTTGGGGTACCGTGGTTTGCACTCGGCGCAGACTGAGCAACGTTTAATGACACTACGCACCACCTCGACCAAATAAGGAAGATTCCTGACCTTCACGAAATGAAACATTCGCCGAATCCGGAGATGAATCGGTGCACTATGCAGTTCGAAAGTGTGGGAGGTAGTAGCACAATGAGCTTGGGACAGTGCATCGGCTGCTAAGTTTTCACGATCTGGCCGAAAACTGATGGTGTAGGACAGTGGTCGCGAACTTTTTGGGTATTACCCCAAAATATATTTGTGTACAACGATATTACCCCCTAGACTTGAAATTATTTGTTCGAAAAAAATATAACTGATAATTAACCTCGCTTATTAAATAATAAATTTTTGTGCAATTTTATTTGTTTATTGAGCCTTCATTACCCCCGAGATTTTCATTTTTACCCCATTTGGGGTAATTTACCCGGTTCCCCGACCCCTGGTGTAGGAGTACGCAGTTAGTTCGATTCTCCATCGAAGAATCTTTTAATACGGCCAGCTGCTTTCCTATCAAACATAAGAGACACTGCGATGGTCAGTTACCAGATAGAAATTCCTAGTCGGGAAATCTTAACATTTATGAATTGATTCGACAATCGCATACGCTTCCTTCTCAACAATATGAAAGTCTCACTTGAGTTCAATGATCTGAAGAGAGGCTACAGGCTGATCGTTGTTGAGGGTAGCACTGATAGTGCTGTCGGAGGCGTCAGTTTCCACTGTAAACGGAATGTCCTCCCTCATCACTCCAACAACGGCGTTCGAAATATCGTCCTTCAACTGAATGGCTTCCTGCGGCTTTTGATAAAGGAAACGTAGTTTCAAACAGAGGTCTGATCTTTTGAGAATACTTGGGAATCAATTTGGCAGAGTAATCAAAAAGGCCAATAAGTCTGAAGCGTTTTGCTATCGTCAGAATCAGGATGCAATTCACCATAGGAGATGGAATAGCCCAGGAGATTAATCGAAGTTAGTGAGAATTTACACTTATCCTCGATGAAGGTCAAATTCAGGCGATCCGCAGCCTCCCAAAATCTTCGAAGATCCTCATGTTCCTCTTTTGTTGCTCCGCATACAGTTACGTCGTAAAGATATGCATACCTTTTTCTCAAATTATTCGATGATATGAATCCGACTATAACTCGATGAAATGCTGCTAATCCGTTTGAACTGATAAGGTAGCCGCCCACCTCAAAAGCGGTACATGGCCTTTCTGAAACATCAATACCGACTTGATAGTAGGCGTTGGAAAGATCAATAACCCTGAAGTACTTGTTCTTAACTACTTTGCTTACATCATCTTCGATACGAGGTAAAGGATACGCATTCAGCAGTGTGAAACGGTTGTTGGTCTGTGAAAAATCGACAACCATACGCTTCCTTCTAGACTCGCAGACGTAACTACTTGCGCACACCAAGGAAAACTACTAGGTTTTATAATATCGTCACAAACCAGTCTCTGGATTTCACTTTGAATGAATTTTTCATCGTCCGACTAAACCGACGACTTTTTGTAGCAATGGGCCGACAGTCATAAGTTAAATTACTAAAAAGCTTCGGAATTGAACCTCCAGTTCAGCAAGACCACAAATGTTTAGGGCTGGCTCAGTGCCTTTGAGCTTAATTTCGACCGCCTTGTGGAGGTTAAGAAACGGAAGACCTAAAATTACATCGTTGCACAAGCCGGGAAGTACAGAGAATCTGATGCTTTCGTACGTTCGATCTTTAATGGCAACTGTAGTCTCGCAACAGCCACTAACATGAGCAGACAATTTAGAAGAGGCCATTGACTCCGTGATAGCTATAGGATGCACTTGTAGATTAAGAGGGCACCAAACTTTGACAGATGAAGTTTTCTGAGCTACCGGTATCAATCAGAGCTTTAACTGAGCAGCCATTCATAAGAGCATCAACAGTGGATAGTGAAAGTTGACCAGTAACGGAGCAAGCAGATGCCAGATTGACAGGCTGCGACCAACATGCAATAGCGGAAGACGACAATGTGGACCAACTTTCTCGCATTTACGGCACTCAGCATCTAGAGCAGGGCATGAAAAGCGAGAGTGCCGCCTCTGACCGCAAAAGAAGCAGGATTGACCTTTGTTGTCAGGTAAACGAACGAAGGTAGTTCTATCTGGGAATTCTTGACTAGAGCAGGACTCCAGTTCGCAAGGCACCACATCAACTCCCGCCGCTGTTACCGATACATATGGTGTATGGCAGGACTCGAACTTGTTGAATGGATTTCTAACGTTAATGTTTTGTTTTCAAGCAACCGCGTTTGGATCCTATTACATCAAATACCACGAATAAAGGAGTCCCTTACGAAAGAAGATCGATTTTCATAAACGGTTACAGATTTAAAGTTGCAATCATTGACTAAGTGATTCAGTGCCTGAATGAATTCATTCAGTGTTTCTTCTGGTTTATGGTAACGAGTAGACAGCAGATGTTGGGCGTGAACTTCGTTTGGCGTTTTTATATAAGCGGCATCCAACAGATCGATACCTGAGTCATAAGTCGTCCGCTCCTGGATCACGTCAACAACGTTGGGGCACTATGTAAGAAATGGACTTCTAGTTTGTTTGGATTATGAGCTTCAATTGTAGATAAGTAGTAACGGAAGCCTCTGATCCACAACTTCCATTGTTTGCCTCTTTGAGGCGTATTCGGATGTATATCAAATTTGTTTGGCCGAATGGTTTTCTCCATTATGTATGTTGACTGAATAAAATGTGGAGCCACAGACTGAATGTTCATTATGAAAATCTATAGATTAGGCTTTATTCAGTCAAACTTTAACCATTATAACTAAATCATTAAAAACATTAAATTTCAAGTACATCACACAGTATCTGAAACAAAAGAAACAACGTTTTAATCAAAGACAATGCAGATGTAAAAATGAACAAGAAATCAATAATAGATTGAAACAGCACAACAACCAGGACAACGCGCGACGGTTGGATGTTAGAAATCAAAAGAAAATTTTAAAAAAACGCAATCACTGGTTTGTGTGAATGCTCGTCACAGCACTCGCACGAATACACGTGTGCAAGCACAATCTCGCACACAAACTCAGCGAAGGTCACGTAACGGACGCAGAAGACAGTCGCCCATCAAATAATCAAGTTACAACGTCCTTTAACTTCGCTGATCTAACCAAAAAATGCTACGTCGCAACTCCGCTTAGCATCAGAACAGCGAAGTTAAGTACTCGTAATTGAATGTCGTAACTCGTGTTTCATAGCCCACGTAAAGTTGTAGGTTCCCTCCCTCAATTTGACCTTCGATATTACGAAGTAGGTTAACCTCACCCCCCCCCCTTCAAAAAATAAAAGGAGGTAGCCCTAAGTTTTGATGTCCTTAAAACTGATGATTCAATAGTTTATTTGGCATTAAATGTTTTCCAAGAACAAAAGTAAACTTTTTCTCAACTCAAATGAGTTCAAATGATGGATACTTGTTTTTAGTAGTGGACCAACTGTACACTGAGGCCAGATTGCTTGTACCCTTTGTATTCAGACCAGGAGAGCCAAAATTTTCATAAGATAAAAGGCAATTATCAGTTGTTACTATACGAATAACTGTTTTCACTGTAACTATATTTTTAAGTTTCGTATATCAGACCAGGAAGGTGCAACTCCTTATCATGTTAGGCTCATCATTTTGAGCAATTCAGAATCTTTCTTTGAGGAATCTCTCTAAAGTCGCTAAAGAAATTTGTTTTCCCTCAGTTACATTAAACTTTCTGGCATAAGTCCCAACACCTACTCCTCCCCACTTATACCTACCCATCTTTGCTCTTTCCAAATAAAGGTTATAGAAATTATTGAAAGTTTGGAGTCAGTGAAATTTTTCTCATGGCTTTGATTTCCAATAAAACGTACTACATTAACGTCACACAAAGAAGGCTACACTTATAGGAAACGCCAAAAGTTTTTAAAACGGTTCAAAAACTAAAGAAATACAATGAGACAGATCATTAACTAACTAGGAAAGAAGACCCATGAGGCCATTAAAGCTATCAGATTATGATATTAAAACCTGGGGATTAAACCACTATGATGAAAACCAGCAGCAGCCTTCCTACAGAGCTGCAAAAATGTTCCACTGTTCAAGTTAATTTATGCGCAGTCAGGCGGCATTAAGGACCACATAGAAAGGGATGTTTCAGTAAAAACTCTTCATCCGTAAAGGATTCAAACAAAGGAGATTAACTCACCACAAAATTAAACCAAAATTTATTTTATGTTCACGTTGCGTGACCATATGTGATGTTTGATAATTTTGTTCCAAAACTGAATGTCAAACTAACCCAGTATCACTAGATTGAAAAGTATTTCGTCTACCAGATAAGTAGCTTAATCATGTGAAATTATTTCTTTTGAGTAATGAAAACTACTGAGAACACCAATGAGTGGCTCCAGTTTGGAGAAGGAATGGAGGTTTCTTTTTTTGCCAATGCCATTTGGTGTTAATGACTTTAATTTTTAATTCGTCGGACAATTTTTTAAAGATTTGTGTCTCACTGACGACCAGAAAACAGTATTTTACTTCCATCTCTTTCTTTAGCCGTGAACTTATGAATAGATTCTAGACTTCCCATAATCGTGAGGGAAAGTTGCGTCCTCGTCTTTAGCTCGCTTCACACCAACGAATTAGACAAATACGATCTTTCACTCATTTCTCGTCCAGTGATTAGTCTTAAATTTTAAATTATCAACCCTGGTTAACTTGCATCAGCATGTTAGATCACTTTGTAAATTCGAAACTATTGGTGAACGTACTCCAAAGCATTGTGTGTATGGAAAAAATAGGTCCTGCTCCAACCAGAGTAGCCTAAACACAACCTAGGCTATGTTGAAGATGGAAGACCTAGGCCAAAGATGAACCAGCCTAACTATTTGTCCATAAACAGGACTTCCATACTCTTTTGTTAAACAATTACAGCTGAAATGTCAGCTTATTTAACCTAAATTTAATAACCGAAGGGAAATTTATGAATTTCTTACCTTGAAACTGTTATGAATTTTATCTCTTGACACCACTAAAACATTTTTATTCCGGCTTTTTCCGTCGCTGTTCCTATGCTTAATCCGCTTATGCTTATTCAGCTTCTCGCCCTGTTATTCTGCTTATTCCGATCTTTTTCTTCTTAAAACCGTGTTGCTATTTCTAGCCATGGGATCTCTCTTTCTTTTCATCCCATATTTGTTTCTTCGTTGGTGTCTTTTTAATTTTTCTCAGCAGGAGTTCATGTTCTCCTGAGTTATTTTTTTTTATTATTATTTATTTTAATGTCAATATGGCTTATCCAAGATTAGGTGGGTCTTCCATTTCGGTACTCCCAAATTTTCCATACATTGGGGCCAGCCAGAAAGGAAAAATTGCATGTGAAACCCAATTTTTTCTTTAATATTTGTTAACCCATCTTAGATTACCTATATTTTATGTTTTATTTGTTATTCCATTTTTGTTTTTCCTCACTTTTTAATATAAAAAGTGTAGCATTTTATAAAGTCCTCACCCTTTTCAAAATGAAAGGGTGTTGCATTTTAGTTTATTTTCCATAGGAAATATTACAATACTCCAGCCCTTATCTTTTGTTGTAACATCTGCCTAGCTCGTAGAGCAGTTGAACGTTGTGGTCTACTATTTGTGGTATAGGTTATTGTAGTAGTAGGACTAGTTACATCATTTATTGAACAGGTTAGGTTTGGTATAGTTTGGGTCAAATTTTGATCATCATCAGAATCTATTATAGATTCATCATCTTGATCATTTTTGTTAACAGTAGTTGGTCCTACTTCTAGGGGGTATAAGAGTGATACATCTCTTATAGTTTCACCTGAAGCAGTTTTAAGTTTTACAACCCTGGTTAATCCATCTTCCCCAGTTTTTAGTTCTAAAACTCTACCTAATGGCCAACACTGTCTTGGTGTATTTTGTCTAATTAGAACTACATCTCCTACCCTAATTTTATTAACCCAGTCTTTGTTTTGTATATATTTATGTCTTTCTCTCAACCCAACAAGGTATTCATCACTCCATTGCTTTTTAAATTTTGTTTTTATATTTGTTATTTGTGATAATCTATTTTGCAAATCATGATTATTATCACTCCAAGGTGGATCATCCAAGGAGATATTGTAATCAGGTAGAAGGTTAATGACTTCTCCCTTAATCAAATGATTTGGGGTGAGAGGCTCTACATCATTAATATTATCCCCTACATAAGTAAGAGGTCTGTTATTGACAACATTCTCAATTTCACTAATGAGAGTGAGAAGTTCAAAGAATTCAATTTGTTTTTTACCTATTGATTTCTTTAGGCAATTCTTTATTGTTTGGATATTCCTTTCCCAGATTGCTCCATACCATGGTGATGCAACAGGGATGTATTTCCATTTTATTTTGTTATTTTGTAGATATGTTATGGTATGTGAATTTTGTAATATGTCATTTATTTGGTTTTCACCAGCCTTGAAATAGGTTGCATTATCTGTCCAAACAATTTTGGGTACAGAATGCTTAGCACAAAATCTTCTAAAGCTATAGACAAATGATTCTGCGGAGAGATCACTCACTACGTCTAAGCTGACTGCTCTAGAAGATGAACATGTGTAAAGTATGATGTACATTTTTTGTTCTGTTGTTCCCAGACCAACAGTCAAACTTCCTGTATAGTCTATGCCAACTGTTTCAAAAGGCCTATTAAAGGTGACTCTCTCTGTTGGCAAATCAGGAGGATTGGTCTTCCTGAAAGATCTGGAATGAATCCTTTTGCAGGTGACACAGTTATTCAAAACTGTCTTTACAGTCATTCTGCCTTTGGGTATCCAATACAACTTTCTAATGGCATTTAATGTTTGTGGAACGCCCATGTGATAAAGTTCATTGTGTTTCTCTCTAATAATTAGGGTTGTAATGTGATGGAACCTAGGAAGAAGAAGGGGTTGTTTACTGTTATATGTGATTTGTGATTTGTTTAATCTACCCTTACATCTTAATAAGCCATCTTTGTCAATGTAAAGATTCAAGTTTATTACCACAGAGGGTACTTTGTTCATTTGTTTACCAATTGTTAAAAAATCTATTTCATTTTTGTATTCTGTTTGTTGTATGTGGTTAATCCAATATTTGGTAGCTAGACTTGTATACATTTCATTATCATTATTTCTTTGTTTATTTATTTTCTTTAAACAGTTGTGAATGAATCTGAGACAGTAAGATGTTACCCTTACAAGTTTGCCAAAGTCAGAATAACTGTTATAATCTAATAGTGGCTCAACTTTATTTGTGGTTATCATGTTAAGTTTTACATTAATTTGTTCTGCTGGCCACATTGTTTCATCCTGAATGAATTCAGGTCCATGAAACCAATTTTTGTTGGATTTTAGTAATTTACAGGATAATCCTCTTGTGAGAAAGTCTGCAGGATTTTGTTTTGTTGGAATGTATCTGAAGGTTATGTCCAAATTTTGTCTAGCTTCTTTAATGTCTCTTAATCTGTTACGGACAAAGATGTTTTTTGAGTTTAGCTCATCAGAGTTGATCCATGCCAAGCAGATTTGACTGTCAAGCCAAATATATGTAGTTGTGATGTTTACATCATAATAGACTTCATGGAGAAATACTGTTATTTTTACAGCTAGATAACCCGCAAGTAGTTCAAGCTGAGGAATAGTTTTCTTTTGTTTTAAGGGTGTTACTTTCCCCTTGGCATAGATCAAATGGCTGCCATCCTCACCTACAAGGTAAGCGCAACAGCCATACACCTTTTCACTGGCATCACCAAATACATGCAAGGTTTGAGGTGTATCTCTGTGTCCACAAACTCTGGGAATATTTATGTTTTGTAATTTATTGAGATCTTTAGCTAACCTTTTCCAGCTATCTTGTTGTTTATTGGTTATAGGATCATCCCAGTCTACTTTCTGTTTCCAAAATTCTTGTAAAAGAACCCTGGATCTGATAGTAGAAGGAAGGAGTAAACCCATAGGATCAAATATTTTTGAACTTTCGGATAAGATCTTTCTTTTTGTGTTAGCTGTTGTATCTAAGGTGTAGCCTTTTGTGCAGAGTGAGTCATGAACTTTAGAATCTGAGTTCAAATCCCAGATCATGCCTAATGTTTTCACCCTGTTTGTTGGTTCTGTTAATCCTTTGTCTTCTGATTTTATTTTTTGATTTAGTCTCTCATTATTTGTGATCCACTCTCTTAATTCAAAATTACCTTCTTTCATTATTTTATCTGCTTTTATGTAAACTTCATTTAATTCTGACTCTGTTTTGGTTGATCCTACAAGGTTATCTACATAGAAGTGATCTTTCAAGAACTGAACAGTTAAATCATTTTCATCATACAAATTTAAGTGATGTTTGATGGTTAAAGCCAGTAAACTAGGACTTGCATTTGCTCCAAACAAAACCACATTAAATTTAAATGTTTTAAACCCTTTATTTAAGTCATATGGATCATTAAACCACAAGAATCTTAGTTGATCTTTGTCATAGTTATTTTTCAGATGAATTCTCAAAAAAGCTTTGCTTATATCACTTTGAACTGCATAGTCATCTAATCTAAATCTTAGAAGGATTTTTACAAGGTCTGAAATAAGATTAGGCCCCTCTATGAGACAGTCATTCAAGCTATGCTTATTGCCATCTTTAAGACTACAGTTATACACAACTCTAAGTTTTGTTGTGGGTGCATCCTTTCTATAGACTCCTGTGTGAGTAAGATAATGGCAGTTGTCTTTTTTAAAGGGGTGATCTTTAACTTCTTCAATGAAGCCTTTTTCTAACTGGTCCTTGAAAACATCATCATACATTTTAATTCTCTTGTCATTTTTTAATCTTTCATCAAATTATAGAGATGACCTTTAGCTACCTTTAGATTATCATTTAATTTTGGACTATTGATCTTCCAAGGTAGTTCAATTGAATAATGGCCATTTTCATACATGATGGTGTTTTCAAAATTTTCAGCCATTAATTGATTTTCATCTGTATGATCACCATCTTGCACCCCCACTGACTCTAATAGCCAGAGCTGTTGTACACCTTTATCTAATTCTTCAGTTGTTAATGATTTATTTAATATTTCAGTATTTATGTCATTATTTGAGTTGTGTAAGACCTTGTCATAATAGGGCAAGTTTGTTAGTCATATATTTTTATTTTTCATTGTTATTTTATATTTATCTATGTGTCCCAGTGGAGCTATACCCCAGTGAGTATCTAGAGCAATCCCATCTCCTATTCTGACTATGCCCTTCTGAATTAAGTGAATATAATCAGCTCCAATTAACATTTGAACATTATCTATTATATCATCATTTAAATTTCTATCTGCAATTTTATATTGCTTTTTAAGTTGTTGTATTACTTCTTTTAAATTTGGTATTTTAAATTTTTGTTGACCAACTTGTTCAATGACTACTACTTCTATGTTTGTTGTTTTATTCTCTGTGGGTATATCCAGATCTAAATTGACTGTATTATATTTTTCTTTCTGTTCATTTTCTTTGACAAATGATGTTATACACAATTCTTGTTCATTTTTATGAGTTTGTAGGCCTAATTGATTAACTAATGATTGATCTACAAATGTTTGTTGGGAACAAGAATCTATTAGACATCTTATAGGAGTTGTCCCACCTTCTTTATTTTTTAAATCCAAGGTTATTGTAGGTAGGAGTACACTAGAATTTTTATTGACATTATTTATTGATATATGTCCATTAAATGTTTTTTCATTTTTCTTTAGGTTTTGTTTATTTGAATTTTTAAATGAATCACAAAGACAAGAGACATGATTTAAACTTCCACAATTAACACATTTGAATCTTATTTTTGTTTTGCAGTCTTTGTTAGTATGTCCTGCACCTGTGCATTTAGTACAAAGGTTTAACTGAGAACACCTATTTATCCGGGATTCTAAGTCTACATATTTAGTACATCGTGTGCTATAGTGATCATCAGCCGAACAAAATTTACACTTACGTACAAATTCTGTCGTAACATTAAAATTTCGTAGTGTAGGAGTTAGACCTATCACTTTTTGTTCTGATTTGTCTTTTTGTTGTGGTTGTGGTTTTGTTTGTATTTTCTTTGTTTGTGAATCAATCTTTGTTTGTGAATCAATCTTTGAAGATTTGTACATTGACAAAACATTTGGAAATTCATTCCTTATTTCATCAAGGGTAGGGTATGTATTTCCCGTTATTCTTTGGAAAATATCCCTAATTTGGGTAGGTAAACAATCAAATATTATGGCTTGGATAAACCATGCTGATTTCTCTAGATCTATATCATTATTTTGTAGATGACCTAACATGCATTCAATTTCACAATAGAAATTGTACAGATCCTGATGGTTATCCTTGGCTGGTTTTATATTTTTTAATTTTATTGCTAAATCATTTACTATTTCTTTTTTATTTAGGAAATTTCTTTCTAGTAATTTGAGAGCTATTTTATATGAACTGCCAATTGCCGGTAAGGCATCAACCAGTTTTAGGGCTGGGCCCTTTAAATAATTAAGGAGATAACTGAATTTGTCAACATCAGATATATAATCTTTGTTGCCAATTAAACTATCAAATTTTTCTAGAAAAGACTGAAATTTTGTTCGATCACCCTCAAATATTGGTACTTGTAATGTTGGTAACTTGGCTTTTAGTTGTTTATTGTCATCATTAGAAATGGATACATTTCTGAAGGCCTCAATCAAACTTTGATTTGTAGCCTCTAAATTATTTGGTAGATTATCTAAAGCAGCATATAATTCATTTATGTGAGAATCTATTTCAAAAATATTCTGTTCTTGTTCACACAAAAGTGCTGTATATGTCTCTTCACCAACATTTAACGCATCAGTTTCTGTAACAATTTCCTCGTCTATAATTATTATTTCCTGTTTAATTCTATTTAAACCACCCAAAATAGTATCATAATCCCTTTTATTTGGATTTTCTTTGCTATTAAAGGTAGTTAAAAGCCTGGTAATGACTCCCTTCCTTGCTGATCTCTTCCTTTTTAATGATTTAATCTTTGCCTCAATTGCTTCACATTCAGCCATATTTTATTTATTTTATTTTTCCAAAATTAAGTCCCCAAAATCCTAAAACCCTTTCAACTCTATAAATAAGCTTTATTTTGGTTAAATAGGCTAGGCTTCTGATTACCCTTATTCTAGAATTTTACCACATTTATGACCAAATGATAAGTTTTGAAGCATTTGAATTATTTCTTATTTTTATTTTTAGTTAGGGCTTCGTAATTTATTATTATTTATATGTAGTAAGTATTTGAAAAAGCCAAACATGGAATAAATTCTGTTCAGATGTCAAAATGTTTGATAAGGCGTAATTTTATTATTTTTTTGTTTTAATTTATTTTATTTTATTTATTTTATTCAAGGTTAAGGTTTTCACAGCAAATAACCCTTCCCCACACGGGCCACCATTATAGATATGGAAAAAATAGGTCCTGCTCCAACCAGAGTAGCCTAAACACAACCTAGGCTATGTTGAAGATGGAAGACCTAGGCCAAAGATGAACCAGCCTAACTATTTGTCCATAAACAGGACTTCCATACTCTTTTGTTAAACAATTACAGCTGAAATGTCAGCTTATTTAACCTAAATTTAATAACCGAAGGGAAATTTATGAACTTCTTACCTTGAAACTGTTATGAATTTTATCTCTTGACACCACTAAAACATTTTTATTCCGGCTTTTTCCGTCGCTGTTCTATGCTTAATCCGCTTATGCTTATTCAGCTTCTCGCCCTGTTATTCTGCTTATTCCGATCTTTTTCTTCTTCTTCTTAAAACCGTGTTGCTATTTCTAGCCATGGGATCTTTTTTTCTTTTCATCCCATATTTGTTTCTTCGTTGGTGTCTTTTTAATTTTTCTCAGCAAGAGTTCATGTTCTCCTTCTGAGTTATTTTTTATTATTATTATTTATTTTAATGTCAATATGGCTTATCCAAGATTAGGTGGGTCTTCCATTTCGGTACTCCCAAATTTTCCATAGTGTGTGTGTGTGTGTGTGTGTGTGTGTGTGTGTGTGTGTGTGTGTATCATGAACGGCGTGCAAACTGGCCCTCAAAGGGTATTGCCAGCTAAGTAACTAATGAACAGCAGTCGACTGAAAGAGTTGGGAGTGTTGTAAATTTATGGACTTACTCCATTTGAAGGTCTGTTCATTATCTTTTCAACAATTTTTTACCTACCACCAGTAGAAATATATTTACGCATTGGGCGAGGAGTTGAGTTAAGAAAAACTGCAGCATCACTAAGGAAATCAGGACATAAGAAGTTTCCTACGAATGAAATTAAGAAAATTTGAAAAGGTGTAAAGAATGCGATGAAGTATTATAAAGGCATTTTTATTCTAGGTGCTACATTAACTAAGGTAACAGCTGAATGGATATATTTATTATAAATTCAAAGCGGAAACTAAATAAACGTTGCACCAAATAAACGCAGCTAGAGTTCTCATTCCTAGAAAATCTGGATAGATACCGAAGCATTAGGTTTTGTGGACGTGTTACTCAGAATCGGGAACTGCGCCAAGTATATTCAGTAAGGTCTTCTCATAATCTCCAGAAATTTCACTCAGAGAGAAAAATTTCCAATCAAGTTTACATACATTCACCAACACATTTCTCGTGTTAAAATTGTAGGACTATCATTCGGAGGCAATCTTGTATTACAATAAGTTCCAACCATTTTTCCATTGGAATCTATATTATAATGGAGCTAAGTGCGATATATATATATATGTAACCAAAAACAATTTATAAACTTTAAAATGCATTTTCGCTGCTGTTCTTTTGTATAATGTTAAAGTAAATCCTATTGAACATTATATTGCTATAACTGTAGAAAAATGAAAACTTGAAGATAAATTTTGAGCAAGAAAATCAATAAGGAAAACTGTTCGTTGGTCCTTGGATTTTTTTTTTAATATAATGGAAGTAAGTGCGAGATATATACAGTATGTAACAAAAACTCCAAACTCGGAAGGATTTAACTGCGGAGCTACCTCGGTTATTGAAACTGGTTAAAATACCACCCACGAAAGAACGCAGCCATGAAAATCTTGAGCTTCACTTTGTGTCAAGATTTGTGAAGCTTAAGATTTTCATGACAATAGTTTTACTGACCAAATAATTGAACCCCCAATTACTGTCGGTTCAAATATTTGGCCAATAAAACTACGTTAGAAAAGAACGCAGTCATGAAAATCTTGAGCTTCACATTCGAGCTCGTATCAAGATTTGTGAAGCTTTAGATTTTCATGTCTGAGTTCTTTTCTATAGTTTTATTGACCAAATAATTGGTTCGCCAGTAATTGGAGGGCCACAGGCACCCCAATTACTGAGGCCCAAGGTGAGAGGAATAGGAGTGATATCCAGATAAAGGACTACTGATGTTCAAAATAAAATACGCCGTAGGGCCACAATTCGGTTTGGGCCCAAGGCCCAAATACCGTAGGTATAGCAAAATTGGCGCGTAGCGACGATCTTTTGCTAGTATGAATAATGAACAAACGTAGCAACTTACCTTAACTTGTTCGATTAAATCTTTCTCAAAGAGTTCCATATATTATTCTTTGATCGTTCCTAAATCTATTTCGCATCTGGATAAAATCTATATTATCTATATTATAAGAGAGCTGTCCGTCTGTCCGTCACACTTTCAGAAATTGTGAGAAAAAAATTCAGAAATTGTATTACGGGCAAGCAATGTGAAGCTCAAGATTTTCATGACGGTGTTCTTTTCTGTAGTTTAGCAATGGGGGAAGGGTGGGGGTGGGGGGGGATGGGTGTGGTAATGGGGAGGGGTGGGGGTACTGGGGGAGGGGGTTAGCCCCGAAGTTGTATGAATGGGGGTGAGGAGGTTTTGGGAGATACCAGATTCAGAAATGTTGACACAATGTGAAGCTCAAAATTTTCACGGCTGGGTTCTTTTTTTGTAGTTTAGCCTGTCTAACCGTCAGCGAAGTGACGGGAACTGTACTAGTAATCCTAATCAGAGCCCAGTTATCAGTGCCGTCTCCTTCCATCGCGTCGTGCAAAGCATTAGCGAAGAACTCTCGCCAACTTTTCGCTGCTAAATCTAAGGGCAATATTTATTATAAGGTTCCATTCATTTACAACCTTCAGCGTTGCAATTTTCGATACACCACGTACTGTACGAGAATGATACAGTTCACACACAGGCTAGTCATCCTAAAATACTGATAGGTACAGTTGATCGTGTACACGTTATTCAGGTTTAAAATATTCTGAAACGATGAAATTTTAAGTTCACTGTCGAAGGAAATAAATTAGACAAAATGAGTCAGCATTGGTGAGTCGATCGATTGAGTCAAATCCTACGTTGCAATAAAGTACTTTCACCAATTATAAAAAGTATAAATGAAAGATGCCAAGGGGAAGTGATGGAAGTGCATTTTTAAAAAACTTGTTTTGTGGTTTTGAGAGTTAACATTGCGAGTCAGCAAATCCAAATATTTTTCGGTTAAATAAATCTCTCTCAAGTCAGAGAATTAATTCTTATGCACGGCATTATCTTGTTAATCACGGATCAATTTTCTTTGAAAAATGTACTTGCATCATTTCCCCTTGTCACCATCCGTAAATGATTTTAGTATTGCAATATATTTTACTCGATAGCGAGTTAAATTTTAAAAAATCAGGATTTTTTCATTGAAAAAATTAAAATGTTATGCCAAAAAGTCAAACTGAAGTTTTAGCATTGGTTGTTAAAGTCTGAATATACGCAATGGAAACAAAATTATATTTTTAAAATCCGACAGGTATGCATTGCACCTTTCTTCAGAAAAAGATAAGATTAGAAAGGTAGATGAAGTATATAATAAAGTTTAACGACATAAAACCTAAACTACTTCGTCTTTACTGTCCGTTTGGCGACTAAAAACGAATCAGTAGTAGCTTACAGATCAGATGGCGTTAAATGCAGCTTTAGCGTCTCCTGAACACTTCTTTTCCACAAGTTCCATGAAGTCTTCCCCACATTTCTCAAGATATTCATTGAAGACGCGGTTCAAGAAAAGGAATGTGTATAACGTCAATACTTTCAGAATTGCATCTTCGTCCATTTCTGCAAGAAAATGTATCATTTATCAGATTTCCCTGTCGAGAACAGGTTTTGCAGTTTGTGCAACTTATTACTGATGTTGGTTTAAGTGAGAAATGCGAGACGAATGGTACTACAGGAAAATCTCTTTCTATGTAGTACATTAGTTCATTGAATATTTTGAAGAGCACCTTCATAAATTTAAACGGAAAATAACGTGTCTTTCAGTTTGATGTTCGCATTCATTCATGTTTTATTGAAGTGAAGGATTTGACAACTTCGGTCATTGATATTATACTCAAGGAACCCATTGTAGCCATTTTGCATTAAACTTCACTAATAATGTTCCATGCCTAAAAGTTAAAATTCAATGAATTCGGAATATAAATTTGCAGCAAGCACGAAACATTAACAATGAATGTTAATTCAAGTCCAGATTTCCATATCTGGATGAGGAGAAGGTATTTACCCTAAATCATTATACCTAAAATCTCTACCTTCATTGCACAGCTCATCAGCTACTTCAGAAGGAGACGACATCGTATTGTCTCTTCAGAGGACGAGGATGCTCATAGGAGTTTTCTCGAAGTCACTTCGTTTCCTGTACACGATTTCTTCAATCGTTTTCTCATATTTGTTTTCGAAAGATTCTTTGATCGTTCTGTCGAAATATCTAGATTTTAACAGCATTCCAGATACATTTATTCTTGGTTTATTCCAGTCAAAACACTGAATAAAACGCTTTAAATTACGGGACAATTCTGTAATTTTACCACTTTCAAAAATTAACTCGTGTTCATGGAATTTGCGCAAGATTGTTATGGAAGTTTGTGAAATTGTGCCGAATTTAGAATGCAAGATGACAATAATTCAGTTGCTGTCCTGTACAGGGTTCTTTTCCTCCGCTGTATGGAGTACGCTTTTCATTCGTTGGATGGTCAACCCACACAGCTTTAAGGACACTAGCTTCTGAACTTTCTACTGTAAGCCTCCTCCTTTAAGGAGAACAGGCAATACAAGACTTTAGAAACATTCTCATTCATTTTTTCTCACATCTAACGCAAGGATTAATTGGTATTTCAGTCTTTCATCTACTCAACCAGTCAACTCTGGAACAATCTTCCTCAATTCATCTTCACCCTCTCTATGACCTCCAATCGTTCAAACGGAGTGTCCAGGCATCTCGAAAACCTTCATCTTGATTTTGGTCTCTTCTTCATATGTGAAGCGGGCGTTTTTGCGGTCACTCGCATTTGTCTCCTCTTTCCTGCATAAAAATTAAAGTTAACTACTTCTAACTGAATCCAAGTCACCTTTAATAATTCTCTGGAATTCGTTCGCATAATTAACAATAATTGTTAGATTTAACAACTTCACTTTGATTTAGATTTTTAGATTTATTTGTTCTTATTGATACAGGCAGCACTGCCACTCTCATTAAACAGTCCAGTATAGACAAAATTGGGAGTATCCCCCAAATCTTCACAAAAACTTATACCAGATCATTGCGAAAATTCCCAAAATCTGTTCATATGTATTGTGGTCACACGTGACGAGTCATTTGTTTGGGTAACTTGTAAACATTGAGGGATACTTCATTTTCTTTTTTGTCTGAACTTTACACAGATCATCGTTGTCGCTCTTCCTACTCTCTCTTACACTTCATGTCTTCTTCATATTTAACTCGAAGATTCCTTCCTTCATTTCCAGACCCACTTTAGTTCTTATATTTTGCAAAATTAATGATTTAATTTTAGAGGTGGGGGAGAGAGTAACGTCATCCATTACGTCATCATGTATCATGTCTGTAGATATTATTTCATGAATACTACTTAAAATTGATTTAATGGATACTAAACCATTATGTCTTTAGAAGATATGCAGTAAATACCACTTCTCTAACTAGCTTTCACATGCAGAATCCTCATCGATGTAGTATTAGATGTTACAGGATAATTCACTACAAATCTGTGAAACTTTTCTTCAGAGGATGTATGATCATGTGTTAATGAATTAGCCTCAACTGAAATTTAAAATTAGAGTAAAGTTTCTTTCAGTTAAATCGAGCTTACCTGAGTGAAAAGATTGTTTTGGAATTCGTAGGAGATTCGTCATTTAACTGGTTTAATAATGGTTAAGTTTGCGAAGTTTGGAAATCTTGGTATGAAACATTTTTCAAGAACTCATTTTTAACTGGGTAATATTTTTTTTGTTTAAGTAGATATAATTTAAAGATTTTTTGAATGACGTTCTTTTTGTTTATTAGTATTAAGATTTGGGTAATGTTTCAGAATACGGGCGCAACTTAATCAAGCAAAATTTCGAAGAATACCATAGAGATAATTGTTTCGCTCATTAAAATACGTTGATTGTATGTGTCGCATAGTCAAAAAACGAAGTTAGAAAATTACGAAAAACATTTTTGGGTATGAATCTAAGAAATTTTGAGTTGGCAACCCTACTATCGTATCGTCCATTCACTTCAGTTTGAAAATGGCTTCGGTATGTGATGGTTGTTCGGTAACGCTAGTGGAGCTCGCATGGTGTTCTCCCTTTAAATGTAGTGTCCAATTTGTATAATTTAGGTCTCGGGGGTACGGGGCTCCGCCCCCGTAAAGATCACTTATCACAAATTGATCGGTATAGGGTTTTATATTTCTTAGGTTGGTTCGGTTTTTCCTGAAACCTAGGTTTTTCTCATGGTTTTAGTGTTTTTATGACGTGTTTTTCCTCCAAAACATGCTAAAACCATTGGTTTCCTGTTTAGGATAAATCTGACCATCGTTTTACAGTAAATTATTGCTTGTGCTGTGTTCCCCCACCCAAAACCCCCGTTCCCACGGTGGTCCCCCCAAGATTGTAGTAGGGTTGGGCGGTGAAATCACTTTAAGCAATAATTTACTGTAATGGCGATGGTCACATTCATCCTAAACAAAAACCAATGGTTTTAGCATGTTTGGTGGAAAAAACATTTAGGTGGCGCCCCTATTCTGAACCGTTACCAAGACTTGAATGTAGTTTAAATTATTAGTATTAAGGTTTGAATGTGTTAAAGTACTTAAACTAAAGACTTGGTGCTTCACTTTCAAATATTTATTTTCTCAAATTTCTTTTAATATTCAAGATTTGAAATATCAATATACGAACGCTTTTTGAAATAGGAAGTTTTTTAAATAAAATTCCGAATGTCATCCATTACAGTAAGTGGCGAACAAAACTTGCTTTAAAGATCTTTGATAAATGAAGCTAATTTTTAATGGTTTGTGTTTTGATTATACTATGCCTACAACCATGACATACAGGGTGTACATAAGTCAGGATTTATTTTTGTGAAGCACTTGGAAATTATGTGGAATTTTATCATAAAATGATAGTGGTAACATTTATTAAATACGTAAGTAGGATTCGACGTGACGCCCGTCAGTATCCCTGCACAGCTCAAATCGTTCCGCAGCATTTCTAAACATATTCTGGAGCATTTGCGGGGTTATGTTATCTGCGCAGTTCGTATACGTAAGTTTTTCAAGACTTGTAATCTTCGTCTGATAACGTGCGATTTGATAAAGCCCCATGCAAAGAAATCTAAAGGGTTAAATCTGGTGATCTCGCTGGCCAAGGTCTGTTGCTTCCGCGTCCGATCCATCGATTTGGAAAACGTCCATTTAGATAATCCTGAACAATTTTGCATAGTGACAAGGAGTACCATGTTGATAGGACTAAGTACTAACAATCCTATCCCCAATCAGCTGAGGTTCAAGGATTGCTGCAACATGTCCAGATAAATAAGCCCCGTAACTGTAGCTTTGCAAAGAAAAAAAGGACCATAAACCTTAGATTTTGTTAAACCCATCAGACAGTAACTTTAGGCGAGTCTCTCCTCAATTTGGACGAAATCATTCGGTCTTTATCTGCCCAAATTCGACAGTTTATGGCGATTTACTTTTCCACACACGTATGGAAAGTGGCTTCATCACTAAAGAGAATGTTGTCCTTAAATTATCACTCCAGATTTGTTCTACAAGATCAGCACACACAGCACTTCGTCCAGGGAAATCTTCCTCATGTGATCATGTAAAACCTGCAAATGATAGCTTTTCTTCTGCAAATTAACTTTCAGAATTTTGTGCACAGATGAGACGTCGGGAGGCCGAGTCCTGTGTATTGCAGCACGAACGGACGTACGTGGCTCCTCAGTGATAATTCCGCGTACTGCATTCACGGTAAGATCTGACATACACGGTCGTCCTGATCTTGCTTCATCATTTACAGATCCCGTTCGTTTAAATTTGTTCACCAATTTTCGTATTGTCTTGTCTATTGGCCCCGGCTTATGATATCTCCTTCTAAACTTCTCTTTGATGTCATTGTATGTTTTTCCCTCGATTCGCCAAATTACTGTTGCCACACGCTCTTCTGTATTCATTTTAAGGCTTCTGAAAAGAAAAATAAAAAAAATAATTTCACAAATAGATCCTGACTCTATGTACACCCTGTACTTGAACCACATACTGCTTAAGCTTTTAAGCATTTGAGTAGTCTGAAGTTGTTTTCCTAACTTATAAACCAATCTGAGATTAGTCATTAATAGTGACTAAATTGTCTAGAGGTATTTGGGTAATGAACATTTCGTAACTATTGCAGATATTAACTGAACTTGAATATTCATTAGTGCAGACTAGTTTTGTAATAAGTTACGTGAGAAATAAGCTCAAAACTGTTTGTATACATTTTATGGTGAAGAATTTTAGGTACGCATTCAACGTAGTTCCTTTAATGGTATTACGAAGTTTTATTGAATTTGCTTCAATTTTCATACTAAATTTGAGCTCGAGATCAGAACTTGAATTTGAAAGGGTATATAATCTGGCTGGTAAGATTCTGTAACAATATTTCGACCTGTATATTTGCATCTTCGAACGCCATCTTAATCTTCAATTGAGATTCCATTTGTCCATTTTCTCTACCTTCAGAAAAAACACAACTCTTTATCCCTCGTGTGACTTTGATCCTTGGAGGATGCTGTAACTTTGCACAAGTCTATGAAAGGGCTTGGAACTAATGAGGAAGACATAATCACGGTTCTAACTACGAGAACTAGGACGAGAGGATTCAAATTCAAGAGAAATATGGAGAAATGTATGGAGTAAGTAACAGTGGAATCGTGAATTAGATATTTGTAGTAAATGGAAGGTGTTGCAGTGAACTTGGAACACTGTTAAATATCGTATGATGTCGGTATTTAAAAATTATGAAAGATTTAAATGCCTCAAAATTATAAAGTAGGTTAATTAAGGTTGTGTAAAAAAAAAAAAACTTCATAAAAATCTGTGTTTTACTATATGGTAGTTTTCCCACGCTTAACTATGGCGCTGTAGTCCTTGAACAGTCTTGTAATAACGTTCAGTATGTATGATGGTGTCAGTGGGAATTGAATTTAAAGGTCTTGACAACATTTGAAGTCTAAGTAATTTAAATTAATTTTCGAATAAAACTATAATTCCAAATGTCTATGTACGGTGATCGTGACATCACTTAACCCGGAAATTATGCATTTCTTTCGTGAAATCACAATCACCCTGTAGACAATCGACAACCTTCTGAAGACTTGGTCGTGTGAAAATTCAAGAGGTTCATAATTGAATTTCCACTTTTAGGATTGGTTGAAGATTTGAAGAGTGAATTGAGCGGAGTGTTCGAGAAAGTGATTTTATCCCTGTTGAAACCTTTGCCGCTGTTCTTCGCCGAACAAATAAACTTGCAACCAAAGGCCCAGGAACAGACGAAACTGCTCTCATAGAAATATTTTGCACCAGAGACAATACATTGATAAAGTGAGTGTACATTTTGAATGAACGGCATTTCAAAAATTGTTCCATAACTCAGTCGGATTAACATTAACTTGTGAATTGAAGTTTTTCTTAAATAGAAATAGAGCTGGGAACTTGAACTAGTTAACTCTAGGTACTAAAGCCCTAAACTTCTGACCAGATCAATCAAAGAATCCTTCGAAAACCAATACGAGAAATCGATTGAAGAAATAGTGTCTGAAGAAACTTCGGGGTCTTCGAAAAAAGCTTATGAGCATCCTCTCTCTCTGTGGAGACGATACAAAGTCCTCTCCTCCTCAAATAGTCGATGAGCTGTGCGATGAAGGTATGAATATTTTCTATTAATGTAGTCTGAGATGGCGTCGCACTAATCTATATAATGACAAGTCAACAAGAAATTTTGTCGCTGCAACGAAGTTGCAATGACAAATCGCAAAGAATAGTATTCAAATCGGGCAAGGTACACGGTAGATAGTCGCTGCGACAATTCCCTGTTGCATCCGGCTGCGTTGTGTTGTTCCAAGGGCAGTAGATTACATTAGGACTTCGTTATCCTGTGGCACTGAAATTTCGTATGTCCCACCTATTGTAGTTTGCAACAACCTCTGCGATTGTGTGGCACCTTGCAACTCTGATGCAGCACACACTCCTGTGGTGGTGGCCTAAAAGGTAAAGTTGCCTTTCGTGGTCACTTTGTCACGTATGTTTAAGGATTAGTATTAATTATCTTTAATACTTGTTACATTTTAGGTGGTTATGTAGGCACAGTTAAAGTTCACAATACTTGGAAGTATTAACTTCAGAACATTGTACTAAGAACTAAATGATCAAAGGTTCTCTTGAGCTTTGTCCAATACCGTTGTTGAAGTTCGGTGAACATATCTACAGTATACTGGAACGATAGTTGATTGATTGGCTTATGAAGTTATTTCCTCCAGTTTTTCATCTAGTACTGATAACAAATTAACCTTTTTCTTCTAGAAGTGGATGAAGAATCTATTCGCAAAATACTTACTTCGTTTTCCTGAGGCGTGTCTTCAAACTGTATCTTGAGAAAACTGGACAAGATTTCATGGAACTTGTAGAAAAGAAATGTTCAGGAGATTCTAAAGCTGCGTTCAAAGCAATTTGTAAGCTTATTATTCGTTAGTTAACATTTTAAAACATCGTGTTGTACATATTTAAAGAATCTTAATGAACGTGCGCAACCATTTGTGCACGGACTTTAGATTTGATGTATACATGTAAGTTTTATGCGTACTCCAGCAACTGTGCACAAAAATTTGGTGGTGCAATTTTAAACTTTCTTGAACTTGATGCCCTTAGATTTATCATCGAAATGTCTACAAGAATTCTTCGCTCATGCTTTACACGACGCGATGAAAGGTCTCGGCACTGATGATTGGGCTTTGATTAGGATTATTGTATCCAGATGCGAATCGATTTAGGCACAATAAAAGAAAAATATACCGAACTCTTTGGAAAAGATTTAATAGAAGAAATTAGGTAAACTTGTTTTCATACTTCATCGAAGGCTATAATTTCTTTATTTAATTCTAACTTTATGCAGTGTACTTTTATACTTCATAAAATGCAGTAGTTGGTGAATGAAGTTAATTCAAACCATTAAGATCTGATTTTTGTTCTTCCAGAGTGATACTTCTAAAGACTATGAGAAGGCTTTACTGAATCTACTTGGCGAAAGTTCGAAGTAACACTTGGATTAACGAATAATTGTATAAATTTTGAAAACTGGAATGATTATATTTAGCACATTAATAACTTAGATTTGTTATAAATTATACAGCCAGATGTCCTTAATATATTATGACCTTAAATATGGTTTGATACTCATTTTTTCCTTCGCCTTCTGTACTTCCAGGAGTGACCGTTACTCTTAGCCCTCTAGGGTGTAGGTCCAATTTTTACAATTAAAAGAATGTTCGGGTACCTGGTACCACACCTTTAGGGTTGAGTATGGTTTTAGTTGTTGAATGACTAATTGATCATAAACTAAAGGGGCGAATGGAGTTAGTCATTTCATCACCTACCCTTGCCAGAAGCGATGTTAACGCTCAGTAATGACCAAAATGATTCCTGTTCATCTATCGTGTATATCAACAGCGCGCAGTACGAGAAGCGGGTCATGTTGTGCGTAACTATTGCAAACCCTTTTAACATATTGAATCATATCCGTATGTACCGATGTATGTAATACTGGTGTAGTTAAACATACTTTATTTCCTTTAGTTATACAGGGTGTCTCAAAAGTCACTATCTATTTTGAAAAATAATGGAATTACGAAAAACTGGTTTAAGACATGAAAAATATATTTATTTCAAAGTAAGTGCCACAAAGAATTAGTGCTATTTATTTATGTCTCCACATGGCGACCATCAGTGTCTCTACAGAGCTCAAAGCGATAAGTTGTTTCCCGGAACACACTTTCCAGCATTTGAGGTGTTATTTTCTGAACTGCATCGGTAATACGATTTCGAAGTTCGGCTACATCACTAATTCTTCTACCAGTGTACACCTTAGACTTAATGAAACCCCAGGCAAAAAATCTAATGGTGTTAAATCGGGTGAACGTGCTGCCCATGGTTGTGTTCCTCACGACCAATCCAGCGACCGGGGAAGAGTCTGTCAAGATAATCACGTACAATTATTGCATAATAGCACGGTGCTCCATCCTGCTGAAAAACTACTGTGTCAAGAATGCCATCTGTAAGAAGTTGAGGTTCGAGGAATTGTTCAAGCATGTAAAGATAAATTTATAAATTACACAAAATTCGAAATAAACCAATTACTTTTTTTAAATACACAAATTTGCACCAGAAGTACATACCTTTATGCCAGCATAGCATTTTTTAAAAAACATCTAATGTCACCAAAATAGATAGTGACTTTTGAGACACCCTGTACAACCAAAATGTTCGTCTTCTATGTACGATTACGTGAAATTGTCAATGTAGACGTATACCGGAAAGGTATTTTCAACAAGTTGATGTTACCTTCAGATTGATGGTGTAACTTCAAGAAAATCTCCAAATTATTTTTTTTTTTTTTTTTGTACACTAATCTGCTTATTGCGTATTTTGAAATATTTATTAAAAACCTGTAACAACGTGTTAGGGTCAGTCAGAGCTGGGCAGTATTTAAATACATTTGTATTTAAATACATATTTAAATACATTTGTGTATTTAGAACTGTATTTATAAATACATTGTTTTTCATGTATTTAAATATAGTATTTAAATACTTTAATGAGTATTTAAATACAATGTATTTAAATACTCAAAATATAAAAATGTAAATACTTTTACTGGTTTAATACACGTTCTGTACTAGCACAGTACGACGCGTCGACAGTGTAGTACAGCATGGTTCATGTTTCAACAGTTTGGGAAAACATCCTCTCATAAAAAGACTGTTCCTCCGCTATAACACGACATTACCATCTTCGGCACCGGTAGAGCGAATATTCTCATTCGCGGGAATCACTTTGACTCCCAAAAGAAACTCTTTCAGACAAAACTTTTGAAAGATTGGTTTTGATCCGCAGCAACCGTGAAATAAAAGAATTCATAAGGTGCCTTATGTTTATGTTTACGTCTTATGTTTACGTTTATGTCTCATCTACTCATTAATTGTTACTCATTTTGCAATGATATAATGAGTATAATATGTCACTGGTTGAACATCGTAAGTTCTAAGTTCTTTTGTTTTTGTTTTGTTCTAAAAAGGGAAATATATAATCGGAAATTAGATTGTACTATTTCTTTATCCTTTATCAAGCATTTTATATTGTTACTCATGAATTAGTGAATGCATATGTTAAAATTTGTATGTATTTAAAATGTATTTACAAATGTATTTAAATACAATGATGTATTTTCTATTTAGTATCTAAATACATTCGTAAAATGTATTTAGTATTTAAATACATTTCTCCCATGTATTTAGTATTTAAATACATTCAATGTATTTATTGCCCAGCTCTGGGGTCAGTCAACTTGCGTTGACTTCATTCTACTTACTAGTGCTCGACAGCTATAGCCGTCAATAAGCTGTTGGGAAAGAATATGGGCATTTCTGAACGTGTAAAGTTCGGCAAACTGGTTCAGAGTAACAGTAAGATACCCTGGACAAATCGGGTCTTCCTCCATATCTTCCCCTTGGATTTAATTGTCTGAAATTAATCTCTTCACAGATTTCTTCGCTCTGGTCAACTAGTGAGGCTTATGGTCCTGATGGTTTCCCTCCTGTTCTCAAATTAATTGTGCTGACACCCTGTTTAGGCACTCTAGTCTTTCATCTGGTACTCTTCGTTTCTGCTGGAAGTTCACTTAATATCCCAAATAAAAATGGTCGCTCAACCTCCCAGCTATCGTCTAATTCTCTTTATTTCTAGTTTTTTAATCTATCCCCAATAGAAAAAAAAAATCAAACCCTCTTACGCAATTTTCTTTCATATAGTCGGTATGGTTTCGGCAAGGGACACTACTCGCTATTTTCTTGCGTATTTCTGACTTTTGGTCATCCTCCTTTCGAGATTTCGGTGAAATCTTTGATGTTGCTTTGGACATGTCAAACGTTTTGATAGAGTATGGCACAAATATTAATTTCCAAACTGATCTTTGGGTTTCTATTCTATTTGTGCCTTCATCTCTAATTTCACTTCTGGCCGATCTAGAGCTGCGGTTGTAGATGGCTAGTGTTCTAAAGCTACTAATAATGGTATTCCTCAGGGCTCTGTCCTGAGACCCACTATTTTTTTTTACTTATGAATGCTCTAAGTTTCACATCGTGTCCTATCCACTCTTATGCCGATGATTTCACTCTTTCGACCATTTCACAGCGTCCCTTTCACAGCGTCCATCTCGAGTCGCACCATGCTTCGCGTAGGACGGCTGTGGTACACCTGACCTCTGATTTTTCTCTAAGTTAGAGTAAACATTATTGATTTCAACGCCTCGAACTGTTCTTTCATCTGTTTACTCGTCACTGTCTTCCACACGACTATATCCCGTACGTTCAACAATACACAACTATCCTTCCTCTTAATCATCATGGTCTCTTTCTGGTGATCTTTCCTGGAAAGATCTCTCACTTTCCGAAACAGCTAAGAGGTTGTGATGTACCGGTTCCTCAGTCTCTTCATCCGCACTAGGTTGCTCTCTCTGTACAGGGGTCTTTCCCTACCCTGTATGGAGTATGCTTCTCGTGTTGGATGGCTCAACCCACACGGCTTGACTATGTGAAATTGAAGGCTTTCGTCTCAATTCCGTGCCTCCTGCTGGTTGTCTTCAATTACTATTCGTTACAATGTTGTCTGCTCTTTCAGTGGCGGATCTAAGAATTTTGTTTAGCTGGGCGAGGGTGAGATGCGGTTCTGAACCCAGCGGCTCACCAGCCGAGTCCTCGGACAAAGCGCGAGAGTCTTCAGAAATATCTGCATCGTGAGCAGGCGCTCCCGCACAGTCGTCAAGTTCGAAAGGTTCCATCTCCGATCGCCAGCCGGCAAGATCCTTAATGGAGACTATCCTCTTTACCACCAGGGTATCTGATGCATATATAATGAGGGTTAGCCGCGATAAGTTCCACAGGTTCTACTCGCGGTCGTATTTAGTGTCGAACATGGTGTTTCAACAAGAAAATTCCAGAAGAAAGCAAAGATGCAAGAGCTGATCCAATTGAGGTTTGACGCGCGTATGAGAACCGCTCGTGCGGCGTTTCGTTGGTAGCGGTACATAGTAGCTACCTAATCGAGTGAAGAGCCTCATACAGAACGGACTCCCAATGCCGCACGTCGAGGCCTCTGCTTTTGCATGCAAGAACCATAGTGTTCCAAATGATCCCATTATAACGTTCGCATTGCACGTTTCCTTCCGGGTGGTATTGCGTCGTGCGACTAGTAGAAATACCATGGCTTGTCAAGAATTTCATAAGTTCGAACGACATGAATTATGCACTACGATCAGTGTATATAAACGGTGGCATTCCGAATATGAATAAGTAAGACGTCTAATTACGGTCGAAGCACTCGCATCATGACACGGATATGCAAATTGAAATCGGGAGTACTCTTCAACAACTGTCAATATATAAGGATTTGAAGAAGCAACCGAGCGGGAAAGTGGACCTTTAAAGTAGAGGTTCAACCTCCGAAACGTGGACGTAGTTTTTATTAAATGACAATCATTCGGTTTGTGGTACCGTGGTTTGCACTCGGCGCAGACTGAGCAACGTTTAATGACACTACGCACCACCTCGACCGAATAAGGAAGATTCCTGACCTTAACGAAATGAAACATCCGCCGAATCCGGAGATGAATCGGTGCATTATGCAGTTCGAGAGTTGAATGGGAGGTAGTAGCACAATGAGCTTGGGACAGTGCATCGGCTGTTAAGTTTTCACGATCTGGCCGAAAACTGATGGTGTAGGAGTACGCAGTTAGTTCGATTCTCCAGCGAAGAATCTTTTTATACGGCCCGCTGCTTTCCTATCAAACATAAGAGACACTGCGATGGTCAGTTACCAGATAGAAATTCCTAGTTGGGAAATGTTAACATTTACGAATTGATTCGACAATCTCATACGCTTCCTTCTCAACAATATGAGTCTTTCACTTGAGTTCAATGATCTGCAGAGAGGCTACAGGCTGATCGTTGTGTGAGGGTAGCACTGATAGTGCTGTCGGAGGCGTCAGTTTCCACTGTAAACGGAATGTCCTCCCTCATCACTCCAACAACGGCGTTTGAAATATCGTCCTTCAACTGAATGGCTTCCTGCGGCTTTTGATAAAGGAAAACGTAGTTTCAACGAGAGGTCTGATCTTTTCAGAATACTTGGGAATCAATTTGGCAGAGTAAGCAAAAAAGGCCAATAAGTCTGAAGCGTTTTGCTATCGTCAGAATCAGGATGCAATTCACCATAGGAGATGGAATAGCCCAGGAGATTAATCGAAGTTAGTGAGAATTTACACTTATCCTCGATGAAGGTCAAATTCAGGCGATCCGCAGCCTCCCAGAATCTTCGAAGATCCTCATGTTCTTCTTTTTTTGCTCCGCATACAGTTAGGTCGAAAAGATATGCATACCTTTTCTCAAATTATTCGATGATATGAATTCGACTATAACTCGATGAAATGCTGCTACTTTGTTTGAACTGAAAGGTAGCCGCCCACTTCAAAAGCGCTACATGGCCTTTCTGAAACATCAATACCGACTTGATAGTAGGCGTTGGAAAGATCAATAACCCTGAAGTACATGTTCTTAACTACTTTGCTTACATCATCTTCGATAGAGGTAAAGGATACGCATTCAGCAGTGGAAACTGTTGATGGTCTGAAAAATCGACAACCATACGCTTCCTTCTAGACTCACCAGACGTAACAACTACTTGCGCACACCAAGGAAAACTACTAGGTTTTATAATATCCTCACAAACCAGTCTCTCGATTTCACTTTGCATCAATTTTTCATCGTCCGGACTAAACCGACGACTTTTTGTAGCAATGGGCCGACAGTCATAAGTTAAATTACTAAAAAGCTTCGGAATTGAACCTCCAGTTGAGTAAGACCACAGGTGTTTAGGGCTGGCTCAGTCCCTTTGAGCTTAATTTCGACCGCCTTGTGGAGGTTAAGAAACGGAAGACCTAAAATTACATCGTTGCACAAGTCGGGAAGTACAGAGAATCTGATGCTTTCGTACGTTCGATCTTTAATGGCAACTGTAGTCTCGCAACAGCCACTAACATGAGCAGACAATTTAGAAGAGGCCATTGACACCGTGATAGCTATAGGATGCACTTGTAGATTAAGAGAGGGCACCAAACTTTGACAGATGAAGTTTTCTGAGCTACCGGTATCAATCAGAGATTAACTGAGCAGCCATTCATAAGAGCATCAACAGTGGATAGTGAAAGTTGACCAGTAGCGTAGCAAGCAGATGCCAGATTGACAGGCTGCGACCAACATGCAATAGCGGAATACGACAATGTGGACCAACTTTCTCGCATTTACGGCACTCAGTATCTAGAGCAGGGCATGAAAAGCGAGGGTGCCGCCTCTGACCGCAAAAGAAGCAGGATTGACCTTTGTTGTCAGGTAAACGAACGAAGGTAGTTGTATCTGGGAATTCTTGACTAGAGTAGGCCTCCAGTTCGCTAGGCACCACATCAACTCCCGCCGCTGTTACCGATACATATGGTGTATGGCAGTACTCGAACTTGTTGAATGATTTCTAACGTTAATGTTTTGTTTTCAAGCAACCGCGTTTGGATCCTATTGCATCAAATACCACGAATAAAGGAGTCTTACGAAAGATCGATTTTCATAAACGGTTACAGATTTAAAGTTGCAATCATTGACTAAGTGATTCAGTGCCTGAATGAATTCATTCGGTGTTTCTTCTGGTTTATGGTAACGAGTAGACAGCAGATGTTGGGCATGAACTTCGTTTGGCGTTTTTATATAAGCGGCTTCCAACAGATCGATAACTGAGTCGTAAGTCGTCCGCTCCTGGATCACGTCAACAACGTTGGGGCCACTATGTAAGAAATGGACTTCTAGTTTGTTTGGATTATGAGCTTCAATTGTAGATAAGTAGTAACGGAAGCCCCTGATCCACAACTTCCACCGTTTGCCTCTTTGAGGCGCATTCGAATGTATATCAAATTTGTTTGGCCGAATGGTTTTCTCCATTATGTATGTTGACTGAATAAAATGTGGAGCCACAGACTGAATGTTGATTAGGCTTTATTCAGTCAAACTTTAATCATTATAACTAAATCATTAAAAACCACATTAAATTTCAAGTACATCACACAGTATCTGAAACAAAAGAAGAACGTTTTAATCAAAGACAATGCAGATGTAAAAATGAACAAGAAATCAATAATAGATTGAAACAGCACAACAACCAGGACAACGCACAACGGTACTCTCTCGTGAAGCGACGGTTGGATGTTAGAAATCGAAAGAAAATTTTAAAAAACGCCAACACTGGTTTGTGTGAATGCTCGTTACAGCACTCGCACGAACACGTGTGCAAGCACAATCTCGCACACAAACTCAGCGAAGGTCACGTAACGGACGCTGAAGACAGTCGCCCATCAAATTACCAAGTTACAACGTCCTTTAACTTCGCTGATCTAACCAAAAAATGCTACGTCGCAACTCCGCTTAGCGTCAGAACAGCGAAGTTAAGTACTCGTAATTGAATGTCGTAACTCGTGTTTCACAGCCCACGTAAAGTTGTAGGTTCCCTCCGTCAATTTGACCTTGGATATTACGAAGTAGGTTAACCTCATCCCCCCCCCCTTCAAAAAATAAAAGGTGGTAGCCCTAGGTTTTGATGTCCTTAAAACTGATGATTTAATAGTTTATTTCGCATTAAGTGTTTTCCAAGAACAAAAGTAAACTTTTTCTCAACTCAAATGAGTTCAAATGATGGATACTTGTTTTTAGTAGTGGACCAACTGTACACTGAGGCCAGATTGCTTGTACCCTTTGTATTCAGACCACGAGAGCCAAAATTTTCATAAGATAAAAGGCAATTACCAGTTGTTACTATACGAATAACTGTTTTCACTGTAACTATTTTTAAGTTTCGTATATCAGACCAGGAAGGTGCAACTCCTTGTCATGTTAGGCTCATCATTTTGAGCAATTCAGAATCTTTCTTTGAGGAATCTCTCTAAAGTCGCTAAAGAAATTTTTTTCCTCAGTTACATTAAACTTTCTGGCGTAAGTCCCAACATCTACTCCCCACCACTACCTACCCATCTTTGCTCTTTCCAAATAAAGGTTATAGAAATGATTGAAAGTTTGGAGTCAGTGAAATTTTTCTCATGGCTTTGATTTCCAATAAAACGTACTACATTAACGTCACACAAAGAAGGCTACACTTATAGGAAACGCCAAAAGTTTTTAAAACGGTTCAAAAACTAAAGAAATACAATGAGACAGATCATTAACTAACTAGGAAAGAAGACCCATGAGGCCATTAAAGCTATCAGATTATGATATTAAAACGTGGGGATTAAACCACTATGATGGAAAACCAGCAGCAGCCTTCCTACAGAGCTGCAAAAATGTTCCACTGTTCAAGTTAATTTATGCGCAGTCGGGCGGCATTAACGACCACATAGAAAGGGATGTTTCAGTAAAAACTCTTCACCCGTAAAGGATTCAAGCAAAAGCGATTAACTCAACCACAAAATTAAACCAAAATTTATTTTATGTTCACGTTGCGTGACCATATGTGATCTTTGATAATTTTGTTTCAAAACTGAATGTCAAACTAACCCAATATCACCAGATTGAAAAGTATTTCGTCTATCAGATAAGTAGCTTAATCATGTGAAATTTTCTTTTTCAGTGACGACAACTACTGGGAATAGCACTGAGTGGCTCCAGTTTGGAGAAGGAATGGAGGTTTTTTTTTTTGCCAATGCCATTTGGTGTTAATGACTTTAAAAATTGGTCCGACGAATTAAAAATTAAAGATGTCTCACTGACGACCAGAAAACAGTGTTTTACTTCCATCTCTTTCTTTAGCCGTGAACTTATGAATAGATTCTAGACTTCCAATAATCGTGAGGGAAAGTTGCGTCCTCGTCTTTAGCTCGCTTCACACCAACGAATTGGGCAAATACGATCTTTCACTCATTTCTCGTGCAGTGATTAGTCTTAAATTTGAAATTAATGTCCTGGTTAACTTGCATCAGCATGTTAGATCACTTTGTAAATTAGAAACTATTGGTAAATGTACTCTAAAGCATTGTGTATATATCATGAACGGCGTGCAAACTGGTCCTCAAAAGTTATTGGTAGCTAAGTAACTAGTGAACAGCAGTCGACTGAAAGAGTTACGTGTTGTAAACTTATGGACTTACTCCACTTGAAGGTCTCTTCATTATCTTTTCTACTCTTTACCACCACCAGTAGAAATATATTTACTCATCGGGCGAGGAGTTGAGTTAAAAAAAACTGCAGCATCACTAAGGAAATCAGGAAGTAAGTTTCCTATGAATGAAATTAAGAAAATTTGAAAAGGTGTAAAGAATGCGATGAAGTATTATAAAGGCATTTTTATTCTAGGTGCTACATTAACTAAGGTAACAGCTGAATGGATATATTTATTATAAATTCAAAGCGGAAACTAAATAAACGTTGCACCAAATAAACGCAGCTCGAGTTCTCATTCCTAGAAAATCTGGATAGATACCGAAGCATTAGGTTTTCTGGACGTGTTACTCAGACTCGGGAACTGCGCCAAGTATGTTCAGTAAGGTCTTCTCATAATCTCCAGAAATTTCACACTGAGGAAAACATTTCAAATCAAGTTTACATACATTCACCAACACATTTCTCGTGTTAAAAATTGTAGGACTATCATTCGGAGGCAATTTTGTATTACAATAAGTCCTACCCATTTTTCAATTGGAATATGAATAATGAACGAACTTACCTTAACTTGTTCGATTAAATCTTTCTCAAAGAGTTCCATATATTTTTCTTTGATCGTTCCTAAATTTATTTCGCATCTGGATACAATAATCCTAATCAGAGCCCAGTCATCTGTGCCGAGTCCTTCCATCGCGTCGTGCAAAGCATTAGCGAAGAACTCTGGCCGACTTTTCGCTGATAAATCTAAGGGCAATATTTATTATAAGGTTCCATTCATTTACAACCTGCAGCGTTGCAATTTTCGATACACACACGTACTGTACAAGAATGATACAGTTCACACACAGGCTAGTCATCCTAAAATACTGATTACGTACAGTAGATCGTGTACACGTTTTTCAGGTTTAAAATATTCTGAAACGAGAAAATTTTAAGTTCACTTTCGAAGGAAATAAATTAGACAAAATGAATCAGCATTGGTGAGTCGATCGATTGAGTCAAATCCTACGTTGCAATAAAGTACTTTCACCAATTATAAAAAGTATAAATGAAAGATGCCAAGGGGAAGTGATGGGAGTGCATTTTTAAAAAACTTGTTTTGTGGTTTTGAGAGATAACATTGCGAGTCAGCAAATCCAAAATATGTTTTGGTTAAATAAATCTTTCTCAAGTCAGAGAATTAATTCTTATGCGTCATTATCTTGTTAAATCACGGATCAATTTTCTTTGAAAAATGTACTTGCATCACTTCCCCTTGTCACCATCCATAAATGATCTTAGTATTGCAATATATTTTACTCAATAGCGAGTTAAATTTTAAAGATCAGAATTTTTTCATTGTAAAAATTAAAATGTTATGCCAAAAAGTCAAACTTAAGTTTTAGCATTGGTTGTTAAAGTCTGAATATACGCAATGGAAACAAAATTATATTTTTAAATCCGACAGGTATGCATTGCACCTCTCTTCAGAAAAAGATAAAATTAGAAAGGTAGATGAAGTATTTAATAAAGTTTAACGACATGAAACCTAAAGTACTTCGTCTTTACTGTCCGTCTGGCGACTAAAAACGAATCAGCAGTAGCTTACAGATGGCCTTAAATGCAGCTTTAGCGTCTCCTGAACACTTCTTTCCACAAGTTCCATGAAGTCTTCCCACATTTCTCAAGATATTCATTGAAGACGCGGTTCAAGAAAAGGAATGTGTACTGTAACGTCAATACTCAGAATGGCATCTTCGTCCATTTCTGCAAGGAAAATGTATCATTTATCAGATACCTGTCGAGAACAGGTTTGCAGTTTGTGCACTTATTACTGATGTTGGTTTAAGTGAGAAATGCGAGACGAATGGTACTACCGGAAAAACTCTTTCTATGAGTAGCACATTAATTCATTGAATATTTTGAAGAGCACCTTCATAAATGTAAACGGAAAAGTACGTGTCTTTCAGTATTGATGTTCCCATTCATTCATGTTTTATTGAAGGAAGGATTTGACTCACTTCGGTTATTGATATTATCAGGAACCATTACAGTCATTCTGTACTAAACTTCACTAATAATGTTCCATGCCTAAAAGTTAAAATTCAATGAACTCGGAATATACATTTGCAGAAACACTAAACATTAACATTGAATGTTAATTCAAGTCCAGATTTCCATATTTGGATAAGGAAAATGTCTTACCCTAAATCATCATACCTAAAATCTCTACCTTCATTGCACAGCTCATCAGCTACTTCAGAAGGAGACGACATCGTATTGTCCTCTACAGGGCGAGGATGCTCATAAGAGTTTTCTCGATGCTTCCCTTCGTTTCCTGTACACGATTTCTTCAATCGTTTCTCATATTTGTTTTCGAAAGATTGTTTCATTGTTCTGTCGAAATGTCTAGATTTTAACAGCATTCCGGATACATTTATTCTTGGTTTATTCCAGTCAAAACATGAATAAAACGCTTTTTTACTGAACAATTCTATAATTTTACCACTTTCAATTAACTCGTGTTTCATGGAATTTGCACAAGATTGTTATGGAAGTTTGTGAAATTGTGCCGAATTTAGAATGCAAGATGACAATAATTCAGTTGCTGTCTCTGTACAGGGTTCTTTTCCTCCGCTGTATGGAGTACGCTTTTCATGTGTTGGATGGCTCAACCCACACAGCCTTAACGACACTAGCTTCTGAATTTTCTAACTGTAAGCCTCCTCCTTTAAAGAGACCAGGCAGTACAAGACTTTAGAAACATTCTCATTCATTTTCTCTCTAACATTCTAACGCAAGGGTTATTGGTATTTCACTCTTTCATCTACTCAACCAGTCAACTCTGGAACAATCTTCCTCAATTCATCTTTCACCCTCTCTATGACCTCCAATCGTTCAAACGCAGTGTCCAGGCATCTCGAAAACCTTTCATTTTTGGCTCTCTTCTTCATATGTGGAAGCGGGCGTTTTTGCGGTCACTCGCATTTGTCTCCTCTTTCCTGCATAAAAATTAAAGTTAACTACTTCTAACCTGAATCCAAGTCACCTTTAATAATTCTCTGGAATTCGTTCGCATAATTAACAATAATTGTCTAGATTTAACAACTTCACTTTGATTTAGATTTTTAGATTTATTTTTCTTATTGATACAGGCAGCACTGCCACTCTCATTAAACAGTCCAGTATAGACAAAATTGGGGAGCATCCCCCAAATCTTCACAATATCTTTTACCAGATTTCATTGCGAAAATTCCCAAAATCTGTTCATATGTATTGTGGTCACACGTGACTAGTCATTTGTTTGTGTAACCTGTAAACGTTGAGGGATACTTCATTTTCTTTTTTGTCTGAACTTTACACAGATCATCGTTGTCGCTCTTCCTACTCTCTCTTACACTTCATGTCTTCTTCATATTTAACTCGAAGATTCCTTCCTTCATTTCCACACCCACTTTAGTTCTTATATTTTGCAAAATTAATGATTTAATTTTAGAGGTGGGGAGAGAGAGTAACATCATCCATTACGTCATCATGTATCATGTCTGTCGATATTATTTCATGAATACCAATTTAAAATTGATTTAATGGATACTAAACCATTATGTCTTTAGAAGATATGCAGTAAATACCACTTCTCTAACTAGCTTTCACATGCAGAATCCTCATCGATGTAGTATTAGATGTTACAGGATAATTCACTACAAATCTGTGAAACATTTTCTTCTTCAGAGGATGTATGATCATGTGTTAATGAATTAGCCTCAACTGAAATTTAAAATTAGAGTAAAGTTTCTTTCAGTTTAAATCGAGCTTCCTGAGTGAAAAGATTGTTTTGGAATTCGTAGGAGATATCGTCATTTAACTGGTTTAATAATGGTTAAGTTTGCCGAAGTTTGGGAATCTTGGTATGAAACATTTCTTCAAGAACTCATTTTTAACAGGGTAATATTTTTTTGTTTAAAGTAGAAATAATTTAAAGATTTTTTGAATGACGTTTCTTTTTGTTTATTAGTATTAAGATTTGGGTAATGGTTCAGAATACGGGCGCCACTTAAGCAAAATTTCGAAGAATACCATAGAGACAAAGTTGTTTCTCTCATTAAAATACGTTGATTGCATGTGTCGCATAGTCAAAAAAACGAAGTTAGAAAATTACGAAAAACATTTTTGGGTATGAATAGGAAATTTTGAGTTGGCAACCCTACTATCGTATCGTCCATTCACTTCAGTTTGAAAATGGTTTCGGTCTGTGATGGATGTTCGGTAACGCTAGTAGAGCTCGCATGGTGTTCTCCCTTTTAAATGTAGTGTCCAATTTGTATAACTTAGGTCCGGGGGGGGGGGTGGGGGGGGGGGGGGGGGGGGGGGGCAACACATTTTTTTTTAAGCCGGCTAACTACGGCTAACGCCTACGGCGGGCTGTTTTTAACCTAACCTAATCCCAACACTAATTTTTTTAGTGGAAGGAAAATAAAGTACCAAACCAGCATTATATGAAATTAGTGTTGGGAGGATAATGCAAAAGAACCCTCGGGGGTACGGGGCTCCGCCCCCGTAAAGATCACTTATCACAAATTGATCGGTATAGGATCTTATATTTTTTAGTTAGGTTTTCCATGAAACCTAGGTTTTCTCATCGTTTTAATGTTTTATGACGTTTTTTTCCAAAACATGCTAAAACCATTGGTTTCCTGTTTAGGATAAGTCTGACCATCGTTATTACAGTAAATTATTGCTTGTGCTGTGTTCCCCCACCCAAAACCCCGGTTCCCACGGTGGTCCCCCCAGATTGTAGTTGGGGTTGGTGGGTGAAATCACTTTAAGCAATAATTTACTGTAAAGGTGATGGTCATATTCATCCTAAACAACAGGAAACCAATGGTTTTAGCATGTTTTGTTGGAAAAAACACATTTAGGTGGCGCCCCTATTCTGAACCGTTACCAAGATTTGAATGTCATTTAAATTTAGTATTAAGGTTTGAATGTGGTTAAAGTATTTAAACTAAAGACTTGGTGCTTCACTTTCCTTTTATTTTCTCAAATTTCTTTTAATATTAAAGATTTGAAATATCATAAATATACGAGCGCTTTTTGAAAATGTGAAGTTTTTAAATAAAATTCCGAATGTCATCCATTACAGTAAGTGGCGAACAAAGCTTGCTTTAAAGATCTTTGACAAATGAAGCTAAGGTACTTTTGCATTATCCACCCAACACTAATTTTTTTTTTAATGGTAGGAAAATAAAGTACCATTAACCAAACCAACATTATATAAAAAAATTAGTGTTGGGAGCATATGCAAAAGAACCGAAGCTAATTTTAATGGTTGTCATTTGGATTATACATGCCTACAACCATGAACTATACTTCAACCCTATAACTGTTTAAGGCTTTTAAGCATTTGAGTAGTCTGAAGTTGTTTTCCTAACTTATAAACCAATCTGAGATTAGTCATTAATAGTGACTAAATTGTCTAGAGGTATTTGGGTAATGAACATTCGTAACTATTGCAGATATTAACTGAACTTGAATATTCATTAGTGCAGACTAGTTTTGTAATAGTTACGTGAGAAATAAGCTCGAAAACTGTTTGTATACATTATGGTGAAAGAAGTTTTAGGTACGCATTCAACGTAGTTCCTTTAATGGTAAAACGAAGTTTTATTGAATTTGCTTCAATTTTCATACTAAATTTGAGCTCGAGATCAGAACTTGAATTTGAAAGGGGTACAAAATCTGGCTGGTAAAAATTCTAACAAATTTTTCGACCTGTATATTTGCATCGTCGAACACCATCTTAATCTTCAATTGAGATGCCATTTGTCCATTTTCTCTACCTTCAGAAAAAACCAACTCTTTATCCCTCGTGTGACTTTGATCCTTGGGAGGATGCTGTAACTTTGCACAAGTCTATGAAAGGGCTTGGAACTAATGAGGAAGACATAATCACGGTTCTAACTACGAGAACTAGAGACGAGAGGATTCAAATTCAAGAGAAATATGGAGAAATGTATGGAGTAAGTAACAGTGGAATCGTGAATTGGATATTTGTAGTAAATTGAAGGTGTTCCAGTGAACTTGGAACACTGTTAAATATCGTATGATGTCGGTATTTAAAAATTACGAAAGATTTAAATGCCTCAAAATTATAAAGTAGGTTAATTAAGGTTGTGTAAAAAAAAAAACTTCATAAAAATCTGTTTTTACTATATGGTAGTTTCCCACGCTTAACTATGGCGCTGTAGTCCTTGAACAGTCTTGTAATAAACGTTCAGTATGTATGATGGTGTCAGTGGGAAATTGAATTTAAAGCTCTTGACAACATTTGAAGTCTAAGTAATTTAAATTAATTTTCGAATAAAACTATAATTCCAAATGTCAATGTACGGTGATCGTGACATCACTCAACCCGGAAATTATGCATTTCTTTCGTGAATTCACAATCACCCTGTAGACAATCGACAACCTTCTGAAGACTTGGTCATGTGAAAATTCAAGAGGTTCATAACTGAATTTCCATTTCTAGGATTTGGTTGAACATTTGAAGGATGAATTGAGCGGAGTGTTCGAGAAAGTGATTTTATCCCTGTTGAAACCTTTGCCGGTGTTCTTCGCCGAACAAGTAAAACTTGCAACCAAAGGCACTGGAACCGACGAAACTGCTCTCACAGAAATATTGATAATGATAAAGTGAGTGTACATTTTGAATGAACGGCATTTCAAAAATTGTTCCATAACTCAGTCGGATTAACATTAACTTGTGAATTTAAGTTTTTCTTAAATAGAAATAGAGCTGGGAATCTGAACTAGTTAACTGAAGGTACTAAAGCACTAAACTTCTGACCAGATCAATCAAAGAATCCTTCGAAAACGAATACGAGAAATTGATTGAAGAAATAGTGTCTGAAGAAACTTCGGGAGTCTTCGAAAAAACGCTTATGAGCATCTTCTCTCTCTGTCGAGACAGTACAAAGTCCTCTCCTCGTCAAATAGTCGATCAGCTGTGCGATGAAGGTATGAATATTTTCTATTAATGTAGTCTGAGATGGCGTCGCACTGATCTGTATAATGCCAAGTCAACAAGTAACTTTGTCGCTGCAACGAAGTTGCAATGACAAATCGCAAGGAATAAGTATTCCAATCGGGAAAGGTATACGGTAGATAGTCGCTGCGACAATTCTGTTGCATCCGGCTGCGGTGTATTGTTCCAAGGGCAGTAGATTACATTAGTGACTTGATTATCCTGTGGCACTGAAATTTCGTACGTCGCACGTATTGTAGTTTGCAACAACCTCTGCGATTGTGTGGCACCTTGCAGCCACACACTCATGTGGTGGTGGCCTAAAAGGTAAAGTTGCATTTCGTGCCCGTCACTTTGACACGTATGTTTAAGGATTAGTATTAATTAGCTTTATTATTTGTTAATTTTAGGTTATGTAGGCACACTGAAAGTTCAAAATACTGGGAAGTATTAACTTCAGAACATTGTACTAAGAACTAAATGATCAAAGGTTCTCTTGAGCTTTGTCCAATACCGTTGTTGAAGTTCGGTGAACATATCTACAGTATACTGGAACGATAGTTGATTCGCTTATGAAGTTAGTTCCTCCAGTTTTTCAGCTAGTACTGGTAACAAATTAACCTTTTTTTCTAGAAGTGGATGAAGACTCTATTCGCAAAATACTTACTTCCTATTCCTTCGTTTTCCTGAGGCGTGTCTTCAAACTGTATCTTGAGAGAACTGGACAAGATTTCATGGAACTTGTAGAAAAGAAATGTTCAGGAGATTCTAAAGCTGCGTTCAAAGCAATTTGTAAGCTTATTATTCGTTAGTTAACATTTTAAAACATCGTGTTGTACATATTTAAAGAATCTTAACCCATTAAATTCTGAATTAATTTTTTTTTTAAATTTGTATTTTTAGGGATAAATATTGCGTTGAATATATTCAACGCTAGGTTATAATGGGTTAATGAAAGTTCGCAACCATTTGTGCACAGACTTTAGATTTGACGTATACATGTAAGTTTTATGCGTACTGCAGCAACTGTGCACAAAAATTTGGTGGTGCAATTTTAAACTTGAACTTGATACCCTTAGATTTATCATCGAAATGCCTACAAGAATTCTTCGCTCATGCTTTACACGACGCGATGAAAGGTCTTGCCACTGATGATTGGGCTTTGATTAGGATTATTGTATCCAGATGCGAAATCGATTTAGGCACAATAAAAGAAAAATATATCGAACTCTTTGGAAAAGATTTAATAGAAGAAATTAAGGTAAACTTGTGTTTTCATACTTCATCAAAGGCTATATTTTCTTTATTTAATTCTAACCTTATGCAGTGTACTCTTATACATCATAAAATGCAGTAGTTGGTGAATGAAGTTAATTCAAACCATTAAGATCTGGTTTTTGTTCTTCCAGAGTGATACTTCTGAAGACTATGAGAAGGCTTTACTGAATCTACTTGGCAAAGTTCGAAGTAACACTTGGATTAACGAATAATTGTATAAATTTTGAAAACTGGAATGATTATATTTAGCACATTAATAACTTAGCTTTGTTATAAATTATACAGCGAGATGTCCTTAATATATTATGACCTTAAATATGGTTTGATACTCATTTTTCCTTCGCCTTCTGTACTTCCAGGAGTGACCGTTACTCTTAGCCCTTAGACCAGTGGTTCCCAACCTTGGGTCTCCGGACCGCTGGTGGTCGGTGAGCTTTCAATATTTCGAGAGGTTCCAATAGAAATCGTACATTTACCCACGATAAGGGCGCTTAGGCTAAAATTTAGTTTCCTTGCTCTTGGCTGGAATTATTAATACTTTTTATAATACGCTGTATTTTAATTGCATACTCACTTATGTCCTTTATTTGATAGTGAAAAATGAGAAAACGACACTATTAGTTAATAAAAACGGTTTGTTTGGTAGACGGAATCTTTCAAAAACATGCGGTCCGTGGGAAAAAAAAAAAAATGGTCCTTTGTGGTGAAAAGGTTGGGAACCACTGCTCTAGACGGTGTAGGTCCAATTTTTACAATTCAAAGAAAATGTTCGGGTACATGGTACCACACATTTAGGGTTGAGTATGGTTTTATTTGTTGAATGACTACTTGATCATTAAAACTCAAGGGCGAATGGAGTTTAGTCATTTCATCACCTACCCTTGCCAGAAGCGATGTTAACGCTCAGTAATGACCAAAAATGATTCCTGTTCATCTATCGTGTATATCAACAGCGCGCAGTACAAAGCGGGTCATGTGTGTGTAACTATTGCAAGACCTTTTTAACATATTGAATCATATCCGTATGTACCGATGTATGTAAATACTGGCGTAGTTAAACATAATACTTTATTTCCTTTAGTTATACAACCGAAATGTTCGTCTTCTACGTACGATTACGTGAAATTGTCAATGTAGACGTATACCGGAAAGATATTTTCTAAAAGTAGATGTTACCTTCAGATTGATGGTGTAACTTCAAGAAAATCAAAAATTATTTTTTTTTTCACACGAATCTGCTTATTGCATATTTTGAAATATTTATTACAAACCTGTAACAACGTGTTAGGGTCAGTCAACTTGCGTTGACTTCATTCTGCTTACTAGTGCTCGACAGCTATAGCCGTCAATAAGCTGTTGAAAGAATATGGGCATTTCTGAACGTATAAAGTTCGGCAAACTGGTTCAGAGTAACGGTAAGATACCCTGGACAAATCGGGTCTTCCTCCCTATCTTCCCCCTTGGATTTAATTGTCTGAAATTAATCTCTTCCACAGATTTTTTCGCTCTGGTCAACTCTAGTGAGGCTTACGGTCCTGATGGTTTCCCTCATGTTCTCAAATTAATTGTGCTGACACCCTGTTTAGGCACTCTAGTCTTTCATCTGGTACTCTTCGTTTCTGCTGGAAGTTCACTTAATATCCCAAAGAAAAATGGTCACACTCAACCTCCCAGCTATCGTCTAATTCTTTATTTCTAGTTTTTTAATCTATCCCAAATAGAAAAAAAAATCTGAAGTATCTTTTACGCAATTTTCTTTCATAGTCGGTATGGTTTCGGCAAGGGACACTCTACTCGCTATTTTCTTGTGTATCTGACTTTTGGTCATCCTCTTTTCGAGATTTCGGTGAAATCTTTGATGTTGCTTTGGACATGTCAAACGTTTTGATAGTGTGGCACAAATCTTTAA
Source organism: Bathynomus jamesi (assembly GCA_023014485.1). NCBI lineage: Eukaryota > Metazoa > Arthropoda > Malacostraca > Isopoda > Cirolanidae > Bathynomus > Bathynomus jamesi. The sequence continues at coordinate 117,817 of JAJOZX010001297.1, forward strand.
TTTCCAAACTGATCTTTGGGTTTCTATTGTATTTGTCCCTTCATCTCTAATTTCACTTCTCCGATCTAGAGCTGCGGTTGTAGATGGCTAGTGTTCTAAAGCTATTAATAATGGTATTCCTCAGGGCTCTGTCCTGAGACCCACTATTTTTTTTTACTTATGAATGCTCTAAGTTTCACATCGTGTCCTATCCACTCTTATGCCGATGATTTCACTCTTTATCCACCCTTTCACAGCGTCCATCGAGTCGCACCGTGCTTCGCGTACGACGGCTGTGGTACACCTGACCTCTGATTTTTTCTCTAAGTTAGAGTAAACATTGTTGATTTCAACGCCTCAAACTGTTCTTTCATCTGTTTACTCGTCACCGTCTTCCACACGACTATATCCCGTTACGTTCAACAATACACGACTATCCTTCCTCTTAATCATCTTGGTCTCTTTCTGGTGATCTTTCCAGGAAAGATCTCACTTTCCGAAACCGCTAAGAGGTTGTGATGTACCGGTCCCTCAGTCTCTTCATCCGCACGAGGTTGCTGTCTCTGTACAGGGGTCTTTCCCTACCCTGTATGGAGTATGCTTCTCGTGTTGGATGGCTCAACCCACACGGCTTGACTGAAATTGAAGGCTTTCGTCTCAATTCCGTGCCTCCTGCTGGTTGTCTTCAATTACTGTTCGTTACAATGTTGTCTCGCTCTTTCAGTGGCGGATCTAAGAATTTTGTTTAGCTGGGCGGGGGTGAGATGCGGTTCTGAACCCAGCGGCTCACCAGCCGAGTCCTCGGACAAAGCGCGAGAGTCTTCAGAAATATCTGCATCGTGAGCAGGCGCTCCCGCGCAGTCGTCAAGTTCGAAAGGTTCCATCTCCCGATCGCCAGCCGGAGGAAGATCCTTAATGGAGACTATCCTCTTTACCACCAGGGTATCTGATGTATATAGTGAGGGTTAGTCACGATAAGTTCCACAGGTTCTACTCGCGGGTCGTATTTAGTGTCGAATATGGTGTTTCAACAAGAAAATTCCAGAAGAAAGCAAAGATGCAAGAGCTGATCCAATTGAGGTTTGACGCGCGTATGAGAACCGCTCGTGCGGCGTTTCGTTGGTAGCGGTACATAGTAGCTACCTAATCGAGTGAAGATCATCATACAGAACGGACTCCCAGTGCCGCACGTCGAGGCCTCTGCTTTTGCATGCAAGAACCATAGTGTTCCAAATGATCCCATTATAACGTTCGCATTACACGTTTCCTTCCGGGTGGTATTGCGTCGTGCGACAAGTAGAAATACCATGGCTTGTGAAGAATTTCATAAGTTCGAACGACATTAATTATGCACTACGATCAGTGTGTGTATATAAACGGTGGCATTCCGAATATAAAGAATAAGTAAGACGTCTAATTACGATCGAAGCACTCGCATCATGACACGGATATGCAAATTGAAATCGGGAGTACTCTTCAACAACTGTCAATATATAAGGATTTGAAGAAGCAACCGAGCGGGAAAGTGGACTTTCAAAGTAGAGGTTCAACCTCCGAAACGGGGACGTAGTTTTTATTAAATGACAATCATTCGGTTTGGGGTACCGTGGTTTGCATTCGGCGCAGACTGAGCAACGTTTAATGACACTACGCACCACCTCGACCAAATAAGGAAGATTCTGACCTTCACGAAATGAAACATTCGCCGAATCCGGAGATGAATCGGTGCACTATGCAGTTCGAAAGTGTGGGAGGTAGTAGCACAATGAGCGTGGGACAGTGCATCGGCTGCTAAGTTTTCACGATCTGGCCGAAAACTGATGGTGTAGGACAGTGGTCGGCGAACTTTTTTGGGTATTACCCCAAAATATATTTGTGTACAACGATATTACCCCCTAGACTTGAAGTTATTTGTTCGAAAAAAATATAACTGATAATTAACCTCGCTTATTAAATAATAAATTTTTGTGCAATTTTATTTGTTTATTGAGCCTTCATTACCCCCGAGATTTTCATTTTTACCCCATTTGGGGTAATTTACCCCGGTTCCCCGACCCCTGGTGTAGGAGTACGCAGTTAGTTCGATTCTCCATCGAAGAATCTTTTAATACGGCCAGCTGCTTTCCTATCAAACATAAGAGACTGCGATGGTCAGTTACCAGATAGAAATTCCTAGTCGGGAAATCTTAACATTTATGAATTGATTCGACAAACGCATACGCTTTCTTCTCAACAATATGAAAGTCTTTCACTTGAGTTCAATGATCTGAAGAGAGAGGCTACAGGCTGATCGTTGTTTGAGGGTAGCACTGATAGTGCTGTCGGAGGCGTCAGTTTCCACTGTAAACGGAATGTCCTCCCTCATCACTCCAACAACGGCGTTCGAAATATCGTCCTTCAACTGAATGGCTTCCTGCGGCTTTTGATAAAGGAAACGTAGTTTCAAACAGAGGTCTGATCTTTTGAGAATACTTGGGAATCAATTTGGCAGAGTAATCAAAAAGGCCAATAAGTCTGAAGCGTTTTGCTATCGTCAGAATCAGGATGCAATTCACCATAGGAGATGGAATAGCCCAGGAGATTAATCGAAGTTAGTGAGAATTTACACTTATCCTCGATGAAGGTCAAATTCAGGCGATCCGCAGCCTCCCAAAATCTTCGAAGATCCTCATGTTCCTCTTTTGTTGCTCCGCATACAGTTACGTCGTAAAGATATGCATACCTTTTTCTCAAATTATTCGATGATATGAATCCGATATAACTCGATGAAATGCTGCTAATCCGTTTGAACTGAAAGGTAGCCGCCCACCTCAAAAGCGGTACATGGCCTTTCTGAAACGTCAATACCGACTTGATAGTAGGCGTTGGAAAGATCAATAACCCTGAAGTACTTGTTCTTAACTACTTTGCTTACATCATCTTCGATACGAGGTAAAGGATACGCATTCAGCAGTGTGAAACGGTTGTTGGTCTGTGAAAAATCGACAACCATACGCTTCCTTCTAGACTCGCCAGACGTAACTACTTGCGCACACCAAGGAAAACTACTAGGTTTTATAATATCGTCACAAACCAGTCTCTGGATTTCACTTTGAATGAATTTTTCATCGTCCGGACTAAACCGACGACTTTTTGTAGCAATGGGCCGACAGTCATAAGTTAAATTACTAAAAAGCTTCGGAATTGAACCTCCAGTCAGTAAGACCACAAATGTTTAGGGCTGGCTCAGTGCCTTTGAGCTTAATTTCGACCGCCTTGTGGAGGTTAAGAAACGGAAGACCTAAAATTACATCGTTGCACAAGCCGGGAAGTACAGAGAATCTGATGCTTTCGTACGTTCGATCTTTAATGGCAACTGTAGTCTCGCAACAGCCACTAACATGAGCAGACAATTTAGAAGAGGCCATTGACACCGTGATAGCTATAGGATGCACTTGTAGATTAGAGAGGGCACCAAACTTTGACAGATGAAGTTTTCTGAGCTACCGGTATCAATCAGAGCTTTAACTGAGCAGCCATTCATAAGAGCATCAACAGTGGATAGTGAAAGTTGACCAGTAACGGAGCAAGCAGATGCCAGATTGACAGGCTGCGACCAACATGCAATAGCGGAAGACGACAATGTGGACCAACTTTCTCGCATTTACGGCACTCAGCATCTAGAGCAGGGCATGAAAAGCGAGAGTGCCGCCTCTGACCGCAAAAGAAGCAGGATTGACCTTTGTTGTCAGGTAAACGAACGAAGGTAGTTCTATCTGGGAATTCTTGCCTAGAGCAGGACTCCAGTTCGCAAGGCACCACATCAACTCCCGCCGCTGTTACCGATACATATGGTGTATGGCAGGACTCGAACTTGTTGAATGGATTTCTAACGTTAATGTTTTGTTTTCAAGCAACCGCGTTTGGATCCTATTACATCAAATACCACGAATAAAGGAGTCCCTTACGAAAGAAGATCGATTTTCATAAACGGTTACAGATTTAAAGTTGCAATCATTGACTAAGTGATTCAGTGCCTGAATGAATTCATTCAGTGTTTCTTCTGGTTTATGGTAACGAGTAGACAGCAGATGTTGGGCGTGAACTTCGTTTGGCGTTTTTATATAAGCGGCATCCAACAGATCGATACCTGAGTCATAAGTCGTCCGCTCCTGGATCACGTCAACAACGTTGGGGCAACTATGTAAGAAATGGACTTCGTTTGTTTGGATTATGAGCTTCAATTGTAGATAAGTAGTAACGGAAGCCTCTGATCCACAACTTCCATTGTTTGCCTCTTTGAGGCGTATTCGGATGTATATCAAATTTGTTTGGCCGAATGGTTTTCTCCATTATGTATGTTGACTGAATAAAATGTGGAGCCACAGACTGAATGTTCATTATGAAAATCTATAGATTAGGCTTTATTCAGTCAAACTTTAACCATTATAACTAAATCATTAAAAACATTAAATTTCAAGTACATCACACAGTATCTGAAACAAAAGAAACAACGTTTTAATCAAAGACAATGCAGATGTAAAAATGAACAAGAAATCAATAATAGATTGAAACAGCACAACAACCAGGACAACGCGCGACGGTTGGATGTTAGAAATCAAAAGAAAATTTTAAAAAACCGCAATCACTGGTTTGTGTGAATGCTCGTCACAGCACTCGCACGAATACACGTGTGCAAGCACAATCTCGCACACAAACTCAGCGAAGGTCACGTAACGGACGCAGAAGACAGTCGCCCATCAAATAATCAAGTTACAACGTCCTTTAACTTCGCTGATCTAACCAAAAAATGCTACGTCGCAACTCCGCTTAGCATCAGAACAGCGAAGTTAAGTACTCGTAATTGAATGTCGTAACTCGTGTTTCATAGCCCACGTAAAGTTGTAGGTTCCCTCCCTCAATTTGACCTTCTATATTACGAAGTAGGTTAACCTCCCCCCCCCCCCTTCAAAAAATAAAAGGAGGTAGCCCTAAGTTTTGATGTCCTTAAAACTGATGATTCAATAGTTTATTTGGCATTAAATGTTTTCCAAGAACAAAAGTAAACTTTTTCTCAACTCAAATGAGTTCAAATGATGGATACTTGTTTTTAGTAGTGGACCAACTGTACACTGAGGCCAGATTGCTTGTACCCTTTGTATTCAGACCAGGAGAGCCAAAATTTTCAAGATAAAAGGCAATTATCAGTTGTTACTATACGAATAACTGTTTTCACTGTAACTATATTTTTAAGTTTCGTATATCAGACCAGGAAGTGCAACTCCTTATCATGTTAGGCTCATCATTTTGAGCAATTCTGAATCTTTCTTTGAGGAATCTCTCTAAAGTCGCTAAAGAAATTTGTTTTCCCTCAGTTACATTAAACTTTCTGGCATAAGTCCCAACACCTACTCCTCCCACTTATACCTACCCATCTTTGCTCTTTCCAAATAAAGGTTATAGAAATTATTGAAAGTTTGGAGTCAGTGAAATTTTTCTCATGGCTTTGATTTCCAATAAAACGTACTACATTAACGTCACACAAAGAAGGCTACACTTAAAGGAAACGCCAAAAGTTTTTAAAACGGTTCAAAAACTAAAGAAATACAATGAGACAGATCATTAACTAACTAGGAAAGAAGACCCATGAGGCCATTAAAGCTATCAGATTATGATATTAAAACCTGGGGATTAAACCACTATGATGAAAACCAGCAGCAGCCTTCCTACAGAGCTGCAAAAATGTTCCACTGTTCAAGTTAATTTATGCGCAGTCAGGCGGCATTAAGGACCACATAGAAAGGGATGTTTCAGTAAAAACTCTTCATCCGTAAAGGATTCAAACAAAGGAGATTAACTCACCACAAAATTAAACCAAAATTTATTTTATGTTCACGTTGCGTGACCATATGTGATGTTTGATAATTTTGTTCCAAAACTGAATGTCAAACTAACCCAGTATCACTAGATTGAAAAGTATTTCGTCTACCAGATAAGTAGCTTAATCATGTGAAATTATTTCTTTTTGAGTAATGAAAACTACTGAGAACACCAATGAGTGGCTCCAGTTTGGAGAAGGAATGGAGGTTTCTTTTTTTGCCAATGCCATTTGGTGTTAATGACTTTAATTTTTAATTCGTCGGACAATTTTTTAAAGATTTGTGTCTCACTGACGACCAGAAAACAGTATTTTACTTCCATCTCTTTCTTTAGCCGTGAACTTATGAATAGATTCTAGACTTCCCATAATCGTGAGGGAAAGTTGCGTCCTCGTCTTTAGCTCGCTTCACACCAACGAATTAGACAAATACGATCTTTCACTCATTTCTCGTCCAGTGATTAGTCTTAAATTTTAAATTATCAACCCTGGTTAACTTGCATCAGCATGTTAGATCACTTTGTAAATTCGAAACTATTGGTGAACGTACTCCAAAGCATTGCGTGTGTGTGTGTGTATCATGAACGGCGTGCAAACTGGCCCTCAAAGGGTATTGCCAGCTAAGTAACTAATGAACAGCAGTCGACTGAAAGAGTTGGGAGTGTTGTAAATTTATGGACTTACTCCATTTGAAGGTCTGTTCATTATCTTTTCAACAATTTTTTACCTACCACCAGTAGAAATATATTTACGCATTGGGCGAGGAGTTGAGTTAAAAAAACTGCAGCATCACTAAGGAAATCAGGACATAAGAAGTTCCTACGAATGAAATTAAGAAAATTTGAAAAGGTGTAAAGAATGTGAGGAAGTATTATAAAGGCATTTTTATTCTAGGTGCTACATTAACTAAGGTAACAGCTGAATGGATATATTTATTATAAATTCAAAGCGGAAACTAAATAAACGTTGCACCAAATAAACGCAGCTAGAGTTCTCATTCCTAGAAAATCTGGATAGATACCGAAGCATTAGGTTTTGTGGACGTGTTACTCAGATCGGGAACTGCGCCAAGTATATTCAGTAAGGTCTTCTCATAATCTCCAGAAATTTCACTCAGAGAGAAAATTTCCAATCAAGTTTACATACATTCACCAACACATTTCTCGTGTTAAAAATTGTAGGACTATCATTCGGAGGCAATCTTGTATTACAATAAGTTCCACCCATTTTTCCATTGGAATCTATATTATAATGGAGCTAAGTGCGATATATATATATGTAACCAAAAAAATTTATAAACTTTAAAATGCATTTTCGCTGCTGTTCTTTTGTATAATGTTAAAGTAAATCCTATTGAACATTATATTGCTATAACTGTAGAAAAATGAAAACTTGAAGATAAATTTTGAGCAAGAAAATCAATAAGGAAAACTGTTCATTGGTCCTTGGAGGTCCTTGGATTTTTTTTTAATATAATGGAAGTAAGTGCGAGATATATACAGTATGTAACAAAAACTCCAAACTCGGAAGGATTTAACTGCGGAGCTACCTCGGTTATTGAAACTGGTTAAAATACCACCCACGAAAGAACGCAGCCATGAAAATCTTGAGCTTTGTGTCAAGATTTGTGAAGCTTAAGATTTTCATGACAATAGTTTTACTGACCAAATAATTGAACCCCCAATTACTGTCGGTTCAAATATTTGGCCAATAAAACTACGTTAGAAAAGAACGCAGTCATGAAAATCTTGAGCTTCACATTCGAGCTCATTGTATCAAGATTTGTGAAGCTTTAGATTTTCATGTCTGCGTTCTTTTCTATAGTTTTATTGACCAAATAATTGGTTCGCCAGTAATTGGAGGGCCACAGGCACCCCAATTACTGAGGCCCAAGGTGAGAGGAATAGGAGTGATATCCAGATAAAGGACTACTGATGTTCAAAATAAAATACGCCGTAGGGCCACAATTCGGTTTGGGCCGAAGGCCCAAATACCGTAGGTATAGCAAAATTGGCGCGTAGCGACGATCTTTTGCTAGTATGAATAATGAACAAACGTAGCAACTTACCTTAACTTGTTCGATTAAATCTTTCTCAAAGAGTTCCATATATTTTTCTTTGATCGTTCCTAAATCTATTTCGCATCTGGATAAAATCTATATTATCTATATTATAATAAGAGAGCTGTCCGTCTGTCCGTCACACTTTCAGATATTGTGAGAAAAAAATTCAGAAATTGTATTACGGGCGGCAATGTGAAGCTCAAGATTTTCATGACGGTGTTCTTTTCTGTAGTTTAGCAATGGGGGAAGGGTGGGGGTGGGGGAAGGGTGGGGGTAATGGGGGATGGGTGTGGTAATGGGGAGGGTGGGGGTAATGGGGATGGGTGTGGTAATGGGGAGGGGGGGGGTATGGGGAGGGGTGGGGGTAATGGGGGAGGGGGTTAGCCCCGAAGTTGTATGAATGGGGGTGAGGAGGTTTTGGGAGATACTAGATTCAGAAATGTTGACACAATGTGAAGCTCAAAATTTTCACGGCTGGGTTCTTTTTTTGTAGTTTAGCCTGTCTAACCGTCAGCGAAGTGACGGGAACTGTACTAGTAATCCTAATCAGAGCCCAGTCATCAGTGCCGTCTCCTTCCATCGCGTCGTGCAAAGCATTAGCGAAGAACTCTGGCCGACTTTTCGCTGATAAATCTAAGGGCAATATTTATTATAAGGTTCCATTCATTTACAACCTGCAGCGTTGCAATTTTCGATACACAAACGTACTGTACGAGAATGATACGTTCACACACAGGCTAGTCATCCTAAAATACTGATAGGTACAGTTGATCGTGTACACGTTATTCAGGTTTAAAATATTCTGAAACGATGAAATTTTAAGTTCACTGTCGAAGGAAATAAATTAGACAAAATGAGTCAGCATTGGTGAGTCGATCGATTGAGTCAAATCCTACGTTGCAATAAAGTACTTTCACCAATTATAAAAAGTATAAATAAAAGATGCCAAGGGGAAGTGATGGAAGTGCATTTTTAAAAAACTTGTTTTGTGGTTTTGAGAGTTAACATTGCGAGTCAGCAAATCCAAAATATTTTTTGGTTAAATAAATCTTTCTCAAGTCAGAGAATTAATTCTTATGCACGTCATTATCTTGTTAAATCACGGATCAATTTTCTTTGAAAAATGTACTTGCATCACTTCCCCTTGTCACCATCCGTAAATGATCTTAGTATTGCAATATATTTTACTCGATAGCGAGTTAAATTTTAAAAAAATCAGGATTTTTTCATTGTAAAAATTAAATGTTATGCCAAAAAGTCAAACTGAAGTTTTAGCATTGGTTGTTAAAGTCTGAATATACGCAATGGAAACAAAATTATATTTTTAAAATCCGACAGGTATGCATTGCACCTTTCTTCAGAAAAAGATAAAATTAGAAAGGTAGATGAAGTATATAATAAAGTTTAACGACATAAAACCAAAAGTACTTCGTCTTTACTGTCCGTCTGGCGACAAAAACGAATCAGCAGTAGCTTACAGATGGCCTTAAATGCAGCTTTAGCGTCTCCTGAACACTTCTTTCCACAAGTTCTATGAAGTCTTCCTCACATTTCTCAAGATATTCATTGAAGACGCGGTTCAAGAAAAGGAATGTGTATGACGTCAATACTTTCCGAATGACATCTTCGTCCATTTCTGCAAGAAAATGTATCATTTATCAGATTTACCTGTCGAGAACAGGTTCTGCAGCTTGTGCTACTTATTACTGATGTTGGTTTAAGTGAGAAATGCGAGACGAATGGTACTAGGAAAAACTCTTTCTATGAGTAGTACATTAATTCATTGACTGTTTTGAAGAACACCTTCATAAAGGTAAGTGGAAAATAACGTGTCTTTCAGTTTGATGTTCCCATTCATTCATGTTTATTGAAGTGAAGGATTTGACTCAACTTCGGTCATTGATATTATACTCAAGGAACCCATTTCAGCCATTTTGTACTAAACTTCACTAATAATGTTCCAAGCCTAAAAGTTAAAATTCAATGAACTCGGAATATACATTTGCAGCAAACACTAAACATTAACCATGAATGTTAATTCAAGTCCAGATTTTCATATTTGGATAAGAAAAAGTCTTACCCTAAATCATTATACCCAAAATTTCTACCGTTGCACAGCTCATCATATACTTCAGAAGGAGACGACATCGCATTGTCTTTACAGAAGCGAGGATGCTCATAAGAGCTTTCTCAAAGCTTCCCATTCGTTTCCTGTAAACGATTTCTTCAATCGTTTTCCCATATTTGTTTTCGAAAGATTCTTTGATCGTTCTGTCGAAATGTCTAGATTTTAACAGCATTCCAGATACATTTATTCTTGGTTTATTCCAGTCAAAACACTGAATAAAACGCTTTTAATTACGGGACAAATCTGTAATTTTACCACTTTCAAAAATTAACTCGTGTTCATGGAATTTGCCAAGATTGTTATGGAAGTTTGTGAAATTGTCATCCTACTCTATGGAGTACGCTTTTCATGTGTTGGATGGCTCAACCCACACAGCTTTAAGGACACTAGCTTCTGAACTTTCTAACTTTAAGCCTCCCTTTAAGGAGAACAGGCAGTACAAGACTTTAGAAACATTCTCATTCACTTTCTCTCTAACATTCTAACGCAAGGGTTAATTGGTATTTCACTCTTTCATCTACTCAACCAGTCAACTCTGGAACAATCTTCCTCAATTCATCTTTCACCCTCTCTATGACCTCCAATCGTTCAAACGCAGTGTCCAGGCATCTCGAAAACTTCATCTTCATTTTGGCTCTCTTCTTCATATGTGGGAAGCGGACGTTTTTGCGGTCACTCGCATTTGTCTCCTCTTTCCTGCATAAAAATTGAAGTTAACTACTTCTAATCTGAATCAAGTCACCTTTAATAATTTCTCTGGAATTCGTTCGCATAGTTAACAATAATTGTTTAGATTTAACAACTTCACTTTGATTTAGATTTTTAGATTTATTTGTTCTTATTGATACAGGCAGCACTGCCACTCTCATTAAACAGTCCAGTATAGACAAAATTGGGGAGTATCCCCCAAATCTTCACAATAACTTCTACCAGATTTCATTGCGAAAATTCCAAAATCTGTTCATATGTATTATGGTCACACGTGACTAGTCATTTGTTTGTGTAACCTGTAAACATTGAGGGATACTTCATTTTCTTTTTTGTCTGAACTTTACACAGATCATCGTTGTCGCTCTTCCTACTCTCTCTTACACTTCATGTCTTCTTCATATTTAACTCGAAGATTCCTTCCTTCATTTCCATACCCACTGTAGTTCTTATATTTTGCAAAATTAATGATTTACTTTTAGAGGTGGAGAGAGAGAGAGTAATGTCATCCATTACGTCATCATGTATCATGTCTGTAGATATTATTTCATGAATACTAACTTAAAATTGATTTAATGGATACTAAACCATTATGTCTTTAGAAGATATGCAGTAAATACCACTTCCCTAACTAGCTTTCACATGCAGAATCCTCATCGATGTAGTATTAGATGTTACAGGATAATTCACTACAAATCTGTGAAACATTTTCTTCTTCAGAGGATGTATGATCATGTGTTAATGAATTAGCCTCAACTGAAATTTAAAATTAGAGTAAAGTTTCTTTCAGTGTAAATCGAGCTTCCTGAGTGAAAAGGTTGTTTTGGAATTCGTAGGAGATATCGTCATTTAACTGGTTTAATAATGGTTAAGTTTGCCGAAGTTTGGGAATCTTGGTATGAAACATTTCTTCAAGAACTCATTTTTAACAGGGTAATATTTTTTTGTTTAAAGTAGAAATAATTTAAAGATTTTTTGAATGACGTTTCTTTTTGTTTATTAGTATTAAGATTTGGGTAATGGTTCAGAATACGGGCGCCACTTAAGCAAAATTTCGAAGAATACCATAGAGACAAAGTTGTTTCTCTCATTAAAATACGTTGATTGCATGTGTCGCATAGTCAAAAAAACGAAGTTAGAAAATTACGAAAAACATATTTTTGGGTATGAATCTAGGAAATTTTGAGTTGGCAACCCTATCGTATCGTCCATTCACTTCAGTTTGAAAATGGTTTCGGTCTGTGATGGATGTTCGGTAACGCTAGTAGAGCTCGCATGGTGTTCTCCCTTTTAAATGTAGTGTCCAATTTGTATAACTTAGGTCTCGGGTGGGGGGGGGGGGGTGCTTTTGCATTATCCTCCCAACACATTTTTTTTTAAGCCGGCTAACTATGGCTAACGCCTACGGCGGGATGTTTTTAACCTAACCTAATTCCAACACTAATTTTTTTATAGTGGAAGGAAAATAAAGTACCAAACCAGCATTATATGAAATTAGTGTTGGGAGGATAATGCAAAAGAACCCTCGGGGGTACGGGGGCTCGGCCCCCGTAAAGATCACTTATCACAAATTGATCGGTATTGGATTTTATATTTTTTAGTTAGGTTTTCCATGAAACCTAGGTTTTTCTCATCGTTTTAATGTTTTATGACGTTTTTTCCTCCAAAACGTGCTAAAACCATTGGTTTCCTGTTTAGGATAAGTCTGACCATCGTTATTACAGTAAATTATTGCTTGTGCTGTGTTCCCCCACCCAAAACCCCCGGTTCCCACGGTGGTCCCCCCAGATTGTAGTTGGGGTTGGTGGGTGAAATCACTTTAAGCAATAATTTACTGTAAAGGCGATGGTCACATTCATCCTAAACAACAGGAAACCAATGGTTTCAGCATGTTTTGTTGGAAAAAACACATTTAGGTGGCGCCCCTATTCTGAACCGTTACCAAGATTTGAATGTCATTTAAATTATTAGTATTAAGGTTTGAATGTGGTTAAAGTATTTAAACTAAAGACTTGGTGCTTCACTTTCAAATATTTTATTTTCTCAAATTTCTTTTAATATTAAAGATTTGAAATATCATAAATATACGAACGCTTTTTGAAAAGGAAGTTTTTAAATAAAATTCCGAATGTCATCCATTACAGTAAGTGGCGAACAAAACTTGCTTTAAAGATCTTTGACAAATGAAGCTAAGGTACTTTTGCATTATCCACCCAACACTAATTTTTTTTTATAATGGTAGGAAAATAAAGTACCATTAACCAAACCAACATTATATAAAAAAATTAGTGTTGGGATCATGATACAAAAGAACCGAAGCTAATTTTAATGGTTGTCATTTGGATTATACATGCCTACAACCATGAACTATACTTCAACCCTATAACTGTTTAAGGCTTTTAAGCATTTGAGTAGTCTGAAGTTGTTTTCCTAACTTATAAACCAATCTGAGATTAGTCATTAATAGTGACTAAATTGTCTAGAGGTATTTGGGTAATGAACATTCGTAACTATTGCAGATATTAACTGAACTTGAATATTCATTAGTGCAGACTAGTTTTGTAATAGTTACGTGAGAAATAAGCTCGAAAACTGTTTGTATACATTATGGTGAAAGAAGTTTTAGGTACGCATTCAACGTAGTTCCTTTAATGGTAAAACGAAGTTTTATTGAATTTGCTTCAATTTTCATACTAAATTTGAGCTCGAGATCAGAACTTGAATTTGAAAGGGGTACAAAATCTGGCTGGTAAAAATTCTAACATTTTTCGACCTGTATATTTGCATCGTCGAACACCATCTTAATCTTCAATTGAGATGCCATTTGTCCATTTTCTCTAGCTTCAGAAAAAACCAACTCTCTATCCCTCGTGTGACTTTGATCCTTGGGAGGATGCTGTAACTTTGCACAAGTCTATGAAAGGGCTTGGAACTAATGAGGAAGACATAATCACGGTTCTAACTACGAGAACTAGAGACGAGAGGATTCAAATTCAAGAGAAATATGGAGAAATGTATGGAGTAAGTAACAGTGGAATCGTGAATTGGATATTTGTAGTAAATTGAAGGTGTTCCAGTGAACTTGGAACACTGTTAAATATCGTATGATGTCGGTATTTAAAAATTACGAAAGATTTAAATGCCTCAAAATTATAAAGTAGGTTAATTAAGGTTGTGTAAAAAAAAAGAACTTCATAAAAATCTGTTTTTACTATATGGTAGTTTCCCACGCTTAACTATGGCGCTGTAGTCCTTGAACAGTCTTGTAATAAACGTTCAGTATGTATGATGGTGTCAGTGGGAAATTGAATTTAAAGGTCTTGACAACATTTGAAGTCTAAGTAATTTAAATTAATTTTCGAATAAAACTATAATTCCAAATGTCTATGTACGGTGATCGTGACATCACTCAACCCGGAAATTATGCATTTCTTTCGTGAATTCACAATCACCCTGTAGACAATCGACAACCTTCTGAAGACTTGGTCATGTGAAAATTCAAGAGGTTCATAACTGAATTTCCATTTCTAGGATTTGGTTGAACATTTGAAGAGTGAATTGAGCAGTGTGTTCGAGAAAGTGATTTTATCCCTGTTGAAACCTTTGCCGCTGTTCTTCGCCGAACAAATAAAACTTGCAACCAAAGGCCCTGGAACGGACGAAACTGCTCTCAGAAATATTTTGCACCAGAGACAATACATTGATAAAGTGAGTGTACATTTTGAATGAACGGCATTTCAAAAATTGTTCCATAACTCAGTCTGATTAACATTAACTTGTGAATTTAAGTTTTTCTTAAATAGAAATAGAGCTGGGAACTTGAACTAGTTAACTCTAGGTACTAAAGCCCTAAACTTCTGACCAGATCAATCAAAGAATCCTTCGAAAACCAATACGAGAAATCGATTGAAGCAAGTGTCTGAAGAAACTTCGGGAGTCTTCGAAAAAACGCTTATGAGCATCCTCTCTCTCTGTGGAGACGATACAACGTCCTTTCCTCCTCAAATAGTCGATGACCTGTGTGATGAAGGTATGAATATTTTCTATTAATGTAGTCTGAGATGGCGTCGCACTAATCTGTATAATGCCAAGTCAACAAGAAATTTTGTCGCTGCAACGAAGTTGCAATGACAAATCGCAAAGAATAAGTATTCAAATCGGGCAAGGTACACGGTAGATAGTCGCTACGACAATTCCCTGTTGCATCCGGCTGCATTGTGTTGTTCCAAGGGCAGTAGATTACATTAGTGACTTCGTTATCCTGTGGCACTGAAATTTCGTATGTCCCACGTATTGTAGTTTGCAACAACCTCTGCGATTGTGTGGCACCTTGCAACTCTGATGCAGCCACACACTCCTGTGGTGGTGGCCTAAAAGGTAAAGTTGCATTTCGTGGCCGTCACTTTGACACGTATGTTTAAGGATTAGTATTAATTATCTTTAATATTTGTTACATTTTAGGTGGTTATGTAGGCACAGTTAAAGTTCACAATACTTGGAAGTATTAACTTCAGAACATTTTACTAACTAAATGATCAAAGGTTCTCTTGAGCTTTGTCCAATACCGTTGTTGAAGTTCGGTGAACATATCTACAGTATACTGGAACGATAGTTGACTGATTGGCTTATGAAGTTAGTTCCTCCAGTTTTTCATCTAGTACTGGTAACAAATTAACCTTTTTCTTCTAGAAGTGGATGAAGAATCTATTCGCAAAATACTTACTTCCTATTCCTTCGTTTTCCTGAGGCGTGTCTTCAAACTGTATCTTGAGAAAACTGGACAAGATTTCATGGAAGTTGTAGAAAAGAAATGTTCAGCAGATTCTAAAGCTGCGTTCAAAGCAATTTGTAAGCTTATTCGTTAGTTTACATTTTAAAACATAGTGTTGTACATATTTAAAGAATCTTAATGAACGTGCGCAACCATTTGTGCACAGACTTTAGATTTGACGTATACATGTAAGTTTTATGCTTACTGCAGCAACTGCGCACAAAAATTTGGTGGTGCAATTTTAAACTTTCTTGAACTTGATACCCTTAGATTTATCATCGAAATGTCTACAAGAATTCTTCGCTCATGCTTTACACGACGCGATGAAAGGTCTCGGCACTGATGATTGGGCTTTATCCAGATGCGAAATTGATTTAGGCACAATAAAAGAAATATACCGAACTCTCTGGAAAAGATTTAATAGAAGAAATTAAGGTAAACTTGTGTTTTCATACTTATCGAAGGCTATAATTTCTTTATTTAATTCTAACTTTATGCAGTGTACTTTTATACATCATAAAATGTAGTAGTTGGTGAATGAAGTTAATTCAAACCATTAAGATCTGGTTTTTGTTCTTCCAGAGTGATACTTCTAAAGACTATGAGAAGGCTTTACTGAATCTACTTGGCGAAAGTTCGAAGTAACACTTGGATTAACGAATAATTGTTGTATCAATTTTAAAAACTAACTGGAATGATTATATTTAGCACATTAATAACTTAGGTTTGTTATAAATTATACAGCGAGATGTTCTTAATATATTATGACCTTAAATATGGTTTGATACTCATATTTCCTTCGCTTTCTGTACTTGCCGGAGTGACCGTTACTATTAGCCCTCTAGACGGTGTAGGGCCATTTTTTACAATTCAAAAAAAAAAAAAAAAAAAAAAAGTTTGGGTACCTGGTACCACACCTTTTAGGGTTGAGTATGGTTTTAATTGCTGAATGACTACTTGATCGTTAAAACTAAAGGGGCGAATGGAGTTTTGTCATTTCATCACCTACCCTTGCCAGAAGCGATGTTAACGCTCAATAATGACTAAAAATTATTCCTGTTCATCTAGCTTGTATATCAACAGCGCGCAGTACGAGAAGCCGGTAATGTGTTTAACTACAGTATATTGCAAAGACCTTTTTTTAACATTGAATCATATCCGTATGTACCGATTTATGTAAATACTGGCGTAGTTAAACATAATTATACTTTATTTCCTTAAGTTATACAACCAAAATGTTCGTCTTCTATGTACGATTACGCGAAATAGTCAATGTAGACCTATACAAAAATACCGGAAAAGTATTTTTAGCAAGTAGATGTTACCTTCAGATTGATGGTGTAACTTAAAAAAAAATTGGGGATTTCCTAGAAGGTACACGAATCTACTTGTTGCATATTTTGAAATATTTATTACAAACATGTAATAACGTGTTAGGGTCAGTAAACTTGCGTTTACTTCGTTCTACTTACTAGTGCTCGACAGCTATAACCGTCAATAAGCTGTAGGGAAAGAATATGGGCATTTCTGAACGTATGAAGTTCGGCAAACTCGTTCAGAGTAACAGTAAGATACCCTGGACAATTCTGGTCTTCCTCCATATCTTCGCCCTTGGATTTAGTTGTCTGAAATTAATCTCTTCCACAGATTTCTTCGCTCTGGTCAACTCGTGAGGCTTACGGTCCTGATGGTTTCCCTCCTGTTCTCAAATTGTTTGTGCCGACATCCTGTTTTGGCACACTCTAGTCTCTCTTTCATCTGGTACTCTTCCTCTCTGCTGGAAGTTCACTTAATATCCCAAAGAAAAATGACCACACACACCTCCCAGCTGTCGTCTAATTCTTTTGATTTAAAGTTTTTTAATCTATCCCCAATAGAAAAAAAATCTTAAACATCTTACGCAACTTTCTTTCATATAGTCGGTATGGTTTCGCAAGGACGCTCTACTTGCTATTTTCTTGCCTATTTCGGACTTTTGGTCATCCTCTTTTCGAGATTTTGGTGAAATCTTTGGTTTTGGGTTGGACATGTCAAACGTTTCTGATAGAGTATGGCACAAATCTTTAATTTCCAAACTGATCTTTGTGTTTCTATTCTTTGTGCCTTCATCTCTAATTTCACTTCTGGCCGATCTAGAGCTGCGGTTGTAGATGGCTAGTGTTCTTCTAAAGCTATTAATAATGGTATTCATCAGGCCTCTGTCATGTTACCCACTATTTTTTTTTACTTATGAGTCCTATCCACTCTTACGCCGATTTCACTCTTTTTTCCACCGTTTCACAGCGTCCATCTCGAGTCACACCATGCTTCGCGTAGGACGGCTGTGGTACACCTTACTTCCGATATTTCTGTGATTGGGTTAGAGTAAACATTGTTGCTTTCAACGCCTCAAACTCTTCTTTCATCTGTTTACTCGTCACACTCTTCCACACGACTATCCCGTTACGTTCAACAATACACAGCTCTATCCTTCTTAATCATCTTGGTCTCTTTCTGGTGATCTTTCCTGGGAAGATATATATCACTTTCCAAAACAACTAAGAGGTTGTGATGTCCAGGTTCCTCAGTCTCTTCATCCGCACTCTGTTGCTGTCTGTACAGGCGTCTTTTTCTACCCTGTATGGAGTACGCTTCTCGTGTGGGATGGCTCAACTCGCACGGCTTGACTATGTGAAATCGAAGGCTTTCATCTCAATTCCGTGCTTCCTGCTGGTTGTCTTCAATTACTATTCGTTACAATGTTGTGTCGCTCTTTCAGTGGCGGATCTAAGTTTTGTTTAGCGGAGCGGGGATGAGATGCGGTTCTGAACCAAGCGGCTCACCAGCCGAGTCCTCGGACAAAGCGCGAGAGTCTTCAGACATACCTGCATCGTGAGCTGGCGCTCCCGCACAGTCGTCAAGTTCGAAAGGTTCCATCTCCCGATCGCCAGCCGGAGCAAGATCCTTAATGGAGACTCTATCCTCTCTACGACCAGGGTATCTGGGATTATCCGCGATGAGTTCCACAGGTTCTTCTCGCGGTTCGAATTTAGTGTCGAACATGGTGTTTCAACAAGAAAATTCCAGGAGAAGAAAGCAAAGATGGAAGAGCTGATCCAATTGAGGTTTGGCGCGCGTATGAGAAACACACTCGTGCGGCGTTTCGTTGGTAGCGGTACATAGTAACGAGTGAAGATGATCATACACAACGGACTCCCAATGCCGCACGTCGAGGCCTCTGCTTTTGCACGCAAGAACCACAGTGCTCCAAATGATGCCATTATAACTTTCGCATTGCACTTTCCCTTCCGGGTGGTATTGCGTAGTGTTTAGTAGAAATACCATGGCTTGTCAAGAATTTCATAGGTTCGGACGCCATGAATTATGCACTACGATCAGTGTGTATATAAACGATGGCATTCCGAATATAGAGAATAAGTGAGTAAGACATCTAATTACTGTCGAAGCACTCGCGTCATGACGGGTATGCAAATGGAGATCGGGAGTACTCTTCAACAATTACGATGTCCCACGTCTTAAGGTACCTAAGCGCCAAAATTAAAATTCGCCAAAAATCGCCTCCAAAGTTCAGCAATAGTATGTTATTAATTGAGCTAGAACGTTCATTTTTGGCTAAATTAGAGTTCCAAGTATGCTAAAGATGAGTTTTTGGAATAGATTTTCATATTTTATATTTATATATATTTTTAATTTTTTTATTTTCTTATGCTGAACTTTGGGTGAATTTTGGCTGTCGATAGAGGTGAAAAAAGTAGTTCGCTTCATAAGGTTTTCAACCATAGTTCTAGTGTAAGGTCATAACCACGCGATAGAGGAAGGGTGAAAATAGAGATATCCATCAAAAACACGTTTTCGCCTGTGGTGGCGCTTAGGTACCGTAAGACCCGCGACTCCTCAATTGTCAATATATAGGCATTTGAAGAAGCAAACGAGCGGGGAAGTGCACCTTTAAAGTAGAGGTTCAACCTCTCAAACAGGGACGTAGTTTTTATTAAATGACAATCATTCGGTTTGTGGTACCGTGGTTTGCGCTCGGCGCAGACTGAGCAACGTTCAATGACTACGCCCACCTCGACCGAATATGGAAGATTCCTAACCTTAACGAAATGAAACATCCGCCGAATCCAGAGATGAATCGGTGCATTATGTAGTTAGAAAGTTGAATGGGAGGTTAGTAGCACAATGAGATCGGCACATTGCATCGGCTGGTAATTTTTCACGATCTGGCCGAAAACGGATGATGTATGAGTACGCAGATAGTCCGATTCTCCAGCGAAGAATCTTTTTTTTTTTTTTTTACGGCCCCTTCTTTCCTATCAGATATAAGACTCTGCGATGGTCAGTTACCAGATAGAAATGCCTAGTCAGGAAATGTTTCCATTTACGAATTGATTCCACAATCGCATACGCTTCCTTCTCAACAATATGAAAACGTCTTTCACTTGAGTTCAATGATCTGGAGAAAAAGGCTACAGGCTGATCCGTTTTGTGTGAGGGTAGCACTGATAGTGCTGTCGGAGGGGTTAGTTTCCAGTGTAAACGGAACGTCCTCCTTTATCACTCCAACAACGGCGTTCGAAATATCATCCTTCAACTGAATGGCTTGTGCGTTTTTTGATAAAGGAAAACGTAGTTTCAACGAGAGGTCTGATCTTTTGGGAATCAATTTGGCATAGTAAGCAAAAATGCCAATAAGTCGGAAGCGTTTTGCTATCGTGACGTGTTGGTAGATCACGAAGTGGGGCGGTCAGAATCAGGATGCAATTCACCATAGGAAATGGAATAGCCCAGGATATTAATCGAAGTTAGTGAGAATTTACACTTATCCTTGTTGAAGGTCAAATTCAGGCGATCCGCAGCCTCCCAAAATCTTCGAAGATGCTCGTCATGTTCTCTCTCGTTGCTCCGCATACAGTTAGTTTGTAAAGATATGTATACGTTTTTCTCAAATTATTCGATGATATGAATTCGATTACAACTCGATGAAATGCTGATAATCCGTTTGAACTGATAAAGGTAGCCGTCCGCTTCAAAAGGGGTATATGGTCATTCTGAAACATCAATACCGACATGATAGTAGGCGTTGGAAAGATGGTGTAGGAGTACTTGTTCTTAGCTACTTTGCTTACATCTTCGACACGAGGTAAAGGATACGCATTCAGCAGTGTGAAACGATTGATGGTCTGAAAAATCGACAACCATACGCTTCCTTCTAGACTCACCAGATGTAACAATTACTTGCCCACACCAAGGAAAACTACTAGGTTTTATAACATCCTAACGAACCAGTCTTTGGATTTCACTTTGAATGAATTTTTCATCGTCCGTACTAAACCGACGACTTTGAAGCAATGGGCCGACAGTCAGATGTTAAATTACTAAAACGCTTCGGAATTGGAACTTCAAGTTCAGTAAGACCACAGATGTTTAGTGCTGGCTCAGTCCCTTTGAGTTTAACTTCGACCGCCTTGTGGAGGTTAAGAAACGGAAGACAAAATTACATCGTTGAACAAGTCAGGAAGTAGAGAATCTAATCCTTTCGTACGTTCGATCTTTAATGGCAACTGTAGTCTCGCAACAGCCACTAACATGAGTAGACAATTTAGAAGAGGCCATCGACACCGTGGTAGATAAGGATGTACTTGTAGATTAAGAGAGGGCACCAAACTTTGACAGATGAATTTTTCTGAGCTACCGGTATCAATCAGAGCTTTAACTGAGTAGTCATTGATTAAAGCCTCAACAGTGAATAGTGAACGTTGACCAGTAGCAGAGCAAGCAGAAGCCAGATTGACAGGCTGCGACGAACATGCAGCAGCGGAAGACGACGATGTGGACCAACTTTCTTGCATTTACGGCACTCGGCATCTCGAGTAGGTCAGGAAGAGCGAGGGTGCCGCCTCTAACCGCAAATGAAGCAGGATTGACCTTTGTTGCCACGTAAACGAACGAAGGCAGTTGTATCTGGGAATTCCTAACTAGACCAGGCCTCCAGTTCGCTAGGCACCACATCAACTCCCGCCACTGCTACGGGTACATATGGTGTATGGTAGGACTCGAACCTGTTGAATGGTAGTTTCTAACGTTAATGTTTTGTTTTTAAGCAACCGAGTTCGGATTCTATTACATCAAATACCACGAATAAAGGAGTCTCTTTCGAAAAAAAATCAATTTTCATTAACGTTTACGGATTTAAAGATGCAATCGATGGCTGATTCAGTACCAGGATGAATTAGTGTTTCTTCTGGTTTATGGTAACGAGCAGACAGCAGATGTTGGGGATAAACTTCGTTTGGTGTTTTTATATAAGCGGCTTCCAACAGATCCATAGCCGAGTCGTAAGTCGTGCGCTCCTGGATCGCGTCAAGAACGTTGATGCTACTATGTAAGAATTGGACTTCTAGTTTGTTTGGATTATGAGCTTCAATTGAATAAGAAGTAACGGAAGCCTCTGATCCACAACTTCCACTGTTTGCATCTTTGAGTCCTTAGGCGCATTCGGATGTATATCAAATTTGTCTGGCCGAATGGTTTTCTCCATTATGTATATTCACTGAATAAAATGTGGAGCCACAGACAATGTTCATAATAAAAATCTCTAGATTAGGCTTTATCCAGTCAAATTCCAACCATTATAACTAAATCATTAAAAACCACATTAATTAAATTTCAAATACATCAGACAGTATCTGAAACGAAAACATTTTAATCAAAGACAAAGCAGATGTAATAATGAACAAGAAATCAATAATAGAATGAAACGGCACAACAACCAGGACAACGCACAACGGTACACACTCGTGAACCGACGCGACGGTTGGCAGTTAGAAATCAAAAGAAAATTTTAAAAAGCCACCAATCGCTCTGGTTTGTGTGAATGTTCGTTACAGCACACGCACGAACACACGTATGCAAGCACAATCTCGCGCACAAACTCAGCGAAGGTCACATAACGGACGCAGAAGACAGTCTCCCATCAAATTATTAAGTTAAACGTCCTTTAACTTCGCTGATCTAACCAAAAAAAATGCTACGTCGTAACTCCGTTTACCGTCAGAGCAGCGAAGTTAAGTACTCGTAATTGGATGTCGTAACCCGTGTATCACAGCCCACATAAAGTTGTAGGTTCCCTCCGTCAATTTGACCTTGGATATTACGGAGTGGGTTAATCTCATCCTCCCTTCAAAAAATAAAAGGAGCTAGCCCTAGGTTTTGATGTCCTTAAAACTGATGATTCAATAGTTTATTTGGCATTAAATGTTTTCGAAGAACAAAAGTAAACTTTTTTTCTCAACTCAAATGAGTTCAAATGATGGATACTTGTTTTTAGTAGTGGACCAACTGTACACTGAGGCCAGATTGCTTGTACACTTTTTATTCAGACCACGAGAGCCAAAATTTTCATAAGATAAAAGGCAATTATCAGTTGTTACTATATGAATAACTGTTTTCACTGTAACTATATTTTTAAGTTTCGTAAATCAGACCAGGAAGGTGCAACTCCTTTTCATGTTAGGCTCATCATTTTGAGCAATTCAGAATCTCTCTAAAGTCGCTAAAGAAATTTGTTTTCCTCAATTACATTAAACTTTTTGGCATAAGTCCCAACACCTACTCCTCCCCACTTATACCTACCCATCTTTGCTCTTTCCAACTGAAGGTTATAGAAATGATTGAAAGTTTGGAGTGTGAGTGAAATTTTTCTCATGGCTTTGATTTTCAATAAAACGTACTGCATTAACGTCACACAAAAAAGGCTACACTTAAAGGAAAATAGGAAAAGCCAAATGTTTTTAAAACGGTTCAAAAACTAAAGAAATACAATGAGACACATCATTAACTAACTAGGAAAGAAGACCCATGGGGCCATTAAAGCTATCACATTATGATATTAAAACCTGGGGATTAAACCACTATGATGAAAACCAGCAGCAGCCTTTGTACAGAACTACAAAAATGGTCCACTGTTCAAGTTAATTTATGCGCAGTCAGGCGGCATTAAGGACTACATAGAAAGGGATGTTTCAGTAAAAAAACTCCACCCATAAAGGATTCAAGCAAAAGAGATTAACTCCACTACAACCACAAAATTAAACCAAAATTTATTTTATGTTCACTTTGCGTGACCATATGTGATGTTTGATAATTTTGTTCCAAAACTGAATGTCAAACTAACCCAGTATCACTAGATTGAGAAGTATTTCGTCTATCAGATAAGTAGCTTAATCATGTGAAATTATTCTTTTTGAGTAATGAAAACTACTGAGAACACCAATGAGTGGCTCCAGTTTGGAGAAGAAATGGAGTTTCTTTTTTGCCAATGCCATTTGGTGTTAATGACTTTAATTTTTAATTCGTCGGACAATTTTTTAAAGATTTGTGTCTCACTGACGACCAGAAAACAGTATTTTACTTCCATCTCTTTCTTTAGCCGTGAACTTATGAATAGATTCTAGACTTCCCATAATCGTGAGGGAAAGTTGCGTCCTCGTCTTTAGCTCGCTTCACACCAACGAATTAGACAAATACGATCTTTCACTCATTTCTCGTCCAGTGATTAGTCTTAAATTTTAAATTATCAACCCTGGTTAACTTGCATCAGCATGTTAGATCACTTTGTAAATTCGAAACTATTGGTGAACGTACTCCAAAGCATTGCGTGTGTCTGTATGTGTCATGAACGGCGTGCAAACTGGCCCTCAAAGGGTATTGCCAGCTAAGTAACTAATGAACAGCAGTCGACTGAAAGAGTTGGGAGTGTTGTAAATTTATGGACTTACTCCATTTGAATATCTGTTCATTATCTTTTCAACAATTTTTTACCTACCACCAGTAGAACTATATTTACTCATTGGGCGAGGAGTTGAGTTAAGAAAAACTGCAGCATCACTAAGGAAATCAGGACATAAGAAGTTTCCTATGAATGAAATTAAGAACTTGAAAAGGTGTAAAGAATGTGAGGAAGTATTATAAAGGCATTTTTATTCTAGGTGCTACATTAACTAAGGTAACAGCTGAATGGATATATTTATTATAAATTCAAAGCGGAAACTAAATAAACGTTGCACCAAATAACGCAGCTAGAGTTCTCATTCCTAGAAAATCTGGATAGATACCGAAGCCTTAGGTTTTGTGGACGTGTTACTCAGACTCGGGAACTGCGCCAAGTATATTCAGTAAGGTCTCATAATCTCCAGAAATTTCACTCAGAAAAATTTCCAATCAAGTTTACATACATTCACCAACACATTTCTCGTGTTAAAAATTGTAGGACTATCATTCGGAGGCAATTTTGTATTACAATAAGTTCCACCCATTTTTCCATTGAAATCTATATTATAATGGAGCTAAGTGCGATATATATATATATGTAACCAAAAAAATTTATAAATTTTAAAATGCATTTTCGCTGCTGTTCTTTTGTATAATGTTAAAATAAATCCTATTGAACATTATATTGCTATAACTGTAGAAAAATGAAAACTTGAAGATAAATTTTGAGCAAGAAAATCAATAAGGAAAACTGTTGATTGGTCTTTGGAGGTCCTTGGATTTTTTTTAATATAATGGAAGTAAGTGCGAGATATGCAGTATGTAACAAAAACTCCAAACTCGGAAGGATTTAACTGCGGAGCTACCTCGGTTATTGAAACTGGTTAAAATACCACCCACAAAAGAACGCAGCCATGAAAATCTTGAGCTTCACTTTGTGTCAAGATTTGTGAAGCTTAAGATTTTCATGACAATAGTTTTACTGACCAAATAATTGAACCCCCAATTACTGTCGGTTCAATTATTTGGCCAAAAAAACTACGTTAGAAAAGAACGCAGTCATGAACATCTTGAGCTTCACATTCGAGCTCATTGTATTAAGATTTGTGAAGCTTTAGATTTTCATGTCTGCGTTCTTTTTCTATATTTTTATTGACCAAATAATTGGTTCGCCAGTAATTGGAGGGCCACAGGCACCCCAATTACTGAGGCCCAAGGTGAGAGGAATAGGAGTGATATCCAGATAAAGGACTACTGATGTTCAAAATAAAATACGCCGTAGGGCCACAATTCGGCTTGGGCCGAAGGCCCAAATACCGTAGGTATACCAAAATTGGCGCGTAGCGACGATCTTTTGCTAGTATGAATAATGAACAAACGTAGCAACTTACCTTAACTTGTTCGATTAAATCTTTCTCAAAGAGTTCCATATATTTTTCTTTGATCGTTCCTAAATCTATTTCGCATCTGGATACAATAATCCTAATCAGAGCCCAGTCATCAGTGCCCTGTCCTTCCATCGCGTCGTGCAAAGCATTAGCGAAGAACTCTGGCCGACTTTTCGCTGATAAATCTAAGGGCAATATTTATTATAAGGTTCCATTCATTTACAACCTGCAGCGTTGCAATTTTCGATACACACACGTACTGTACGAGAATGATACAGTTCACACACAGGCTAGTCATCCTAAAATACTGATAGGTACAGTTGATCGTGTACACGTTATTCAGGTTTAAAATATTCTGAAACGATGAAATTTTAAGTTCACTGTCGAAGGAAATAAATTAGACAAAATGAGTCAGCATTGGTGAGTCGATCGATTGAGTCAAATCCTACGTTGCAATAAAGTACTTTCACCAATTATAAAAAGTATAAATGAAAGATGCCAAGGGGAAGTGAGAGAAGTGCATTTTTAAAAAACTTGTTTTGTGGTTTTGAGAGTTAACATTGCGAGTCAGCAAATCCAAAATATTTTTTGGTTAAATAAATCTTTCTGAAGTCAGAGAATTAATTCTTATGCACGTCATTATCTTGTTAAATCACGGATCAATTTTCTTTGAAAAATGTACTTGCATCACTTCCCCTGTCACCATCCATAAATGATCTTAGTATTACAATAGATTTACTCGATAGCGAGTTAAATTTTAAAAAATCAGAGTTCTTTCATTGTAAAAATTAAAATGTTATGCCAAAAAGTCAAACTGAAGTTTTAGCATTGGTTGTTAAAGTCTGAATATACGCAATGGAAACAAAATAAAAATTTTAAAATCCGACAGGTATGCATTGCACCTTTCTTCAGAAAAAGATAAAATTAGAAAGGTAGATGAAGTATATAATAAGTTTAACGACATAAATCCTAAAGTACTTCGTCTTTACTGTCCGTCTAGCGACTAAAAAACGAATCAGCAGTAGCTTATAGATTGCCTTAAATGCAGCTTTAGCGTCTCCTGAACACTTCTTTTCCACAAGTTCCATAAAGTCTTCCTCACATTTCTCAGAATATTCATTGAAGACGGTTCAAGAATAGGAATGTGTATAACGTCAATACTTTCCGAATGGCATCTTCGTCTATTTCTGCAAGAAAATGTATCATTTATCAGATTTACCTGTCGAGAATAGGTTTTGCAGTTTGTGCAACTTATTACTGATGTTGGTTTAAGTGAGAAATGCGAGACGAATGGTACTACAGGAAAACTCTTCTATGAGTAGTACATTAGTTCATTGAATATTTTGAAGAGCACTTCATAAATGTAAATGGAAAACAACGTGTCTTTCAGTTTGATGTTCCCATTCATTCATGTTTTATTGAAGTGAAGGATTTGATTCAACTTCGGTCATTGATATACACTCAGGGACCCATTGCAGCCATTCTGTACTAAACTTCACTAATAATGTTCCATGCCTAAAAGTTAAAATTCAATAAACTCGGAATATACATTTGCAGCAAACACTAAACATTAACCATGAATTTAAGTCCAGATTTCCATATTTGGATGAGGAAAATGTCTTACCCTAAATCATTACACCAAAATCTCTACCTTCATTGCACAGCTCATCAGCTACTTCAGAAGGAGACGATATCGTATTGTCTCTACAGAGGGCGAAGATGCTCATAAGAGTTTTCTCGAAGCTTCCCTTCGTTTCCTGTACACGATTTCTTCAATCGTTTTCTCATATTTGTTTTCGAAAGATTCTTTGATCGTTCTGTCGAAATGTAGGTTTTAACAGCATTCCAGATACATTTATTCTTGGTTTAATGGTTTATTCCAGTCAAAACACTGAATAAAACATTTTTAATTACGGGACAATTCTGTAATTTTACCACTTTCAAAAATTAACTCGTGTTCATGGAATTTGCGCAAGATTGTTATGGAAGTTTGTGAAATTGTGCCGAATTTAGAATGCAAGATGACAATAATTCAGTTGCTGTCTCTGTACAGGGTTCTTTTCCTCCGCTCTATGGAGTACGCTTTTCATGTGTGGATAGCTCAACTCACACAGCTTAAGGACACTAGCTTTTAAACTTTCTAACTGTAAGCCTCCTCCTTTAAGAGAACAGGCAGTACAAGACTTTAGAAACATTCTCATTCATTTTCTCTCTAACATTCTAACGCAAGGGTTAATTGGTATTTCACTCTTTCATCTACTCAACCAGTCAACTCTGGAACAATCTTCCTCAATTCATCTTTCACCCTCTCTATGACCTCCAATCGTTCAAACGCAGTGTCCAGGCATCTCGAAAACCTTCATCTTGATTTTGGCTCTCTTCTTCATATGTGGGAAGCGGCGTTTTTGCGGTCACTCGCATTTGTCTCCTCTTTCCTGCATAAAAATTAAAGTAACTACTTCTAACCTGAATCCAAGTCACCTTTAATAATTCTCTGGAATTCGTTCGCATAATTAACAATAATTGTTAGATTTAACAACTTCACTTTGATTTAGATTTTTAGATTTATTTGTTCTTATTGATACAGGCAGCACTGCCACTCTCATTAAACAGTCCAGTATAGACAAAATTGGGGAGTATCCCCCAAATCTTCACAAAACTTCTACCAGATTTCATTGCGAAAATTCCAAAATCTGTTCATATGTATTATGGTCACACGTGACTAGTCATTTGTTTGTGTAACCTGTAAACATTGAGGGATACTTCATTTTCTTTTTTGTCTGAACTTTACACAGATCATCGTTGTCGCTCTTCCTACTCTCTCTTACACTTCATGTCTTCTTCATATTTAACTCGAAGATTCCTTCCTTCATTTCCACACCCACTTACTTCTTATATTTTGCAAAATTAATGATTTAATTTTAGAGGTGGAGAGAGAGAGAGTAATGTCATCCATTACGTCATCATGTATCATGTCTGTAGATATTATTTCATGAATACTAACTTAAAATTGATTTAATGGATACTAAACCATTATGTCTTTAGAAGATATGCAGTAAATACCACTTCTCTAACTAGCTTTCACATGCAGAATCCTCATCGATGTAGTATTAGATGTTACAGGATAATTCACGACAAATCTGTGAAACGTTTTCTTCTTCAGAGGATGTATGATCATGTGTTAATTAATGAATTAGCCTCAACTGAAATTTAAAATTAGAGTAAAGTTTCTTTCAGTGTAAATCGAGCTTTTTGAGTGAAAAGATTGTTTTGGAATTCGTAGGAGATATCGTCATTTAACTGGTTTAATAATGGTTAAGTTTGCCGAAGTTTGGAAATCTTGGTATGAAACATTTCTTCAAGAACTCATTTTTAACAGGGTAATATTTTTTTGTTTAAAGTAGAAATAATTTAAAGATTTTTTGAATGACGTTTTTTTGTTTATTAGTATTAAGATTTGGGTAATAGTTCAGAATACGGGCGCCACTTGAGCAAAATTTCGAAGAATACCATAGAGACAGTTGTTTCTCTCATTAAAATACGTTGATTGCATGTGTCGCATAGTCAAAAAAACGAAGTTAGAAAATTACGAAAAACATATTTTTGGGTATGAATCTTGGAAATTTTGAGTTGGCAACCCTACTATCGTATCGTCCATTCACTTCAGTTTGAAAATGGTTTCGGTCTGTGATGGATGTTCGGTAACGCTAGTAGAGCTCGCATGGTGTTCTCCCTTTTAAATGTAGTGTCCAATTTGTATAACTTAGGTCTGGGGGGGGGGGGGTGCTTTTGCATTATCCTCCCAACACTTTTTTTTTAAGCCGGCTAACTACGGCTAACGCCTACGGCGGGCTGTTTTTTAACCTAACCTAATCCCAACACTAATTTTTTTATAGTGGAAGGAAAATAAAGTACCAAACCAGCATTATATGAAATTAGTGTTGGGAGGATAATGCAAAAGAACCCTCGGGGGTACGGGGGCGGAGCCCCCGTAAAGATCACTTATCACAAATTGATCGGTATAGGATCTTATATTTTTTAGTTAGGTTTTCCATGAAACCTAGGTTTTTCTCATCGTTTTAATGTTTTATGACGTTTTTTCCTCCAAAACATGCTAAAACCATTGGTTTCCTGTTTAGGATAAGTCTGACCATCGTTATTACAGTAAATTATTGCTTGTGCTGTGTTCCCCCACCCAAAACCCCCGGTTCCCACGGTGGTCCCCCCAGATTGTAGTTGGGGTTGGTGGGTGAAATCACTTTAAGCAATAATTTACTGTAAAGGTGATGGTCACATTCATCCTAAACAACAGGAAACCAATGGTTTTAGCATGTTTTGTTGGAAAAAACACATTTAGGTGGCGCCCCTATTCTGAACCGTTACCAAGATTTGAATGTCATTTAAATTATTAGTATTAAGGTTTGAATGTGGTTAAAGTATTTAAACTAAAGACTTGGTGCTTCACTTTCAAATATTTATTTTCTAAATTTCTTTTAATATTAAAGATTTGAAATATCATCAATATACGAACGCTTTTTGAAAATGTGAAGTTTTTAAATAAAATTCCGAATGTCATCCATTACAGTAAGTGGCGAACAAAACTTGCTTTAAAGATCTTTGACAAATGAAGCTAAGGTACTTTTGCATTATCCACCCAACACTAATTTTTTTTTATAATGGTAGGAAAATAAAGTACCATTAACCAAACCAACATTATATAAAAAAATTAGTGTTGGGAGCATAATGCAAAAGAACCGAAGCTAATTTTAATGGTTGTCATTTGGATTATACATGCCTACAACCATGAACTATACTTCAACCCTATAACTGTTTAAGGCTTTTAAGCATTTGAGTAGTCTGAAGTTGTTTTCCTAACTTATAAACCAATCTGAGATTAGTCATTAATAGTGACTAAATTGTCTAGAGGTATTTGGGTAATGAACATTCGTAACTATTGCAGATATTAACTGAACTTGAATATTCATTAGTGCAGACTAGTTTTGTAATAGTTACGTGAGAAATAAGCTCAATTTGTATACATTTTATGGTGAAAGAAGTTTTAGGTACGCATTCAACGTAGTTCCTTTAATGGTATTACTAAGTTTTATTGAATTTGCTTCAATTTTCATACTAAATTTGAGCTCGAGATCAGAACTTGAATTTGAAAGGGGTACAAAATCTGGCTGGTAAAAATTCTGTAACAAATTTTTCGACCTTCAGAAAAAAACAACTCTTTATCCCTCGTGTGACTTTGATCCTTGGGAGGATGCTGTAACTTTGCACAAGTCTATGAAAGGGCTTGGAACTAATGAGGAAGACATAATCACGGTTCTAACTACGAGAACTGGAGACCAGAGGATTCAAATTCAAGAGAAATATGGAGAAATGTATGAAGTAAGTAACAGTGGAATCGTGAATTGGATATTTGTAGTAAATTGAAGGTGTTGCAGTGAACTTGGAACACTGTTAAATATCGTATGATGTCGGTATTTAAAAATTACGAAAGATTTAAATGCCTCAAAATTATAAAGTAGGTTAATTAAGGTTGTGTAAAAAAAAAAAGAACTTCATAAAAATCTGTGTTTACTATATGGTAGTTTCCCACGCTTAACTATGGCGCTGTAGTCCTTGAACAGTCTTGTAATAAACGTTCAGTATGTATGATGGTGTCAGTGGGAAATTGAATTTAAAGGTCTTGACAACATTTGAAGTCTAAGTAATTTAAATTAATTTTCGAATAAAACTATAATTCAAAATGTCTATGTACGGTGATCGTGACATCACTCAACCCGGAAATTATGCATTTCTTTCGTGAAATCACAATCACCCTCTGTAAACAATCGACAACCTTCTGAATACTTGGTCGTGTGAAAATTCAAGAGGTTCATAACTGAATTTCCATTTTTAGGATTTGGTTGAAGATTTGAAGAGTGAATTGAGCGGAGTGTTCGAGAAAGTGATTTTATCCCTGTTGAAACCTTTGCCGGTGTTCTTCGCCGAACAAATAAAACTTGCAACCAAAGGCCCAGGAACAGACGAAACTGCTCTCATAGAAATATTTTGCACCAGAGACAATACATTGATAAAGTGAGTGTACATTTTGAATGAACGGCATTTCAAAAATTGTTCCATAACTCAGTCTGATTAACATTAACTTGTGAATTTAAGTTTTTCTTAAATAGAAATAGAGCTCGGAACTTGAACTAGTTAACTCTAGGTACTAAAGCCCTAAACTTCTGACCAGATCAATCAAAGAATCCTTCGAAAACCAATACGAGAAATCGATTGAAGAAATAGTGTCTGAAGAAACTTCGGGAGTCTTCGAAAAAACGCTTATGAGCATCCTCTCTCTCTGTGGAGACGATACAAAGTCCTCTCCTCCTCAAATAGTCGATGAGCTGTGCGATGAAGGTATGAATATTTTCTATTAATGTAGTCTGAGATGGCGTCGCACTAATCTATAATGACGAGTCAACAAGAAATTTTGTCGCTGCAACGAAGTTGCAATGACAAATCGCAAAGAATAAGTATTCAAATCGGGCAAGGTACACGGTAGATAGTCGCTGCGACAATTCCCTGTTGCATCCGGCTGCGTTGTGTTGTTCCAAGGGCAGTAGATTACATTAGTGACTTCGTTATCCTGTGGCACTGAAATTTCGTATGTCCCACCTATTGTAGTTTGCAACAACCTCTGCGATTGTGTGGCACCTTGCAACTCTGATGCAGCCACACACTCCTGTGGTGGTGGCCTAAAAGGTAAAGTTGCCTTTCGTGGCCGTCACTTTGTCACGTATGTTTAAGGATTAGTATTAATTATCTTTAATACTTGTTACATTTTAGGTGGTTATGTAGGCACAGTTAAAGTTCACAATACTTGGAAGTATTAACTTCAGAACATTGTACTAAGAAATAAATGATCAAAGGTTCTCTTGAGCTTTGTCCAATACCGTTGTTGAAGCTCGTTGAACATATCTACAGTATACTGGAACGATAGTTGATTGATTGGCTTATGAAGTTAGTTAGTTCCAGTTTTTCATCTAGTACTGATAACAAATTAACCTTTTTCTTCTGGAAGTGGATGAAGAATCTATTCGCAAAATACTTACTTCCTATTCCTTCGTTTTCCTGAGGCGTGTCTTCAAACTGTATCTTGAGAAAACTGAACAAGATTTTATGGAACTTGTAGAAAAGAAATGTTCAGGAGATTCTAAAGCTGCGTTCAAAGCAATTTGTAAGCTTATTATTCGTTAGTTAACATTTTAAAACATCGTGTTGTACATATTTAAAGAATCTTAATGAACGTGCGCAACCATTTGTGCACGGACTTTGATTTGATGTATACATGTAAGTTTTATGCGTACTCCAGCAACTGTGCACAAAAATTTGGTGGTGCAATTTTAAACTTTCTTGAACTTGATGCCCTTAGATTTATCATCGAAATGTCTACAAGAATTCTTCGCTCATGCTTTACACGACGCGATGAAAGGTCTCGGCACTGATGATTGGGCTTTGATTAGGATTATTGTATCCAGATGCGAAATCGATTTAGGCACAATAAAAGAAAAATATACCGAACTCTTTGGAAAAGATTTAATAGAAGAAATTAAGGTAAACTTGTTTTCATACTTCATCGAAGGCTATAATTTCTTTATTTAATTCTAACTTTATGCAGTGTACTTTTATACATCATAAAATGCAGTAGTTGGTGAATGAAGTTAATTCAAACCATTAAGATCTGATTTTTGTTCTTCCAGAGTGATACTTCTAAAGACTATGAGAAGGCTTTACTGAATCTACTTGGCGAAAGTTCGAAGTAACACTTGGATTAACGAATAATTGTATAAATTTTGAAAACTGGAATGATTATATTTAGCACATTAATAACTTAGATTTGTTGTAAATTATACAGCGAGATGTCCTTAATATATTATGACCTTAAATATGGTTTGATACTCATTTTTCCTTCGCCTTCTGTACTTCCAGGAGTGACTGTTACTCTTAGCCCTCTAGACGGTGTAGGTCCAATTTTTACAATTAAAAGAATGTTCGGGTACCTGGTACCACACCTTTAGGGTTGAGTATGGTTTTAGTTGTTGAATGACTAATTGATCATAAACTAAAGGGGCGAATGGAGTTGTCATTTCATCACCTACCCTTGCCAGAAGCGATGTTAACGCTCAGTAATGACCAAAAATGATTCCTGTTCATCTATCGTGTATATCAACAGCGCGCAGTACGAGAAGCGGGTCATGTGTGCGTAACTATTGCAAAGACCCTTTTAACATATTGAATCATATCCGTATGTACCGATGTATGTAAATACTGGCGTAGTTAAACATACTTTATTTCCTTTAGTTATACAGGGTGTCTCAAAAGTCACTATCTATTTTGAAAATAATGGGAATTACGAAAAACTGGTTTAAGACATGAAAAATATATTTATTTCAAAGTAAGTGCCACAAAGAATTAGTGCTATTATTTATCTGTCTCCACATGGCGACCATCAGTGTCTCTACAGAGCTCAAAGCGATAAGTTGTTTCCCGGAACACACTTTCCAGCATTTCAGGTTATTTTCTGAACTGCATCGGTAATACGATTTCGAAGTTCGGCTACATCACTAATTCTTCTACCAGTGTACACCTTAGACTTAATGAAACCCCAGGCAAAAAAATCTAATGGTGTTAAATCGGGTGAACGTGCTGCCCATGGTTGTGTTCCTCCACGACCAATCCAGCGACCGGGAAGTCTGTCAAGATAATCACGTACAATTATTCATAATAGCACGGTGCTCCATCCTGCTGAAAAACTACTGTCAAGAATGCCATCTGTAAGAAGTTGAGGTTCGAGGAATTGTTCAAGCATGTAAAGATAAATTTATAAATTACACAAAATTCGAAATAAACCAATTAACTTTTTTTAAATACACAAATTTGCACCAGAAGTACATATCTTTATGCCAGCATAGCATTTTTAAAAAAAACATCTAATGTCACCAAAATAGATAGTGACTTTTGAGACACCCTGTACAACCAAAATGTTCGTCTTCTATGTACGATTACGGGAAATTGTCAATGTAGACATATACCGGAAAGGTATTTTCAAAAAGTTGATGTTACCTTCAGATTGATGGTGTAACTTCAAGAAAATCTCCAAATTATTTTTTTATTTTTTTTTTTGTACACTAATCTGCTTATTGCGTATTTTGAAATATTTATTAACCTGTAACAACGTGTTAGGGTCAGTCAACTTGCGTTGACTTCATTCTACTTACTAGTGCTCGACAGCTATAGCCGTCAATAAGCTGTTGGGAAAGAATATGGGCATTTCTGAACGTATAAAGTTCGGCAAACTCGTTCAGATTAACGGTAAGATACCCTGGACAAATCGGGTCTTCCTCCATATCTTCCCCCTTGGATTTAATTGTTTGAAATTAATATCTTCACAGATTTCTTCGCTCTGGTCAACTAGTGAGGCTTATGGTCCTGATGGTTTCCCTCCTGTTCTCAAATTAATTGTGCTGACACCCTGTTTAGGCACTCTAGTCTTTCATCTGGTACTCTTCGTTTCTGCTGGAAGTTCACTTAATATCCCAAATAAAAATGGTCGCTCAACCTCCCAGCTATCGTCTAATTCTCTTATTTCTAGTTTTTTAATCTATCCCCAATAGAAAAAAAAAAATCAAACCTCTTTTACGCAATTTTCTTTCATATAGTCGGTATGGTTTCGGCAAGGGACACTACTCGCTATTTTCTTGCGTATTTCTGACTTTTGGTCATCCTCCTTTCGAGATTTCGGTGAAATCTTTGATGTTGCTTTGGACATGTCAAACGTTTTGATAGAGTATGGCACAAATATTTAATTTCCAAACTGATCTTTGGGTTTCTATTCTATTTGTGCCTTCATCTCTAATTTCACTTCTGGCCGATCTAGAGCTGCGGTTGTAGATGGCTAGTGTTCTAAAGCTACTAATATGGTATTCCTCAGGGCTCTGTCCTGAGACCCACTATTTTTTTTTACTTATGAATGCTCTAAGTTTCACATCGTGTCCTATCCACTCTTATGCCGATGATTTCACTCTTTTCGACCATTTCACAGCGTCCTTTCACAGCGTCCATCTCGAGTCGCACCATGCTTCGCGTAGGACGGCTGTGGTACACCTGACCTCTGATTTTTCTCTAAGTTAGAGTAAACATTATTGATTTCAACGCCTCGAACTGTTCTTTCATCTGTTTACTCGTCACTGTCTTCCACACGACTATATCCCGTTACGTTCAACAATACACAACTATCCTTCCTCTTAATCATCATGGTCTCTTTCTGGTGATCTTTCCTGGAAAGATCTCTCACTTTCCGAAACAGCTAAGAGGTTGTGATGTACCGGTTCCTCAGTCTCTTCATCCGCACTAGGTTGCTCTCTGTACAGGGGTCTTTCCCTACCCTGTATGGAGTATGCTTCTCGTGTTGGATGGCTCAACCCACACGGCTTGACTATGAAATTGAAGGCTTTCGTCTCAATTCCGTGCCTCCTGCTGGTTGTCTTCAATTACTATTCGTTACAATGTTGTCTAGCTCTTTCAGTGGCGGATCTAAGAATTTTGTTTAGCTGGGCGGGGTGAGATGCGGTTCTGAACCCAGCGGCTCACCAGCCGAGTCCTCGGACAAAGCGCGAGAGTCTTCAGAAATATCTGCATCGTGAGCAGGCGCTCCCGCACAGTCGTCAAGTTCGAAAGGTTCCATCTCCCGATCGCCAGCCGGAGCAAGATCCTTAATGGAGACTATCCTCTTTACCACCAGGGTATCTGATGTATATAATGAGGGTTAGCCGCGATAAGTTCCACAGGTTCTACTCGCGGTCGTATTTAGTGTCGAACATGGTGTTTCAACAAGAAAATTCCAGAAGAAAGCAAAGATGCAAGAGCTGATCAATTGAGGTTTGACGCGCGTATGAGAACCGCTCGTGCGGCGTTTCGTTGGTAGCGTACATAGTAGCTACCTAATCGAGTGAAGAGCCTCATACAGAACGGACTCCCAATGCCGCACGTCGAGGCCTCTGCTTTTGCATGCAAGAACCATAGTGTTCCAAATGATCCATTATAACGTTCGCATTGCACGTTTCCTTCCGGGTGGTATTGCGTCGTGCGACTAGTAGAAATACCATGGCTTGTCAAGAATTTCATAAGTTCGAACGACATGAATTATGCACTACGATCAGTGTATATAAACGGTGGCATTCCGAATATAAAGAATAAGTAAGACGTCTAATTACGGTCGAAGCACTCGCATCATGACACGGATATGCAAATTGAAATCGGGAGTACTCTTCAACAACTGTCAATATATAAGGATTTGAAGAAGCAACAGAGCGGGAAAGTGGACCTTTAAAGTAGAGGTTCAACCTCCGAAACGTGGACGTAGTTTTTATTAAATGACAATCATTCGGTTTGTGGTACCGTGGTTTGCACTCGGCGCAGACTGAGCAACGTTTAATGACACTACGCACCACCTCGACCGAATAAGGAAGATTCCTGACCTTAACTAAATGAAACATCCGCCGAATCCGGAGATGAATCGGTGCATTATGCAGTTCGAGAGTTGAATGGGAGGTAGTAGCACAATGAGCTTGGGACAGTGCATCGGCTGTAAGTTTTCACGATCTGGCCGAAAACTGATGGTGTAGGAGTACGCAGTTAGTTCGATTCTCCAGCGAAGAATCTTTTTATACGGCCCGCTGCTTTCCTATCAAACATAAGAGACACTGCGATGGTCAGTTACCAGATAGAAATTCCTAGTTGGGAAATGTTAACATTTACGAATTGATTCGACAATCTCATACGCTTCCTTCTCAACAATATGAGTCTTTCACTTGAGTTCAATGATCTGCAGAGAGGCTACAGGCTGATCGTTGTGTGAGGGTAGCACTGATAGTGCTGTCGGAGGCGTCAGTTTCCACTGTAAACGGAATGTCCTCCCTCATCACTCCAACAACGGCGTTCGAAATATCGTCCTTCAACTGAATGGCTTCCTGCGGCTTTTGATAAAGGAAAACGTAGTTTCAACCAGAGGTCTGATCTTTTGAGAATAATTGGGAATCAATTTGGCAGAGTAAGCAAAAAAGGCCAATAAGTCTGAAGCGTTTTGCTATCGTCAGAATCAGGATGCAATTCACCATAGGAGATGGAATAGCCCAGGAGATTAATCGAAGTTAGTGAGAATTTACACTTATCCTCGATGATGGTCAAATTCAGGCGATCCGCAGCCTCCCAGAATCTTCGAAGATCCTCATGTTCTTCTTTTTTGCTCCGCATACAGTTAGGTCGTAAAGATATGCATACCTTTTTCTCAAATTATTCGATGATATGAATTCGACTATAACTCGATGAAATGCTGCTACTTTGTTTGAACTGATAAAGGTAGCCGCCCACTTCAAAAGCGGTACATGGCCTTTCTGAAACATCAATACCGACTTGATAGTAGGCGTTGGAAAGATCAATAACCCTGAAGTACTTGTTCTTAACTACTTTGCTTACATCTTCGATACGAGGTAAAGGATACGCATTCAGCAGTGTGAAACTGTTGATGGTCTGAAAAATCGACAACCATACGCTTCCTTCTAGACTCACCAGACGTAACAACTACTTGCGCACACCAAGGAAAACTACTAGGTTTTATAATATCCTCACAAACCAGTCTTTCGATTTCACTTTGAATCAATTTTTCATCGTCCGGACTAAACCGACGACTTTTTGTAGCAATGGGCCGACAGTCATAAGTTAAATTACTAAAAAGCTTCGGAATTGAACCTCCAGTTGAGTAAGACCACAGGTGTTTAGGGCTGGCTCAGTCCCTTTGAGCTTAATTTCGACTGCCTTGTGGAGGTTAAGAAACGGAAGACCTAAAATTACATCGTTGCACAAGTCGGGAACTACAGAGAATCTGATGGTTTCGTACGTTCGATCTTTAATGGCAACTGTAGTCTCGCAACAGCCACTAACATGAGCAGACAATTTAGAAGAGGCCATTGACACCGTGATAGCTATAGGATGCACTTGTAGATTAAGAGAGGGCACCAAACTTTGACAGATGAAGTTTTCTGAGCTACCGGTATCAATCAGAGCTTTAACTGAGCAGCCATTCATAAGAGCATCAACAGTGGATAGTGAAAGTTGACCAGTAACGTAGCAAGCAGATGCCAGATTGACAGGCTGCGACCAACATGCAATAGCGGAAGACGACAATGTGGACCAACTTTCTCGCATTTACGGCACTCAGCATCTAGAGCAGGGCATGAAAAGCGAGGGTGCCGCCTCTGACCGCAAAAGAAGCAGGATTGACCTTTGTTGTCAGGTAAACGAACGAAGGTAGTTGTATCTGGGAATTCTTGACTAGAGTAGGCCTCCAGTTCGCTAGGCACCACATCAACTCCCGCCGCTGTTACCGATACATATGGTGTATGGCAGTACTCGAACTTGTTGAATGATTTCTAACGTTAATGTTTTGTTTTCAAGCAACCGCGTTTGGATCCTATTGCATCAAATACCACGAATAAAGGAGTCTTACGAAAGATCGATTTTCATAAACGGTTACAGATTTAAAGTTGCAATCATTGACTAAGTGATTCAGTGCCTGAATGAATTCATTCGGTGTTTCTTCTGGTTTATGGTAACGAGTAGACAGCAGATGTTGGGCATGAACTTCGTTTGGCGTTTTTATATAAGCGGCTTCCAACAGATCGATAACTGAGTCGTAAGTCGTCCGCTCCTGGATCACGTCAACAACGTTGGGGCCACTATGTAAGAAATGGACTTCTAGTTTGTTTGGATTATGAGCTTCAATTGTAGATAAGTAGTAACGGAAGCCCCTGATCCACAACTTCCACCGTTTGCCTCTTTGAGGCGCATTCGAATGTATATCAAATTTGTTTGGCCGAATGGTTTTCTCCATTATGTATGTTGACTGAATAAAATGTGGAGCCACAGACTGAATGTTGATTAGGCTTTATTCAGTCAAACTTTAATCATTATAACTAAATCATTAAAAACCACATTAAATTTCAAGTACATCACACAGTATCTGAAACAAAAGAAAGAACGTTTTAATCAAAGACAATGCAGATGTAAAAATGAACAAGAAATCAATAATAGATTGAAACAGCACAACAACCAGGACAACGCACAACGGTACTCTCTCGTGAAGCGACGGTTGGATGTTAGAAATCGAAAGAAAATTTTAAAAAACGCCAATGACTCTGGTTTGTGTGAATGCTCGTTACAGCACTCGCACGAACACGTGTGCAAGCACAATCTCGCACACAAACTCAGCGAAGGTCACGTAACGGACGCTGAAGACAGTCGCCCATCAAATTACAAGTTACAACGTCCTTTAACTTCGCTGATCTAACCAAAAAATGCTACGTCGCAACTCCGCTTAGCGTCAGAACAGCGAAGTTAAGTACTCGTAATTGAATGTCGTAACTCGTGTTTCACAGCCCACGTAAAGTTGTAGGTTCCCTCCGTCAATTTGACCTTGGATATTACGAAGTAGGTTAACCTCATCCCCCCCCCCTTCAAAAAATAAAAGGTGGTAGCCCTAGGTTTTGATGTCCTTAAAACTGATGATTTAATAGTTTATTTCGCATTAAGTGTTTTCCAAGAACAAAAGTAAACTTTTTCTCAACTCAAATGAGTTCAAATGATGGATACTTGTTTTTAGTAGTGGACCAACTGTACACTGAGGCCAGATTGCTTGTACCCTTTGTATTCAGACCACGAGAGCCAAAATTTTCATAAGATAAAAGGCAATTACCAGTTGTTACTATACGAATAACTGTTTTCACTGTAACTATTTTTAAGTTTCGTATATCAGACCAGGAAGGTGCAACTCCTTGTCATGTTAGGCTCATCATTTTGAGCAATTCAGAATCTTTCTTTGAGGAATCTCTAAAGTCGCTAAAGAAATTTTTTTCCTCAGTTACATTAAACTTTCTGGCGTAAGTCCCAACATCTACTCCTCCCCACTTATACCTACCCATCTTTGCTCTTTCCAAATAAAGGTTATAGAAATGATTGAAAGTTTGGAGTCAGTGAAATTTTTCTCATGGCTTTGATTTCCAATAAAACGTACTACATTAACGTCACACAAAGAAGGCTACACTTATAGGAAACGCCAAAAGTTTTTAAAACGGTTCAAAAACTAAAGAAATACAATGAGACAGATCATTAACTAACTAGGAAAGAAGACCCATGAGGCCATTAAAGCTATCAGATTATGATATTAAAACCTGGGGATTAAACCACTATGATGAAAACCAGCAGCAGCCTTCCTACAGAGCTGCAAAAATGTTCCACTGTTCAAGTTAATTTATGCGCAGTCAGGCGGCATTAAGGACCACATAGAAAGGGATGTTTCAGTAAAAACTCTCACCCGTAAAGGATTCGAGCAAAAGAGATTAACTCAACCACAAAATTAAACCAAAATTTATTTTATGTTCACGTTGCGTGACCATATGTGATCTTTGATAATTTTGTTTCAAAACTGAATGTCAAACTAACCCAATATCACCAGATTGAAAAGTATTTCGTCTATCAGATAAGTAGCTTAATCATGTGAAATTTTCTTTTTCAGTGACGACAACTACTGGGAATAGCACTGAGTGGCTCCAGTTTGGAGAAGGAATGGAGTTTTTTTTTTTTGCCAATGCCATTTGGTGTTAATGACTTTAAAAATTGGTCCGACGAATTAAAAATTAAAGATGTCTCACTGAGCACCAGAAAACAGTATTTTACTTCCATCTCTTTCTTTAGCCGTGAACTTATGAATAGATTCTAGATTTCCAATAATCGTGAGGGAAAGTTGCGTCCTCGTCTTTAGCTCGCTTCACACCAACGAATTGGGCGAATACGATCTTTCACTCATTTCTCGTGCAGTGATTAGTCTTAAATTTGAAATTAATGTCCTGGTTAACTTGCATCAGCATTGTAGATCACTTTGTAAATTAGAAACTATTGGTAAATGTACTCCAAAGCATTGTGTATATATCATGAACGGCGTGCAAATTGGTCCTCAAAAGTTATTGGTAGCTAAGTAACTAATGAACAGCAGTCGACTGAAAGAGTTACGTGTTGTAAACTTATGGACTTCTCCACTTGAAGGTCTGTTCATTATCTTTTCAACTCTTTACCACCACCAGAAGAAATATGTTACTCATCGGGCGAGGAGTTGAGTTAAAAAAAACCGCAGCATCACTAAGGAAATCAGGAAGTAAGTTTCCTATGAATGAAATTAAGAAAATTTGAAAAGGTGTAAAGAATGCGATGAAGTATTATAAAGGCATTTTTATTCTAGGTGCTTCATTAACTAAGGTAACAGCTGAATGGATATATTTATTATAAATTCAAAGCGGAAACTAAATAAACGTTGCACCAAATAAACGCAGCTAGAGTTCTCA
The DNA here is from genome assembly GCA_023014485.1 of Bathynomus jamesi. Lineage (NCBI taxonomy): Eukaryota > Metazoa > Arthropoda > Malacostraca > Isopoda > Cirolanidae > Bathynomus > Bathynomus jamesi. The sequence goes on from JAJOZX010001297.1 coordinate 159,927, forward strand.
TTCCTAGAAAATCTGGATAGATACCAAAGCATTAGGTTTCCTGGACGTGTTACTCAGACTCGGGAACTGCGCCAAGTATGTTCAGTAAGGTCTTCTTATAATCTCCAGAAATTTCACTCTGAGGGAAAAATTTCAAATCAAGTTTATATACATTCACCAACACACTTCTCGTGTTAAAAATTGCAGGACTATCACTCGGAGGCAATTTTGTATTACAATAAGTCCCACCCATTTTTCCATTGGAATATGATTAATGAACGAACTTACCTTAACTTGTTCGATTAAATCTTTCTCAAAGAGTTCCATATATTTTTCTTTGATCGTTCCTAAATCTATTTCGCATCTGGATACAATAATCCTAATCAGAGCCCAGTCATCTGTGCCGAGTCCTTCCATCGCGTTGTGCAAAGCATTAGCGAAGAACTCTGGCCGACTTTTCGCTGATAAATCTAAGGGCAATATTTATTATAATGTTCCATTCATTTACAACCAGCAGCGTTGCAATTTTCGATACACACACGTACTGTACGAGAATGCTACAGTTCACACACAGGCTAGTCATCCTAAAATACTGATACGTACAGTAGATCGTGTACACGTTATTCAGGTTTAAAATATTCTGAAACGAGAAAATTTTAAGTTCACTTTCGAAGGAAATAAATTAGACAAAATGAATCAGCATTGGTGAGTCGATCGATTGAGTCAAATCCTACGTTGCAATAAAGTACTTTCACCAATTATAAAAAGTATAAATGAAAGATGCCAAGGGGAAGTGATGGGAGTGCATTTTTAAAAAACTTGTTTTGTGGTTTTGAGAGATAACATTGCGAGTCAGCAAATCCAAAATATGTTTTGGTTAAATAAATCTTTCTCAAGTCAGAGAATTAATTCTTATGCACGTCATTATCTTGTTAAATCACGGATCAATTTCTTTGAAAAATGTACTTGCATCACTTCCCCTTGTCACCATCCATAAATGATCTTAGTATTGCAATATATTTTACTCGATAGCGAGTTAAATTAAAAAAAATCAGAATTCTTTCATTGTAAAAATTAAAATGTTATGCCAAAAAGTAAAACTGAAGTTTTAGCATTGGTGGTTAAAGTCTGAATATATGCAATGGACCCCCTCCCCGCGGGCGGTCTTTCTGGGGTGGATCGCCCGCGGGCTCCTGCCTACATGTGGCGAGGGGGGTCAGCCGCGGCTGGGGGCCCTGCCGGGTCCCCGCCCGGTTGCGAAGTGGACTTTTAGCATACCCTGCTATCCTACAGCCCCCTCTTTCCTGTCTTCCCCTCTTTACCCTCTTCCTTGCCCCCTCTGTTTTTTCTGCTTTCTCTGTTCACTTCGCGCGCCCCGTGGGCTGCCGGGGCTGGTCGCTGGGGGTCTCGCCCCCATGGCCGGGCCGGACTAAGTTGGCTGGTAGGGTGCCCAGGCCTGGGACCCTGGGGGGCCTTGGTCTTTGCTGCCGGCGGGGGAGAACTCTCGACGCTGCAAGGGCCCCTTTTGAAACGGGGTACCTGCATGGACGAGGCACCCACCCCCCGCCGGCGTGCGCTTGGTCCCCTTGGGCCCCGGGTAATCGGTTCCCCGCGGCCCCGGGCGCGAAACTACAATAAAAATTTTCTATGGAAACACTTACAACTCTAATGGACCTCGTTGACGACCCGGCTTGTGCATCTGACCTCCCTCTGACTACCTCTTTGGACCGTGGGCTGGTAAGGGCAGTCGGCAGCCCTCGCCCACCCCGTCTGCTCTTCTTGCACGCCTCCTCTCCCTCTCTTCCCCAGGCTCGTGGCGCCGTTGCCCGACCCCCGCCAGTAGCGGATGGACATGCAGTGGACCCCCCGACCCCTGGATCCCCCCATATTCCACGTCCCGATAGGGACCCACCTCCTTTTTCGCCCTCAGGTGGGAGGCCCGCGGCCCCGGTCGCCTCCCACTCCGGTCGGGCCTCATCGCCCCCGCCCCCTCGGCCCCTGGGGGACGTGGGACCCGACGTCGCCGTCCGCCTTTCTCGTCTTCTCGCCCGTCGAAGTTCCGGTGGTGTTTGGCCAGACGGCTTCACTCGGCCTTAGGACGATGGACAAGTTCCTCGTCCTCCGCCCCTCCTCCTCCAAGCCCCTCCCCACTAACCACGAACGTCTCTTTCGAGCGATCCATGGGAAGACGGGGACGGCGCGTTTTGACCTTCGGCCTCAGAGGGATGGCTCCATTTTGATAAGGTCGCGTTCCTCTGCCGAAACCTCCTCTCTGCTCGCTATCCCCGATGTCCTGGGCTGCGGGATCACGGTGACTCCCCACCCCCGCCTCATCAGTGCCAGGGCACAATTTACGCTGCTCGTCTTCTACCCATCCCGGTGGAAGACCTCCAGATTGACCTCGCCTCCCAGGGTGTTGTGAGGGTGTACCGCTTTCCCGACAGATCGCGGTCCCCAACTGCCCCTTCTCCTCGCCTGCTCCTCACTTTCGACTCACTGGTGCCCCCCGTTTCGGTATTCTGGGGCTTTGGTGAGAGACGAGCGTGCGAATTCTCAGTACGACCATACGTGCCAGATCCTACGCGCTGTTTTCAGTGTAATAGGTTTGGCCACGTGAGCAGCTCCTGCCGTCAGCCGGCCCCGTTGTGTGTCCGCTGCGGCGGCCCTCCCCACCCCTTGCCCTGTACTGCTCCGCCTTCCTGCACCAACTGCCATGGACCACACCCTGCTTCATCCCGCTCTTGCCCGTCCTTCCTCTTTGAAAGGGAGGTTCGGGCCCTCTGTTCATCAGAGTTTCTCAGCGCTCGGGAGGCGCGGGAGCGGTTGCGTGGCGGCGAGGCCCGGCGTGGTGCCTCGTACGCCGAGGCTCTCCGTTCCCGGACCCCGTCCTCACCGGCGGTTCCCAACGCGCCTCCACCCACCGTGTCCGCTACTCCCAGTCCATCCTCTGCCGCCCAGCGGACTCCTACCGCGGCCCCGTACCACCAGCGCGTCCCAACGTGCTCCCTCCGCGAACGCCGATGCTTCGTCGGCAACCCCCCCTGCCCCTTCTACGCCCTCTCTACCGGCGCCTTCGGCCACCCCCATTCCGGATCGTGACCCGCCGTCACCCACGCGGGCCGCACGACGGAGGGATAGGGGCCGCAAGCGCCGCGCCAGTGGTGACCCGAAAGGTTCGACGCCATAAGCCTCGCATCACCTTCCTCTCCTAAACACAAACGCCCCCTTCGCCCTACCGTCCCGGTGTCCTCACCGTCCCCACTGCGCAACCGTTATGCACGCTCCCCCCTGGTGTCCCCGTCGGCCCTCGTGGTGGAGGCTGAGATACACCCCTCTCCGGCCCGGTCGATGGACCCACTGGAGGGGGAACTCGCCCGCCTGGTCGGCGTGGGTGGGACGTGCACGCCCCCGCGTTTGACCCGCCCCATCTCTCTCCTCGACCTGCCAATGCCTCTGGGTGAGGTATTATTTTCCACTCCCCCTCGTAGTCCTGCCTCCCCCGCACCTCCGGTGAAGGGAGGGGCATTCTGGATACCTCTCACATCCCCTTCTCTGCATCGCTCTCCCCCGGACGTCCGGGAGACTCCTCCTCTGGAGGACTTGCCGGCGTCTGGTTCCACATCGCCCCCTCGTCGGGGGGACCCTCGCCTTCGCCCTCGTTCGGCGTCCCTCACTGAACTCCGGGGCTTTCCGATTCCCTCTTTAATCTCGGGCCGCCCGATCGGCCCACCCACCCCATAATCATCCTTTACGCTGACCTTCCTACCCCTCCCTATACCTCGCTCCTGCAGTGGAACATCCGCGGGCTCCTGGTAGGCCTCGAGAGTCTCTCCTCTCTCCTGGCCTCCAGGTGTCCGGCGTGTTTCTGCCTTCAGGAGACGATTCTGGGATCCCGTTCCCTCCCTCGAGTGTCCGGTTACTGCGGGCTCCCTTCCCCGCCTCTCGATGGGGCGGGGAGGGGGGGCGCCGCGGTCTTCGTGCACCGCTCCGTCCCTTTCCGCCCCCTCCCGCTCCGTACAGTCCTGCAAGCTGTGGCCGTGCGCCTTTCTTGGGGCGCCAGCTCACGGTCTGCTCTCTTTACCTCTCCCCTAACGTACGCCCTCCACCCGATTCTCTCCGTGACCTAATTCTCCAGCTTCCCCGCCCTTTTCTGATTCTCGGGGACTTCAACAGTCGGGACCCGGCCTGGGGGGACGTTTGCTCCACCTTTCTCTCCGGGACCCTTCTCTCCCTTATGGACGAGCTCGAGTTCACCTTTCTGAACGATGGCTCCCCAACCTGCCTTCACTCGGCCCATGACAGTTTCACCTGTATCGACCTTTCCCTGGTTTCCCTCGAAATCGTGACGGAGTTCACCTGGGAGGTCCTGCCGGATTCTTCCGGCAGTGACCATTTCCCAGTGTGTCTTACCCCGACCCGTCTCCTCCCCCCCACCTCTGTCCGCCCGCGCTGGCTGTTCGCCCGAGCAGACTGGGCCTCATACGCGAGGGGTACGGCGATCTCGCCATCAATTCCTGCCTTTCCCTCCGTCAATGAGGCCCTCGCCTTCCTCGAGAGTAAGATCCTCTCGGCTGCCGCCAGTTGCATCCCCCGTACCTCTGGCTCCCCCAGACCGCGAAGCGTCCCATGGTGGACCCCAGAGTGCTCCCATGCCGTTCAGGAGCGGCGCCGTGCCGGCCGCCGCTTCTACCGGACCCGCCAGCTGGAGCACAAGATAGAATTTCAGCGCCTGAAGGCAGTGGCCCCGGGTCCTGAAACTGGCCCGGCGTACCTCCTGGCGGAGTTACGTGTCCGGGATCTCCTCCTCGACTGCCCCCTTGACTGTTTGGCGCAAGGTGCGTAGCTTTGAGGGGACCCGTGTCCCCCCTCGACCCCCGGTGCTTCGGGTCGGGGACGACGAGTTCGTGTCCGATCCGGAGGCCGTCGCGAACGCACTCGCGGCGCACTTTGCAGCCATCTCCAGTTCCGATTCCCCCCACTCCCGCCGCGACCCACCGGAATTTCCACCTCATAGGAATGACCCCTATAATCACCTCTTCCACATGACAGAGCTTCGGGAGGCCCTCCGCCCCGACGCTCCTCCGCCCCCGGCCCCGATAATATCCCCAATGACCTTTTACGGCATCTCCACCCCTCTGCTCTCAGCTTTCTACTGGACCTCTATAACCGGATTTGGTTGAGGGTTCATTTCCGGACCGATGGCGTGAGTCCATCGTCGTCCCCATCCCAAAGCCCGATAAAGACCCCTCACTCCCGTCGAACTATCGCCCCATTTCCCTAACATGCTGTGCCTGCAAGGTGATGGAGGCGATGGTCGCCTCGCGGCTGTCCTTTACCTTGGAGGCGAGTGACCAGTACCCTGCTACCCAGGCTGGTTTCCGGCGCTTCCGGTCTACCACCGACCCCTCCTTCTCCTTAGCCATGACGTGCAGGAGGCTTTCTCCCGGCGTCAATTTGTACTCGCCGTCTTTTTCGACCTCCAGAAGGCCTACGATACTACCCGGCGGAGCGCGGTCTTCGACTGCTTACGCTCCCTGGGTTTCGTAGGCTTTCTCCCTTCCTTTATTTATAACTTCTTGTCCGCCCGTTCTTTCCGCGTCCGCATCGGTTCTGCCCTCTCTGACCGCTTTCCGTTGGAGGAGGGTGTCCCTCAGGGTAGTGTCCTTAGCGTCTTGTGTTTCTCACTCGTGATGAACACAGTCGCTACGGTCCTGCCTACATCCGTTCGTAGCTCCCTCTATGCCGATGACCTGGCTATCTATTGCTCTGGCCGCCTCCCGTCTTTGGCTGAACGTCGGCTCCAGCTAGCCATCAATGCGGTGGTTCGCTGGGCGTCCTCGGTTGGCTATGCTTTCACCCTCTAAGTCTTCCAGTATGCTTTTCCGTCCTCGGCGCCTCCGTCTGTCGCATACCTTCGCTCTTACCCTTGCCGGCACTCCTCTTCCCTCGTCCCATCCGTTAGATTCCTGGGTATGACCCTCGACGGATTTTTCGCGTTGGGTTCCACACCTTAGGCGGTTGCGGCAACATCTCGCCGCACCCTCTCCCTTTTGGGTCATCTGTCCCACACGACCTGGGGGGCGGACAGGCGTACTCTGCTGCGCCTGTACACCTCCCTGGTGCAATCCCGTGTCGACTACGGCTGTGTGGTCTACAGTTCCGCCTCCTCTCCGGCACTCCGTATGCTGGATCCTCTTCTCCACCGTGGCCTTCGCCTGGCGTCGGGTGCCTTCCGCTCGTCCCCTGTCGCTAGTCTTCAGTGGACTGTGGACACCCCCCCCTGCCCCTTCGCCGGGGCCTTCTCATGGCGAAGTGTTACCTTCGCATCTGCCGCCTCCCGAAGTCCCTACTCTTCTCCGCGATCTCCCAGGCTCTACCCCGGCCTGACACGTGCATTTCGCTGCCTCTCTGGCCGAGATTTCTCGTCCCTGGGGATCCCCCCACCCTCTATTCTGCCGTTCTCCTTCGATCTGTCGCCCCCTGGCGGACCACCCCTATTTGCCGTTGCCAGGCGCTCCGTGGCCTGCGTAAGGAGTCTCTTCCTGCCGTCCTCTGGTCTTCTTTTCTGGCCCATCTTCCCGTCCATTCGGACGACGTTTCCGTCTACACCGACGGCTCGCGCTCCCCTGCAGGTGTCGCGGCCGCCGTCTTCTCTCCGTCATTGTCACCTACCTCCCGGGGTATCCCCCTGCCGGTTCAGGCCTCCATCTTTTCCGCGGAGCTCTTTGCCCTTCTGGAAGCCCTCCGTCTGGTATCGGGTTGTTCGCGGTCCTCTTGTACCATTTTTTCGGACTCGCTGAGCGCCCTTCAGGCGCTCGAGCGCTATGATTCCCCGGACCCCTCGTACGCCTTATTCAACAGGAGTACCATGTCCTGCACACCATTCACCGGATCCGGGTCACCTCTGCTGGGTTCCCGCCCATGTTGGTGTTTCCGGTAATGAGGCGGCGGACCGCTTAGCCCGGTCCGCCGCCTCGCTGCCTCCCCTCCCCCGCCCGCTCCCCTTCTCAGACTATGTGCAGGTCTTTCGTTCCTTTTACGATCGCATGTGGCAACAGTCCTGGGACGATGCCACCGGAAATAAACTCTGGTCCATCCGCCCCCGTCTGTCATATTGGGTGTCCTCTTTCCACCGCTCCAGACACAAAGAGGTCGTCCTTGCGCGGCTTCGCATCGGCCATACGCGCCTCACGCACGCTATCTTATGTTCCGGCAGGATGCTCCTCGTTGCGCCTCCTGCCAGTCGCCCCTCACCGTCTCTCACTCCTTGTGGAATGCCCCACCCTGTCGTCAGTACGTCGTCGCGCTTTTCCGTTCCTTTCTGATTTCCCCCTCCCCGAACGTTTACGCCTTATGCTCGCTGAGAGCCCTCTCTTCTCGCTTGACCGTCTTTTCCTCTTCCTCTCCCAATCTCGCATCCTATCTGAGCTTTAGGTGGCTTCTCACCTGTAGTCCGCTGTTCTCCCTTTTCTAGTGCCTTTTCTCCGTCTCCGTTTCTCTTTCTCGTATTCCGCCTCGCCATGATATCCGCTACCATATAGCGGGAAATGGCGGTAAACGCCCCAATACAAAAAAAAAAAAAAAAAATATGCAATGGAAACAAAATTATATTTTTAAAATCCGACAGGTATGCATTGCACCTTTCTTCAGAAAAAGATAAAATTAGAAAGGTAGATGAAGTATATAATAAAGTTTAACGACATAAAACCTAAAGTACTTCCTCTTTACTCTCTGTCTGGCTACTAAAAACGAATCAGCAGTAGCTTACAGATGGCCTTAAATGCAGCTTTAGCGTCTCCTGAACACTTCCTTTCCACAAGTTCCATGAAGTCTTCCCCACATTTCTCAAGATATTCATTGAAGACGCGGTTCAAGAAAAGGAATGTGTATAACGTCAATACTTTCAGAATGGCATCACCTTCGGTTATTGATATTATATTCAAGGAACCCATTACAGTCATTCTGTACTAAACTTCACTAATAATGTTCCATGCCTAAAATCTCTACCTTCATTGCACAGCTCATCAGCTACTTCAGAAGGAGACGACATCGTATTTGTCTCTACACAGGCGAGGATGCTCATAAGAGTTTTCTCGATGCTTCCCTTCGTTTCCTGTACACGATTTCTTCAATCATTTTCTCATATTTGTTTCCGAAAGATTCTTTGATCGTTCTGTCGAAATGTCTAGATTTTAACAGCATTCCAGATACATTTATTCTTGGTTTATTCCAGTGAAAACACTGAATAAAACGCTTTAAATTACGGGACAATTCTGTAATTTTACCACTTTCAAAAATTAACTCCTGTTTATGGAAGTTGCGCAAGATTGTCATGGAAGTTTGTGAAATTGTGCCGAATTTAGAATGCATGATGACAATAATTCAGTTGCTGTCTCTGTACAGGGTTCTTTTCCTCCGCTGTATGGAGTACGCTTTTCATGTGTTGGATGGGTCAACCCACACAGCTTTAAGGACACTAGCTTCTGAACTTTCTAACGGTAAGCCTCCTCCTTTAAGAGAACAGGCAGTACAAGACTTTAGAAACATTCTCATTCATTTTCTCTCTAACATTCTAACGCAAGGATTAATTGGTATTTCACTCTTTCATCTACTCAACCAGTCAACTCTGGAACAATCTTCCTCAATTCAGCTTTCACCCTCTCTATGACCTCCAATCGTTCAAACGCAGTGTCCAGGCATCTCGAAAATCTTAATCTTGATTTTGGCTCGCTTCTTCATATGTGGGAAGCGGACGTTTTTGCGGTCACTCGCATTTGTCTCCTCTTTCCTGCATAAAAATTAAAGTTAACTACTACTAATCTGAATCCAAGTCACCTTTAATAATTCTCTGGAATTCGTTCGCATAATTAACAATAATTGTCTAGATTTAACAACTTCACTTTGATTTAGATTTTTAAATTTATTTGTTCTTATTGATACAGGCAGCACTGCCACTCTCATTAAACAGTCCAGTATAGACAAAATTAGGGAGTATCCCCCAAATCTTCACAATAACTTATACCAGATTTCATTGCGAAAATTCCAAAATCTGTTCATATGTATTATGGTCACACGTGACTAGTCATTTGTTTGTGTAACCTGTAAACATTGAGGGATACTTCGTTTTCTTTTTTGTCTGAACTTTACACAGATAATCGTTGTCGCTCTTCCTACTCTCTCTTACACTTCATGTCTTCTTCATATTTAACTCGAAGATTCCTTCCTTCATTTCCACACCCACTTTAGTTCTTATATTTTGCAAAATTAATGATTTAATTTTAGAGGTGGAGAGAGAGAGTAACGTCATCCATTACGTCATCAGGTATCATGTCTGTAGATATTATTTCATGAATACTAACTTAAAATTGATTTAATGGATACTAAACCATTATGTCTTTAGAAGATATGCAGTAAATACCACTTCTCTAACTAGCTTTCACACGCAGAATCCTCATCGATGTAGTATTAGATGTTACAGGATAATTCACTACAAATCTGTAAAACATTTTCTTCTTCAGAGGATGTATGATCATGTGTTAATGAATTAGCCTCAACTGAAATTTAAAATTAGAGTAAAGTTTATTTCAGTGTAAATCGAGCTTTCTGAGTGAAAAGATCGTTTTGGAATTCGTAGGAGATACCTTCATTTAACTGGTTTAATAATGGTTCAGTTTGCCAAAGTTTGGAAATCTTGGTATGAAACATTTCTTCAAGAACTCATTTTTAACAGGGTAATATTTTTTTGTTTAAAGTAGAAATAATTTAAAGATTTTTTCAATGACGTTGTTTTTGTTTATTAGTATTAAGATTTGGGTAATGGTTCAGCATACGGGAGCCACTTAAGCAAAATTTCGAAGAATACCATAGAGACAAAGTTTTCTCTTATTAAAATACGTTGATTGCATGTGTCGCATAGTCAAAAAACGAAGTTAGAAAATTACGCAAAACATATTTTTGGGTATGAATCTAGGAAATCGAGTTGGCAAACCTACTATCGTATCGTCCATTCACTTTAGTTTGAAAATGGTTTCGGTATGTGATGGATGTTCGGTAACGCTAGTAGAGCTCGCATGGGGTTCTCCCTTTTAAATGTAGTGTGTCCAATTTGTATAATATAGGTCTCGGGGGTACGGGGGCGGAGCCCCCGTAAAGATCATTTATCACAAATTGATCGGTATAGGGTTTTATAATTTTTAGGTTGGTTCGGTTTTCCATGAAACTAAGTTTTTCTCATGGTTTTGGTTTTGACACGTGTTTTTTCCTCCAAAACATGCTAAAACCATTGGTTTCCTGTTTAGGATAAATCTGACCATCGTTATTACAGTAAATTATTGCTTGTGCTGTTCCCCCACCCAAAACCCCCGGTTTCCACGGTGGTCCCCTCCAGATTGTCGTAGTGGTTGGGGTGTGAAATCACTTTAAGCAATAATTTACTGTAATGGCAATGGTCACATTCATCCTAAACAGGAAACCAATGGTTTTAGCATGTTTTGGTGCAAAAAACACGAATTTAGGTGGCGCCCCTATTCTGACCCGTTACCAAGATTTGAATGTAGTTTAAATTATTAGTATTAAGATTTGAATGTGGTTAAAGTACTTAAAAGACTTGGTGCTTCACTTTCAAATATTTATTTTCTCGAATAAATTTCTCATTTAATATTATAGATTTGAAATATCAATATACGAACGCTTTTTGAAACTCGGAAGTTTTTAAATAAACTTCCGAATGTCATCCATTACAGTAAGTGGCTAACAAAACTTGCTTTAAAGATCTTTGATAAATGAACCTAATTTTAATTGTTGTCACTTGGATTATACATGCCTACAACCATGAACTATACTTGAACCCCATAACTGCTTAAGGCTTTTAAGCATTTGAGTAGTCTGAAGTTGTTTTCGTAACTTATAAACCAATCTGAGATTAGTCATTAATAGTGACTAAATTGTCTAGAGGTATTTGGGTAATGAACATTCGTAACTATTGCAGATATTAACTGAACTTGAATATTCATTAGTGCAGACTAGTTTTGTAATCAAGTTACGTGAGAAATAAGCTCGAAAACTGTTTGTATACATTTTATGGTGGAAGAATTTTTAGGTACACATTCAACATAGTTCCTTTAATGGTATTACGAAGTTTTATTGAATTTGCTTCAATTTTCATACTAAATTTGAGCTCGAGATCGAAACATTAATTTGAAAGGAGTACAAAATCTTAATCTTCAATTGAGATGCCATTTGTCCATTTTCTCTACCTTCAGAAAAAACCAACTCTTTATCCATCGTGTGACTTTGATCCTTGGGAGGATGCTGTAACTTTGCACAAGTCTATGAAAGGGCTTGGAACTAATGAGGAAGACATAATCACGGTACTAACTACGAGAACTAGAGACCAGAGGATTCAAATTCACGAGAAATATGGAGAAATGTATGGAGTAAGTAACAGTTGAAGGTGTTGCAGTGAACTTGGAACACTGTTAAATATCGTATGATGTCGGTATTTAAAAATTACGAAAGAGTTAAATGCCTCAAAATTATAAAGTAGGTTAATTAAGGTTGTTTAAAAAAAAAAATCATAAATCTGTTTTCACTATATCGTAGTTTCCCACGCTTAACTATGGCGCTGTAGTCCTTGAACAGTCTTGTAATAAACGTTCAGTATGTATGATGGTGTCAGTGGGAAATTGAATTTAAAGGTCTTGACAGCACTTTAGTCTAAGTAATTTAAGTTAATTTTCGAATAAAACTATAATTCCAAATGTGTCTGTTCGGTGATCGTGATATCACTCAACCTTGAAATTATGCATTTCTTTCGTGAATTCACAATCACCCTGTAGACAATCGACAACCTTCTGAAGACATGGTCATATGAAAATTCAAGAGGTTCATTACTGAATTTCCATTTCTAGGATTTGGTTCAAGATTTGAAGAGCGAATTGAGCGGAGTGTTCGAGAAAGTGATTTTATCCCTGTTGAAACCTTTGCCGGTGTTCTTCGCCGAACAAATAAAACTTGCAACCAAAGGCCCTGGCACGGACGAAACTGCTCTCATAGAAATATTTTGCACCAGAGACAATACATTGATAAAGTGAGTGTACATTTTGAATGAACGGCATTTCATAAATTGTTCCATAAATCAGTCGGATTAACATTAACTTGTGAATTTAAGTTTTTCTTAAATAGAAATAGAGATGGGAATCTGAACTAGTTAACTGTAGGTACTAAAGCCCTAAACTTCTGACCAGATCAATCAAAGAATCCTTCGAAAACCAATACGAGAAATCTATTGAAGAAATAGTGTCTGAAGAAACTTCGGGAGTCTTCGAAAAAACGCTTATGAGCATACTCTCTCTCTGTGGAGACGATACAAAGTCCTCTCCTCCTCAAATAGTCGATGAGCTGTGCGATGAAGGTATGAATATTTTCTATTAATGTAGTCTTGAGATGGCGTAGAACTGATCAGTATAATGTCAAGTCAACAAGAAATTTTGTCGCTGCAACGAAGTTGCAATGACAAATCGCAAAGAATAAGTATTCAAATCGGACAAGGTACACGGTAGGTAGTCGCTGCGACAATTCTCTGTTGCATCCGGCTCCGGTGTATTGTTCCAAGGGCAGTAGATTACATTAGTGACTTCGTTATCCTGTGGCACAGAAAAATTTTGTATGTCCCACCAATTGTAGTTTGCAACAACCTCTGCGATTGTGTGGCACCTTGCAACTCTGATGCAGCCACACACTCCTGTGGTCGTGGCATAAAAGGTAGTTGCATTTCGTGGCCGTCACTTTGACACGTATGTTTAAGGATTAGTATTAATTATCTTTAATATTTGTTATATTTTAGGTGGTTATGTAGGCACAGTGAAAGTTCAAAATTCTGGGAAGTATTAACTTCAGAACATTGTACTAAGAACTAAATGATCAAAGGTTCTCTTGAGCTTTGTCAAATATCATTTTTGAAGTTCGGTGAACATATCTACAGTATACTGGAACGATAGTTGATTGGCTTATGAAGTCAGTTAGTTCCAGTTTTTCAGCTAGTACTGATAACAAATTAACCTTTTTCTTCTAGAAGTGGATGAAGAATCTATTCGCAAAATACTTACTTCCTATTCCTTCGTTTTCCTGAGGCGTGTCTTCAAACTGTATCTTGAGAAAACTGGACAAGATTTCATGGAACTTGTTGAAAAGAAATGTTCAGGAGATTCTAAAGCTGCGTTCAAAGCAATTTGTAAGCTTATTATTCGTTAGTTAACATTTTAAAACATCGTGTTGTACATATTTAAAGAATCTTAATGAACGTTCGCAACCATTTGTGCACAGACTTTAGATTTGACGTATACATGTAAGTTTTATGCGTACTCCAGCAACTGTGCACAAAAATTTGGTGGTGCAATTTTAAACTTTCTTGAACTTGATACCATTAGATTTATCATCGAAATGTCTACAAGAATTCTTCGCTCATGCCTTACACGACGCGATGAAAGGTCTCGGCACTGATGATTGGACTTTGATTAGGATTATTGTATCCAGATGCGAAATCGATTTAGGCACGATAAAAGAAAAATATACCGAACTCTTTGGAAAAGATTTAATAGAAGAAATTAAGGTAAACTTGTGTTTTCATACTTATCGAAGGCTATAATTTCTTTATTTAATTCTAACTTTATGCAGTGTACTTTTATAAATCATAAAATGCAGTAGTTGGTGAATGAAGTTAATTCAAACCATTAAGATCTGGTTTTTGTTCTTCCAGAGTGATACTTCTAAAGACTATGAGAAGGCTTTACTGAATCTACTTGGCGAAAGTTCGAAGTAACACTTGGATTAACGAATAATTGTATAAATTTTGAAAACTGGAATGATTATATTTAGCACATTAATAACTTAGATTTTTTATAAATTATACAGCCAGATGTCCTTAATATATTATGACCTTAAATATGGTTTGATACTCATTTTTCCTTCGCCTTCTGTACTTCCAGGAGTGACCGTTACTCTTAGCCCTCTAGACGGTGTAGGTCCAATTTTTACAATTCAAAGAAAATGTTCGGGTACCTGGTACCACACCTTTAGGGTTAAGTATTATTTTAATTGTTGAATGACTACTTGATCATTAAAACTAAAGAGCTAGTGGAGTTTAGTCATTTCATCACCTACCCTTACCAAAAGCGAAGTTAACGCTCAGTAATGACCAAAAATGATTCTTGTTCATCTATCGTGTATATCAACAGCGCGCAGTACGAGAAGCGGGTAATGTGTGTGTGTGTGTGTGTGTGTGTGTAACTATTGCGAAGACCTTTTTTAACATATTCAATCATATCTGTATGTACCGATGTATGTAAATACTGGCGTAGTTAAACATAATTTTACTTTATTTCCTTTAGTTATACAACCAAAATGTTCGTCTTATGTACGATTACGTGAAATTGTCGATGTCGACCGATACCGGAAAGGTATTTTCATAAAGGTGTTACCTTCAGATTGATGGTGTAACTTCAAGAAAATCTCCAAGTTATATATATATATATTTTTTTTTTCTTTTTTTAGGTACACGAATCTGCTTATTGCATATTTTGAAATATTTTATTACAAACCTGTAACAACGTGTTAGGGTCAGTCAACTTGCGTTGACTTCATTCTACTTACTAGTGCTCGACAGCTATAGCCGTCAATAAGCTGTTGGGAAAGAATATGGGCATTTCTGAACGTATAAAGTTCGGCAAACTCGTTCAGATTAACGGTAAGATACCCTGGACAAATCGGGTCTTCCTCTATATCTTCCCCCTTGGATTTAATTGTCTGAAATTAATCTCTTCCACAGATTTCTTCGCTCTGGTCAACTCGAGCTTACGGTTCGAATGGTTTCCGTACTGTTCTCAAAAATTGTGCTGACACCCCTGTTTAGGCACTCTAGTCTGTCTTTCATCTGGTACTCTTCGTTTCTGCTGGAAGTTCACTTAATATCCCAAAGAAAAATGGTCACTCTCAACCTCCCAGCTATCGTCTAATTATCTTGGTTTCTAGTTTTTTAAATCGATCCCCAATAGAAAAAAAATCTTAAATATCTTTTACGCAATTTTTTTCATAGTCGGTATGGTTTCGGCAAGGGACGTTCTACTCGCTATTTTCTTGGGTATCTCTGAATTTTGGTCATCCTCTTTTCGAGATTTCGGTGAAATCTTTGATGTTGCTTTGGACATGTCAAACGTTTTGATAGAGTATGGCACAAATCTTTAATTTCCAAACTCATCTTTGGGTTTCTATTCTATTTGTGCCTTCATCTCTAATTTCACTTCTGGCCGATCTAGAGCTGCTGTTGTAGATGGCTAGTGTTCTAAAGCTATTAATAATGGTATTCCTCAGGGCTCTGTCCTGAGACCCACTATTTTTTTTTTACTTAGGAATGCTCTATTATGTTTCACTTCGTGTCCTATCCACTCTTATGCCGATTTCACTCTTTTCCACCCTTTCACATCGTCCATCTCGAGTCACACCCTGCTTCGCGTAGGACGGCTGTGGTACACCTGACCTCCGATTTTTCTCTAACTTCGAGTAAACATTGTTGCTTTCAACGCCTCAAACTGTTCTTTCATCTGTTTACTCGTCACCATCTTCCACACGACTATATCCCGTTACGTTCAACAATACACAACTCTATCCTTCTTAATCATCTTGGTGTCTTTCTGGTGATCTTTCCTGGAAAGATCTCTCTCCCTTTTCGAAACGGCTAAGAGGTTGTGATGTACCGGTTCCTCAGTCTCTTCACCCGCACTAGGTTGCTTTCTCTGTACAGGGGTCTTTCCCTACCATGTATGGAGTACGCTTCTCGTGTGGGATGGCACAACCGACACGGCTTGACTGTGAAATTGAAGGTTTTCGTCTCAATTCCGTTCTTCCTGCTGATTGTCTTCAATTACTATTCGTTACAATGTTGTCTCGCTCTTTCAGTGGCGGATCTAAGAATTTTGTTTAGCTGGGCGGGAGTGAGATGCGGTTCTGAACCCAGCGGCTCACCAGCCGAGTCCTCGGACAAAGCGCGAGCGAGTTCAGAAATACCTGCATCGTGAGCAGGCGCTCCCGCACAGTCGTCAAGTTCGAAAGGTTCCATCTCCCGATCGCCAGCCGGAGCAAGATCCTTAATGGATACTCTATCCTCTTTACCACAAGGGTATCTGATGTATACGTAATGAGCGTTAGTCGCGATAAGTTCCACAGGTTCTACTCGCGGGTCGTATTTAGTGTCGAACATGGTGGTTCAACAAGAAAATTCCAGAAGAAAGCAAAGATGCAAGAGCTAATGCAATTGAGGTTTGACGCGCGTATGAGAACCGCTCGTGCGGCGTTTCGTTGGTAGCGGTACATAGTAGCTACCTAATCGAGTGAAAAATCATCAGAACGGACTCCCAATGCCGCACGTCGAGGCCTCTGCTTTTGCATGCAAGAACCATAGTGTTCCAAATGATCCCATTATAACGTTCGCATTGCACGTTTCCTTCCGGGTGGTATTGCGTCGTGCGACTAGTAGAAATACCATGGCTTGTCAAGAATTTCATAAGTTCGAACGACATGAATTATGCACTACGATCAGTGTATATAAACGGTGGCATTCCGAATATAAAGAATAAGTAAGACGTCTAATTACGGTCGAAGCACTCGCATCATGACACGGATATGCAAATTGAAATCGGGAGTACTCTTCAACAACTGTCAATATATAAGGATTTGAAGAAGCAACCGAGCGGGAAAGTGGACCTTTAAAGTAGAGGTTCAACCTCCGAAACGTGGACGTAGTTTTTATTAAATGACAATCATTCGGTTTGTGGTACCGTGGTTTGCACTCGGCGCAGACTGAGCAACGTTTAATGACACTACGCACCACCTCGACCGAATAAGGAAGATTCCTGACCTTAACGAAATGAAACATCCGCCGAATCCGGAGATGAATCGGTGCATTATGCAGTTCGAGAGTTGAATGGGAGGTAGTAGCACAATGAGCTTGGGACAGTGCATCGGCTGTTAAGTTTTCACGATCTGGCCGAAAACTGATGGTGTAGGAGTACGCAGTTAGTTCGATTCTCCAGCGAAGAATCTTTTTATACGGCCCGCTGCTTTCCTATCAAACATAAGAGACACTGCGATGGTCAGTTACCAGATAGAAATTCCTAGTTGGGAAATGTTAACATTTACGAATTGATTCGACAATCTCATACGCTTCCTTCTCAACAATATGAGTCTTTCACTTGAGTTCAATGATCTGCAGAGAGGCTACAGGCTGATCGTTGTGTGAGGGTAGCACTGATAGTGCTGTCGGAGGCGTCAGTTTCCACTGTAAACGGAATGTCCTCCCTCATCACTCCAACAACGGCGTTCGAAATATCGTCCTTCAACTGAATGGCTTCCTGCGGCTTTTGATAAAGGAAAACGTAGTTTCAACCAGAGGTCTGATCTTTTGAGAATAATTGGGAATCAATTTGGCAGAGTAAGCAAAAAGGCCAATAAGTCTGAAGCGTTTTGCTATCGTCAGAATCAGGATGCAATTCACCATAGGAGATGGAATAGCCCAGGAGATTAATCGAAGTTAGTGAGAATTTACACTTATCCTCGATGATGGTCAAATTCAGGCGATCCGCAGCCTCCCAGAATCTTCGAAGATCCTCATGTTCTTCTTTTTTTGCTCCGCATACAGTTAGGTCGTAAAGATATGCATACCTTTTTCTCAAATTATTCGATGATATGAATTCGACTATAACTCGATGAAATGCTGCTACTTTGTTTGAACTGATAAAGGTAGCCGCCCACTTCAAAAGCGGTACATGGCCTTTCTGAAACATCAATACCGACTTGATAGTAGGCGTTGGAAAGATCAATAACCCTGAAGTACTTGTTCTTAACTACTTTGCTTACATCTTCGATACGAGGTAAAGGATACGCATTCAGCAGTGTGAAACTGTTGATGGTCTGAAAAATCGACAACCATACGCTTCCTTCTAGACTCACCAGACGTAACAACTACTTGCGCACACCAAGGAAAACTACTAGGTTTTATAATATCCTCACAAACCAGTCTTTGGATTTCACTTTGAATGAATTTTTCATCGTCCGGACTAAACCGACGACTTTTGTAGCAATGGGCCGCCAGTCATAAGTTAAATTACTAAAAAGCTTCGGAATTGAACCTCCAGTTCAGTAAGACCACAAATGTTTAGGGCTGGCTCAGTGCCTTTGAGCTTAATTTCGACCGCCTTGTGGAGGTTAAGAAACGGAAGACCTAAAATTACATCGTTGCACAAGCCGGGAAGTACAGAGAATCTGATGCTTTCGTACGTTCGATCTTTAATGGCAACTGTAGTCTCGCAACAGCCACTAACATGAGCAGACAATTTAGAAGAGGCCATTGACACCGTGATAGCTATAGGATGCACTTGTAGATTAAGAGAGGGCACCAAACTTTGACAGATGAAGTTTTCTGAGCTACCGGTATCAATCAGAGCTTTAACTGAGCAGCCATTCATAAGAGCATCAACAGTGGATAGTGAAAGTTGACCAGTAACGGAGCAAGCAGATGCCAGATTGACAGGCTGCGACCAACATGCAATAGCGGAAGACGACAATGTGGACCAACTTTCTCGCATTTACAGCACTCAGCATCTAGAGCAGGGCATGAAAAGCGAGAGTGCCGCCTCTGACCGCAAAAGAAGCAGGATTGACCTTTGTTGTCAGGTAAACGAACGAAGGTAGTTGTATCTGGGAATTCTTGACTAGAGCAGGCCTCCAGTTCGCAAGGCACCACATCAACTCCCGCCGCTGTTACCGATACATATGGTGTATGGCAGGACTCGAACTTGTTGAATGGATTTCTAACGTTAATGTTTTGTTTTCAAGCAACCGCGTTTGGATCCTATTGCATCAAATACCACGAATAAAGGAGTCTTACGAAAGATCGATTTTCATAAACGGTTACAGATTTAAAGTTGCAATCATTGACTAAGTGATTCAGTGCCTGAATGAATTCATTCGTGTTTCTTCTGGTTTATGGTAACGAGTAGACAGCAGATGTTGGGCATGAACTTCGTTTGGCGTTTTTATATAAGCGGCTTCCAACAGATCGATAACTGAGTCGTAAGTCGTCCGCTCCTGGATCACGTCAACAACGTTGGGGCCACTATGTAAGAAATGGACTTCTAGTTTGTTTGGATTATGAGCTTCAATTGTAGATAAGTAGTAACGGAAGCCCTGATCCACAACTTCCACCGTTTGCCTCTTTGAGGCGCATTCGAATGTATATCAAATTTGTTTGGCCGAATGGTTTTCTCCATTATGTATGTTGACTGAATAAAATGTGGAGCCACAGACTGAATGTTGATGATTAGATTAGGCTTTATTCAGTCAAACTTTAACATTATAACTAAATCATTAAAAACATTAAATTTCAAGTACATCACACAGTATCTGAAACAAAAGAAACAACGTTTTAATCAAAGACAATGCAGATGTAAAAATGAACAAGAAATCGATAATAGATTGAAACAGCACAACAACCAGGACAACGCACAACGGTACTCTCTCGTGAAGCGACGGTTGGATGTTAGAAATCAAAAGAAAATTTTAAAAAACGCCAATCACTCTGGTTTGTGTGAATGCTCGTCACAGCACTCGCACGAACACACGTGTGCAAGCACAATCTCTCGCACAAACTCAGCGAAGGTCACGTAACGGACGCAGAAGACAGTCGCCCATCAAATTATGAAGTTACAACGTCCTTTAACTTCGCTGATCTAACCAAAAAATGCTACGTCGCAACTCCGCTTAGCGTCAGAACAGCGAAGTTAAGTACCCGTAATAGAATGTCGTAACTCGTGTTTCACAGCCCACGTAAAGTTGTAGGTTCCCTCCGTCAATTTAACCTTGGATATTACGAAGTAGGTTAACCTCATCCCCCCCCCCCTTCAAAAAATAAAAGGTGGTAGCCCTAGGTTTTGATGTCCTTAAAACTGATGATTTAATAGTTTATTTCGCATTAAGTGTTTTCCAAGAACAAAAGTAAACTTTTTCTCAACTCAAATGAGTTCAAATGATGGATACTTGTTTTTAGTAGTGGACCAACTGTACACTGAGGCCAGATTGCTTGTACCCTTTGTATTCAGACCACGAGAGCCAAAATTTTCATAAGATAAAAGGCAATTACAGTTGTTACTATACGAATAACTGTTTTCACTGTAACTATTTTTAAGTTTCGTATATCAGACCAGGAAGGTGCAACTCCTTGTCATGTTAGGCTCATCATTTTGAGCAATTCAGAATCTTTCTTTGAGGAATCTCTCTAAAGTCGCTAAAGAAATTTGTTTTCCTCAGTTACATTAAACTTTCTGGCGTAAGTCCCAACATCTACTCCTCCCCACTTATACCTACCCATCTTTGCTCTTTCCAAATAAAGGTTATAGAAATGATTGAAAGTTTGGAGTCAGTGAAATTTTTCTCATGGCTTTGATTTCCAATAAAACGTACTACATTAACGTCACACAAAGAAGGCTACACTTATAGGAAACGCCAAAAGTTTTTAAAACGGTTCAAAAACTAAAGAAATACAATGAGACAGATCATTAACTAACTAGGAAAGAAGACCCATGAGGCCATTAAAGCTATCAGATTATGATATTAAAACCTGGGGATTAAACCACTATGATGAAAACCAGCAGCAGCCTTCCTACAGAGCTGCAAAAATGTTCCACTGTTCAAGTTAATTTATGCGCAGTCAGGCGGCATTAAGGACCACATAGAAAGGGATGTTTCAGTAAAAACTCTTCACCCGTAAAGGATTCAACAAGAGAAAAGCGATTAACCACAAAATTAAACCAAAATTTATTTTATGTTCACGTTGCGTGACCATATGTGATGTTCGATAATTTTGTTCCAAAACAATGTCAAACTAACCCAATATCACCAGATTGAAAAGTATTTCGTCTACCAGATAAGTAGCTTCATCATGTGAAATTTTCTTTTTGAGTGATGAAAACTACTGGGAATACCACGGAGTGGCTCCAGTTTGGAGAAGGGATGGAGGTTTTTTTTTTGCCAATGCCATTTGGTGTTAATTACTTTAATTTTTAATTGGTCGGACAAATTTTTAAAGATTTGTCTCACTGACGACCAGGAAACCGTATGTTACTTCCATCTCTTTCTTTAGCCGTGAACTTATGAATAGATTCTAGACTTCCCATAATCGTGAGGGAAAGTTGCGTCCTCGTCTTTAGCTCGTTTCACACCAACGAATTGGGCAAATACAATTTTTCACTCATTTTTCGTCGTGATTAGTCTTAAATTTGAAATTATCAACCGTGGTTAACTTGCATCAGCATGTTAGATCACTTTCTAAATTAGAAACTCTTGGTGAACGTACTCCAAAGCGTTGTGTATATCATGAACGGCGTGCAAACTGGTCCTCAAAAGTTATTGCTAGCTAAGTAACTAATGAACAGCAGTCGACTGAAAGAGTTGGGAGTGTTGTGAACTTAATGAACAGACCTGCAAGTGGAGTAAGTCCATATCTTTTCAACAACTCTTCACCTACCACCAGTAGAAATATATTTACTCATCGGGCGAGGAGTCGAGTTAAAAAAAACTGTAGCATCACTTAAGGAAATCAGGAAGTAAGTTTCCTATGAATGAAATTAAAACTTGAGAAGGTGTAAAGAATGCGATGAAGTATTATAAAGGCATTTTTATTCTAGGTGCTACATTAACAAAGGTAACAGCTAAATGGATATATTTATTATAAATTCAAAGCGGAAACTAAATAAACGTTGCACCAAATAAACGCAGCTAAAGTTCTCATTCCTAGAAAATCTGGATAGATACCGAAGCATTAGGTTTTCTGGACGTGTTACTCAGACTCGGGAACTGCGCCAAGTATGTTCAGTAAGGTCTTCTCATAATCTCCAGAAATGTCACTCTGAGGGAAAAATTTCAAATCAAATTTACGTACATTCACCAACACATATCTCGTGTTAAAAATTGTAGGACTATCATTCGGAGGGAGACAATTTTGTATTACAATAAGTCCCACCCATTTTTCCATTGGAATATGAATAATGAACAAACGTAGCAACTTACCTTAACTTGTTCGATTAAATCTTTCTCAAAGAGTTCCATATATTTTTCTTTGATCGTTCCTAAATCTACTTCGCATCTGGATACAATAATCCTAATCAGAGCCCAGTCATCAGTGCCCTGTCCTTCCATCGCGTCGTGCAAAGCATTAGCGAAGAACTCTGGCCGACTTTTCGCTGATAAATCTAAGGGCAATATTTATTATAAGGTTCCTTCATTTACAACCTGCAGCGTTGCAATTTTCGATACACACACGTACGTACGAGAATGATACAGTTCACACACATAGTCATCCTAAAATACTGATTACGTACAGTAGATCGTGTACACGTTTTTCAGGTTTAAAATATTCTGAAACGAGAAAATTTTAAGTTCACTTTCGAAGGAAATAAATTAGACAAAATGAATCAGCATTGGTGAGTCGATCGATTGAGTCAAATCCTACGTTGCAATAAAGTACTTTCACCAATTATAGAAAGTATAAATGAAAGATGGCAAAATGGAGTGATTTAAGTGCATTTTTAAAAAACTTGTTTTGTAGTTTCGAGTTAACATTGCGAGTCCGCAAATCCAAAAAATTTTTTTGGTTAAACAAATATCTGAGTCAAAGAATTAATTCTTATGCACGTCATTATCTCGTTAAATCACAGATCAATTTTTTTTAAATGCACTTGCATCACTTCCCCATTGTCACCATCCATAAATGATCTTAGATTTTACTCGATACCGAGTTTCAAAAAAAAATCTGAATTCTTTCATTGTAAAATTAAAATGTTATGCTAAAAAGTCAAACTGAAGTTTTATCATTGGTTGTTAGAGTCTGAATATAAGAAATGGAAACAAAATTAAATTTTTAAAATCCGACAGGTATGCATTGCACCATTCTTCAGAAAAATAAAATTAGAAAGGTAGGTGAAGTATATAATAAAGTTTGACGACATAAAACCTATAGTAGTTCGCCTTTACTCTCTGTCTGGCGACTAAAAACGAATCAGCAGTAGCTTACAGATGGCCTTAAATGCAGCTTTAGCGTCTCCTGAACACTTCTTTTCCACAAGTTCCAAGAAGTCTTCCCCACTTTTCTCAAGATATTCAGTGAAGACGCGGTTCAAGAAAAGGAATGTGTATGACGTCAGTACTTTCCGAATGGCATCTTCGTCTACTTCTGCAAAAATAATGTATCATTTATCAGATTTAGCTGTCCAGAACAGGTTTTGCAGTTTGTGCAACTTGTTACTGATGTTGGTTTAAGACAGTGAGAAATGAGAGATGGATGATACTACAGGAAAAACTCTTTCTATGATTAGTACATTAGTTCATTGAATATTTTGAAGAGCATCATTACCTTCATAAATGTAAATGGAAAATAACATGTCTTTCAATTTGATGTTCCCATTCATTCATGTTTTATTGAAGTGAAGGATTTGACTCTACTTCGGTCATTGATATTATACTTACGGAACCCATTACAGTCATTTTGTACTAAACTTCACTAACAATGTCCCATGCCTAAAAGTTAAAATTCAGTGAACTCTGAATATGCATTTGCAGCAAACATTAACCATGAATGTTAATTCAAGTCCAGATTTCCATATTTGGGTAAGGAAAATGTCTTACCCTAAATCATTATACCCAAAACCTCTACCTTCATTGCACAGCTCATCAGCTACTTCAGAAGCAGACGACATCGTATCGTCTCTACAAAGGGCGAGGATGCTCATAAGAGTTTTCTCAAAGCTTCCCTTTGTTTCCTTGCACACGATTTCTTCAATCGATTTCTCATATTTGTTTTCGAAAGCTTCTTTGATCGTTCTGTCGAAATGTCTAGATTTTAACAGCATTCCAGATACATTTATTCTTGGTTTATTCCAGTCAAAACACAATAAAACGCTTTAAATTACGGAACAATTCTGTAATTTTACCATTTTCAAAAATTAAATCACGTTCATGAGTTTCGCGCAAGATTGTTGTGGAAGTTTGTGAAATTGTGCCGAATTTAGAATGCAAGATAAAAATTTATATTACAATCACTGTAGTTCCTTTAATTATACATACATTACCCAGTTTGGTTTTTAGCTCAAATTACTCTTAAAACATTAAATTACAAACTAAGTTGCTACTAAGAGCAACTAAGAAGAATTATCCAAAATAAAAGTTACATAGCGCTTAATGTACTTACTTTATTGAGTCATCGTCTCTGGTGCAAAATATTTCTATGAGAGCAGTTTCGTCCGTTCCTGCGCCTTTCGTGGAATGTTTTATTTGTTCGGCGAAGAACAAGGGCAGAGGCTTCAACAAGGATAAAACCACTTTCTCGAATACTCCGTTCAACTCTCCCTTCAAATCATCTACTAAATCCTTGAAATGGAAATTCAGCAGTAAGTGATTAAATTAAAACAGGGATCAGGTTGTAGTACGAAAAGCTATAGAAGCCAATATGGTTTATTAGACAAATCTATTGATTAATTATATTACTGTAAAATTAAAAGAGCTGACTGTACGTTACTTCCATACTTTAATTAAAGTCAGGATGTCACATTAGTTTCAGGTGTGGTCATTTTATATTAAATTAATTAAATTTACTATGGGCACCATGAATTACACAACTACTATATTACAATTCAGGTTATTTGTAGACTACGGGAATACCTAAGCTCACTACCAGTTCTTCGAAATCATACTGAAATTTTTCTAAACTGTACAGACTGTAGAGATCAAACTTTCATTGAATAACCTTCCCATTTCCATAGGTAAAGTAGGTTATGTATTCTGCAACATTATTACTTACCCTGCCATGTATCTGTTGGTATTTGTCTTCAATCTGAACCCTCTGATCTAAAGTTCTTTTAGTTAGGATGGTAATGATTTCTTCTTCGTTAGTTCCGAGCCCTTTCATAGCCTTCCTCAAGACCTCGGCATCCTCTGAAGGATTGAAATCAGCTACAGGATGAAGGGTGGGTTTTTCCTGAAATTACATCATAGAAAATTGAATGCATAAATGCAACATTATTGAATCAACATTGTGTTGAACGATACATATGCATAAGTGGCCAAACAAGTTGAAGATGCCAGTCAAGAACGTAATTAACAGTGCGTTCACTGAAGATTATATACAATTTTGCGTAACAAGTTGCTCAAAAGCTAATTTTAGTTGAACTAGATACGTGTCAAGTATAAATGACTGCAGGAATGAATTTAATTGAATAAACATTTATGATAATGATTCTTATAAAAGCGTGAAGGTCTTTCCAATCGTGCCGAACTAGTGAGCGTGGGGCTAAAGACCTAAACACACACATGCACGTTCTGATTCACACACACACACACACAAAGTTTAGAGCATAAAGTTTTATTCAAATTAAGCATAACGATAAACAAATAAGATCAATAATTACAGATTAATTTAAGTCATACGCAAGTTTGTCACCTTCACTTAAAATTAAATTTTAAGAGTTTGTAATTACTATACTTGAGAAGGGTTTTAAATATGTATACTCTACCTCTCAATTTATTCTAAACCCTTCAAATATGATCGTTCCTGGATGTCTTCAATTTAGTTTCTGAATAACGCGTAAAGTAGCAGTCGGTCACCGACCAGAGTACGTATTCGATTTAAACAGTTGTCACTTTCAGCAGAAATTCTATTTTAAATCCTCATTATTTTGGGTCACCCTCTTTATTCTGTTACCATGACTTTAGAGCAAAGGAAAGGAAAGTACATATTCTACAGGGTAATAATTTTAAGGTTAATGTTCATGGTTCAAACCATGGGCGCCCGCAGGATTTTTTCCAAGGGGGGGCAAAATTTAATGTATTAATAGGTAGGGACCGGAGCAAGCAAAAAACTTTTGACCCCTTAGGAATTGTAGTCGTCTGCGGTCACTACCAAAATTATGAACAACCTTTTCCATAAAATCAGTTTTGTTGGAGTTGATTTTCTCCCGGTGAACAAATAAAAAGGTAGCAACCTTTTATCATGCACACAAATAAAATTTTTCACCTTTTAGGAGGCAGTTGGATACTTTTCAGCAAGTTTAGGATATAAATATTTTCTTAGAAAATATTTAATATATTTTCTTGGCATTTCCAGGGGGAGGCAAGCGCCCCCCCTTGCCCCTACCTGCGGGCGCCCATGGTTCAAACTTGAGTGTAGGGGAAACTTTTTCTGCTCGTCAAAAGGCACCAATTTTCTCTGCGGTCGCATAAGTGTTCCTGTAACTACAGCACCAAGGTCGCCTACCCACACTTTTTTAGGAGTGCTCTCGTAATATGGCCGACATTATTTCACCATTTTTAACCTCCCGAGTTGTCATTTTATTCTTTCGAAATGTTAAGGTTAAATTATATTTTAAAATAATTCCTGTAATTAGAGTACGACTTTATTTCCGGTGGTTCATACGAAATCCGCCGGTGGTTCGCCTATTGGTAACCCCAATATTACAAAACTAAATTTCTACAATGTCGTGCGAATAAGTCCTATGATTTAATAAATTATAACTCAAACCATTAATACATAGCATCCAAGTGAAAAATACTAAAATTAGTTTTTTGAAGTACACACACACACACACACACACGCGCGGTTGGGGGACGGGCGGAAGCTTTGAAAGTTCATACAATATGTTGAATATGACTTTAGAAAACAGTTTCTAGAAATTCATTTCCAATAAAAGGAAGTTACATCACTTAAGAGAAAACCTTTTCAATCTTTTTAATGAACAGGAAAGATGTAACAGGAATAAAGTATAATTAAAAATAAAGCCTTCTGTTCGATGTATTCCATGTTTTTAATGCGTTTCGGATTATTTTTGTCTCCCGTAACAGCAAATATCATAGGACGGAGGGGACCTACAGCTTTACGTGGATCTGATCATCTGAACCACGAGTCACTATATCTGGACGCGGAGGACGGCCACTCATTCAACTGATAACTCAAAAACTAAAATTATATTACTCAAAAACAGAATCCCCTTTCTTCTACTACTTCTTTCACCACCTTTCTCTACAAAAAAAAAAAAAAAAATGGTGTCAATAATCCAGCAGGGTTGAAAGCACCTTAAACAGAAAAAACAAACAAACAAACTGATAACCAGACCCAATGTCATTTAACTTCGCTGATCGACGAGAAGCGGTGTTGCGACAATGGCCACGACATAGACCGGTTATATTTTAAGTAAAATACAATTTACAGTAAAATTAATACAAAATGTGCACCTATATTTTAAACTGAACACCCACGGAATAGTTCTTTAAATTTGTAGGTCGTAAATCATATAAGTCGATTTAGTTATTTTGGACATGAATAACCTAGAAAAGTCTTTGTGGCTCAGAATTATCCTTATGCCTCATGTTCCGAGCCCACAATTTAACTCGCCACACCCTGAAACTCGGGAAAGTTTCGAACGAACCTGGCACATTTATTAATACAACTTTAAGTAACGAATCCAATGAATTACTTACGTGACTAAACCGTTCCCTGTGGTAAGCTTGTTCTTGGGACTGAGCTTCGTACCAAATTTTCCAGACTTCTGCGTACTCAGACATTATTCTGAACTTTAGAAGTGTTTCCCTTCGCAATAATTTTCTTCGGATTTCGAGGATATCCTTCCACTATGAAAGCAGCCACAGAACTGAATGTCGTTTGACTCTAATTTTAGATTTTGGTTCAAACTAATTCATATTATACTCTATGTATAAAGTGTGTGTGTGTGTGTGTGTGTGTGTGTGTGTATATATATATATATATATATATACACGACAAGGAAATTTAACAGGATTTTATTGAAATATACCCTTCACACACACAACCTATATATATATATATATATATATACGCACTATTATATTCAGAGTATGTGATTAGCTTAGATTCCTTAGTAGTAGTATCATTTAACCATTACGTTACCAACTCGCAATTACGTCATTATTCAGTATGCGAAATATTTAAATAAGTAATTTTCATGATTTTGTTGTTTATAAAACAAACTTTTTCCTTCGTGTTTTTATCATTATTTTTACCTGTTTATGCGGTTCTCTCTCGCTTTTGAGAGAGAGAGAGGGGGAGAGAGAGAGAGAGAGAGAGAGAACGGATGGAGATTTGATAAGTCATCATTTAGGCCTAGGGACTGAACTAAAATGGTGTCAATTTTTAACAAGCATATCGTTTTTTCGCGCTGATTCATATGTACAGAATAATTACTTAATGCATAACCGTAATTATAGTGCTACAAGATGTAATTATAAAGGTTAGTTTACTTTGCCCCATTAACGAGTTTTTACCTTATATAGGAGAAGCTGGTTTTCAGACAGACTGTTTGAACTTTGTAAACACCGATATATCAAATTCCTTTGGTGCATACTCCGTAACCAAAAAAAATATAAAATACGTGACAAACTCGGTTATTAATGTATAACATTTTTGGTACTTACGTATTATCGGGACTATCAAACTGTTTATTATGTATTTTTGCTCTCGTCATTTTCGTTTAAACTAACGAAAATATCAACTTAACCTAACCAGTCAAGGGCGTACAGTTGACCTAACCGGGCATTCAATTAACCTAACCGGTTAATATTGGTTATTTCACCTAATGATTGGTTAAGTTGATATATTTTCGTTAATTTAAACGAAAATGACACGAGCAAAAATACATAAACAGTTTGGTAGTCCTGATAATACGTAAGTACCAAATTTTTTTATAACCTTCCAAGAAAAACTAAAAAAGAAGAATTTTAAACGATTTGCCCCCCCCCCCCCCCCCCCCCCGTTAAATGTTACGGACCCACCCAATTCGACGAGTTTTTATTTTAAGAATGTTCAGTTCGAGGAAATTTCAATACACATTTTAATATATATATATGTATAGAAACGACCTAAGTATAGAGCAGTTCTGCACACGAGGAAGAGAAATAACGAACAAATGAAAAATGAGGTGACCGCCCGGGAATCGAACCCAGGACCTTCCGATTGCCGGTCAGACATGCTACCACTACACTACGGGCCTCGATCAGTCAGAAGTCGCAATTCTCCTACATAGGGCAGAAACCAATGCCTTGAGAGGGCACCCTCGCAAATCGTGAATATGTACATTCAACTGCAATGACCACGCAGTATATTAATGTATAGAAACGACGTAAGTTTCTGCCCTATGTAGGAGAATTGCGACTTCTGACTGATCGAGGCCCATAGTGTAGTGGTAGCATGTCTGACCGGCAATCGGAAGGTCCTGGGTTCTGCGTGGTCATTGCAGTTAAATGTGTGTGTTGTGTGTATATATATATATGTGCGCGCGCGCATTTTTGCGTGGTGTTTGTGGGGGAAACCACCGGTGTATTTTCAAGTAGAAACCCATTTTCTGTTCTTTCAAGTATGGACTGAATGTCCTTGTTCAGTTATTTTTATGATTTGGTTTCAATTCAATAAGCAAGCAAGCAAGCTCGTCATATGGCAACATAAGGAAAAATTCTTTAGTCTATCGAGGGAGCCGAGGAATTCCCCGAAATTCTCTCCATTTTACTCCAAGGAAATGTAATTCATGCAACCAGTGCGATAATTCATATTTAGTGGCGCCAATTTTGACGCGAAATGAACTGTTCCTTCGTGCCCAATAATTTTTCAGTGTTAATTACGTAAATTTAGCAAATACACCAAAAGTTGTGCAAAGTTCTCATCTAGACAAGATAACATTTATCTGTAACGAGTCAGAGTTTATACTTTCCATATTCGCCAGATAAAGTTACACTCTCATGTCTCAGTCGTTTTTGTACCAAGAAAATGTACGAAAGAATCATTTTTGTTCCAGTGATCATTCTTAAACTTGAAATTACCAAAGTACTTAATTTGTGTTCACACGATTGATCAACTCTGGGGATCCCAATTAAGATGAACATATTCCAAATCCGTCTGTGAATATCATGAACCGCTATTGAATAAATTAGTTTCGAGAAGTATAGTTGGCTAAGTAATTAAAACAGTGGTCAAACGAAGGACTTCTTATTTATTCCCGACCGTTTCTTTAAAGGAATCTTAAAAATTATAGGCGTCGAGACGCAAGGAAAAAAATTTGCCGATAAAAAATATATATATATATATATGCGCGCGCGCGCATTAATCGAGTATCTGACAATTTCGAGAGATTACTTTGATTATAGGCTTTATACGTAATATTAATACTAAAATTGGCAACACGTAGTGTTAATTATATTTACCAAGTTCTTTTGGAAGAAAACGAGGTCAATGCAACTCATTTTGTAGAAGAGTATTCACCCTCAACTTTTAACGAATTTCTTTTATAAATTGAAGTATTCGGAATTCTAAAACTGTCAAAAACAATGGGAATAATTCTTCAGTGGTTTGCAGTGACTCAGTCTCATATATGGCACGTGATATACACAAGACTCGCTCCACCAAAAAGATTAATTAACTACTTTTTCTCAATTCACTAGTCCTCCATGGCTAGTTGAAGAAGCGATGTTTGTCGTTAAACATTGTGTGACACCATACCGATATTTGCTAAATGTAGTAACGTTTGTAGGACGATTTTCTTGGAACAGATTTAATTAAATTCAAGTCTTAATAGTTTCAGGTCACTTCTGTATTTGTAATCAGTTAATGATACGCTATACTCGGCGCGCATCATTCAAGAGTAAAGAAATATACATACGATATTTAAAGAAAATATATAACGGTAAGGATTATATTTCTTTACTAAAATATCGTGAAAACCTTGAATGAAGACCCGAACAGAAATTAAAGTTGGGGGGAAAACCAAGAGAAACGAGTAACTGAAGGCAACCTAATTATATGGCATTACCTGCAAAGGGCAATATTACAAGACAAGTAGATTAGACGAACAAAAATGAATGATAGTTCAATTCCAAAATTTTATTTTCATGAAAATGTTCAGAAAAAGAACGGGAAAATTAGGAAGGGGCAGGATAAGAACGACTGAAAAAGTATGGGGGCTGATGACCACCGTCTCGGACAACTTTTTTTAAGGGGTGGGGGTCCTTCATCCATTGAAGACTTACTAAATAGTCCAGAGCTGGGCATTTGCGGCATATTTTGCGGTACTTGCGGTACCACCGCACTACCACCCCGGGCCCCCATAACGCAGTACCGCAAAGGATCGCTGAAAGTACCGCAGTACCGCTACCGCATTCAAATTTCCGCGTACCGGTTTGGTAGTGCAGCAGTACCGCAATATGCCGCAAGTGCCCAGCTCTGCTAAATACATAGACATGGAAAGGAGAACCAAGTGTTAATAGGTCTCGAACTAGCGACTAGCATGGGTTAAGAGTCATCTTCCCACCAACTATGCCATCCCCAACTTTCAAAAAGACTAGTCCACTATTTATGCAGTTTGACAATACTTCATTCAATTACCTCGCTTTAGGAAGCGCAGAAATACCTTTTAAAGTAAAAAACCTCCTTAAATAAAATGGAAAAGGTTGTGAAACTAATACCTTTCCAGCTTGATACATTAAGACATGGAAACATTTTTAAATTAAAGTCTCTATGGGAGACCATTTTTAAACTGTACAAGAACAGACTGAACCGTGTACAAGGAACGTATCCTACCTCATATTAGCCAGCACCGGTCTCAATGAGTAACAGTTTCCCTGTAAGTGAAGACACCGAGATCGGTGGTTCGACTGACGATGGTGTTGGTTAATAGTTCGAGAAATAATCATGAGCAGAGTTCGCCCGGCATCAGCGCTGTGCCAGCAGCACTGTTACCCTTTGTATCAGATTACTGAAGGCTAGTTATTCGAGTAGTATACAAAATGAAATGGATACCAGATTGTAAGCCGAATTCATCTACATATCCAAGGATCATTTTGCAAGTGCTAATAGTTATATACATGGTATTTAAACAATCTAAATAAGAGAACCGAATTACAAAACCTTCAATGGCAAGTCCCACAGGAAATGAAAGATTAAAAAAATGCTAAGATAAAGTATAGATCATTTATCACCCAAGAGTATATTAACAATAGTGAAAACTATTTTAGACTTTGGGCCAGTTTCACCTTTGTAATTGAACATTGTGAACGAGGGGGATCTACAGCTTCGTGAGACCCGAACCACCGAGTCGCTACATTAAACGTCGAGGACGGTCACCCATCGCATTAGTGAACAAATTCAAGTGTCGATTAGCCTCGCTGATCTAATGGGGAAAGATTACAACGCGGCTGCGACATATATCGTGAACGAAGGAATTAACGTAGGATCGACTAAGATGTATAAGTGGTCTATTATTAAAGTAAATATAGAAAAAGTTATTTATTCCGAAAGGCAAAGCATTTTCTACATTTTAATTATATCAAAATATTCTGCACATTGCATTCGGCTTGCAATACAATTCCTCACCAGAATTTGAAGCCGGGCGTTTACCATTAGGATAAAACATGATAGTTAACCTGGCGACATTCCATCACCAGAGGGAAACTTACCAATTTCGCGTAGAAATACTTTGAATTCTTAACCGAACCCTCTGCACTCCAGCCGAATGGACATTTAATTCAAATTTGGGAAACACGAAGCTACTATTAGACCGAAAAAAAAGTAAAAATATATTACACAAGTGCAAGTGCCCAGTCGAGTTGACATTTCCACTCGATCATATCCTCGTACCAAACAAGTTTAATAAAACCTAACCGAATGTACGGTTAGCAATGCTCAGAAGTCCGCGAAACCATATTCCGGAGCAGCTAACAAGGTTCAGCTCTGGGATTCAGGATTGCTCCAGCGTTGTTAGATTGTTTCAGGCAAGCCCCAAAAATCCTTGCGCCGGATCCTCAGTGTTCCAAGTTCAACATAATTCAGGCTCCAGCTCCGAAAACCATAGAACTCGGGAGTTTTACATTTAGGCTATTATTAGTTTTAGTATTCTAAAGTTAAGCGAAACAAAATTTGCCACTCAGAGCAAACTCCTTTTACTGGGTTAGCTGGTCTCTCGACCAGTCTCCAGAGAACTGGTATTCCTTGTTCAAGAACAGATAGCATGGCCAAATGTGTATTTTATATACACATTCATTTCAAACTACTGAAGCCAAATTATGTTCTTGGTACAATTCAGAGGGTGTCAAGTACTTATCAAAGCTGCATGTATTGGGTCCTGTATTAACTGATACTAGAGTTTACTGGATACTTTATTATAAATTCAGAACTAAGTTATTAAAAACGTGCCAAACGTACGAAGTGTGTGCTCTAAACATAAGAAACTTAAATACAAAAGCTAAGTGAAGCATTAGAAGACTTCGTATGTTACTCCAAACTTGCGCCAAGTAAGCCCAGTAAAGTTTTTTCATAATCACCAGAAATTTCGCTCTGGAAATAAAACATTTACAAATAGCTAAATTTGTACTCGTGCAGTACATTCATGTAAAAATTCAAATATTCCATCGAAAATAGTTTATACAAAATTCATTTTATTCATAAGAAACCAGAGTTCTTTTCCATTAAAGCGTAAAAAAAGCCAAGCTTACCTTAACTTGTTCGATTAAATCTTTTTCAAAGAGTTCCATATATTTTTCTTTGATTGTCCCTAAATCTATTTCGCATCTGGATACAATAATCCTAATCAGAGACCACTCATCAGTGCCATGTCCTTCCATCGCATTGTGTAAAGCGTGAGCAAAGAATTCTTGTCGACTTTTGGATGACAAATCTAAGGAAGAAATTCACGTTCACTTTAGTTCTGCGCATAAATTTTGTACAAGAATGCATACAACCGACATATGGCTTACACCTTTAGCGAGCATTTGCTCAGGTAAGTACCAAACATGCGAGTAACAGGTTACCAAAGTAGCAATGCTGTGGTACACTAAATAAAAATTCCAAGTATTTAGCGAATTTAAAAGTTAAAATTTTGCTTTAACCAATAAGTAATTAGCAAAACTTACAGATTGCCTTGAATGCAGCTTTAGAGTCTCCTGAACACTTGTTTTCAACAAGTTCCATGAAGTCCTCTCCCGTTTTCTCGAGATACTCATTGAAGACTCTCTCCAGGAAAACGAATGTGTACGAAGTCAATATTTTCCGAATGGCATCTTCATCCACTTCTGCAAGAAATAACGCAGTTTTGAATCCTAGCATACGCTTGTGAATATTTGCATTTAAAATCGATGTTTTACAATACATTTCAGTACTCCAGCTAGTCTTCAGAGTTAAATTCTAGCAGCATTTTCTTGGGGTGGAACGAAGGGAGGTTGGGGTTAACCGTTTGTAATTGCAGTAATGTGACGGAGACCTACAACTTTACGTGGGATCCGATCCACGGGTTGCTACATCTGGACGAAGACGATGGTTATCCATCTTCCTACTACCTAGACCCAATGAAAAGCTCCCATTTTCCTAATTTATATTGAAGATTAAATTGTTTACATTAGATTAGTGTACACCAGTCTCGGCAAAACAAGTAGTCATTTCCTGCCTGAAAGATAATACTAGTCTTCAGAATTTGACAGGAAATAAACGCATTATTACCAAATAAATATAGTTACGATTAAAACAAATAAAGTTCTTCCAAATATGGAAAACTTCATCCGAAAGGAACCACTTCGGTGGTTATTTCGCTCGATTAGAAGGGAAACCAACAGTGTATATAAAGTTTAAAAAGTTCAAATACACCAACGTATTTGAGGGGAACTAATCATTTAAGATTAAAGGCCAAAACGGCCATTTTAGCGTTTACGTGTAGTGTATTAACAAGAGGTCTATTTTACTATTCAATGGCGTTGGGTATATAAATTCCGTACATATTTGACGGAAAAAAAAATTGGTACTAAAATTCGCCAATGTAAACCATTGTTCCTTCGAATGGATAGTCTGCTGGATTCACGCCTACTTTTATACTTCAATTTACCTTCCTCAGTAATTCACGTGTTACCCTCGTAAAAGGTAAAGGAATTTTACGATATCCCAATTGTGACAAGAGGAAATATCCAACACTAATATCTACTGTAGTAGTTCACCTTCATTGCACAACTCGTCGGCTACTTCAGGAGGGATGACGACGAATCGTCTCTACAGAGGGCGAGGATGCTCATGAGCGTTTTCTCGAAACTTCCTGTAGTTTCCTTGCACACGATTTCTTCAATCGACTTCTCGTATTCATTTTCAAAAGATTCTTTAATTGTTCTGTTCAGAAAAGAAGTTTAGTGACAAACTCCTTCGGGAGGAACATTACTCCATTTGAAGGAAGTACTATGGAATACAAGAGTACTGAAGCAATCATTTGATCCGACTGATTTAACTTTTTTTTATTACTAAATTATTAAAAGAAATAATTCGAGGTTACTAACAGATATAATTCAATTTATGAGAATTAAATTTTAAAATACAAACTATCATACTTTATAGACTCATCATCTCTGGTGCAAAATATTTCTATGAGAGCAGTTTCATCCGTTCCTGCGCCTTTCGTCGAGTGTTTTATTTGTTCGGCGAAGAACAAAGGCAAGGTTTCAACAGGGATAAAATCACTTTCTCGAATACTCCGCTCAATTCGCTCTTCAGGTCTTTCACTAGATTCTAAATAGAAAGTTTAGAAAGCATTTTTACGGTGCTAAATTTAAGGTTAAAACATTAAAAATCATTACTGTTGTAATTTTAATTTAAAGTTTTACTGGATTAAAGAATTTTTTTATTGCGAAAATAAGTAACGCATTGCTTTGGAACAGAGCAATTCAGATCAAGTATTTCATATGAAGCCGTTTCCTACAAGTACAATAAGTAATTTGCTTTCGTTACTTATTTTGTGCAGGGAAAAAATTTTAAGCATTGTGAATTTTAAGTCAAGTTATGAATCCTTAATTATAGCTCATGATGGAAGACTACAGTAAAATACGAAATTTCACTGAAGTAATGCTTGACTTTGCTTATAAACACCCTTTATTTACTGTACCGAATATCAAGTATTTCTGCAACCATATTTACTTACCCTGCCATGTATCTGTTGATATTTTTCTTCAATTTGAATCCTCTGGTCTAATGTTCTTCTCGTTAGGATGTTAATTATATCGTCTTCATTAGTCCCAAGTCCTTTCATAGCCTTCCTTAAGACTTCAGCATCGTCCGAAGGATCGAAAGGAGATGCCGGATGAAGAGTGGGTTGTTCCTGAAGATTAAATATTGTGCATAAATGCACTCGGACTGCTTTACCCAGTAACGTATAAAACTGGCTGAACAAATTCCAAGATGCCAGTTTTAGCATTTATCTACAAAATAGTGTGCATCTTTAAAAATATTAGTCATAAGAATCATTTACTCTGAGCTAGCAGGTCATATGAAGCAACCTGCTGAAATTTAAGTTACATGTACGTTTACGCTCAATAAATTAATACCGTTGCTTAAAAGAGAATCATTTCTTGAAAGGATAGTGGACACAAGTTTAATACCTTCGTTAGCGTGTTTAAATTAATCTTCAATTGAAGTTGCCGTAATCAATAAAGGTAAAATGCTTGGCAAGAGTTGTTTTTGTAACTTAGTCACTTACGGTTTCATTTCGAAAGTTTTGATAGCGTTAATTTTGAAGCAAGTTAAACCTAATTCCCAATCTATCAACGAAATCTTTTCAGGTCTTACGAACCCTAATGTAATCATTCGTGGGTGTCAGATTCAGTATTTGAGCAACTTAAATGAACGTTGTAGCGCGTTCATTTCTTTCAAATACAGTCAGCGTCGCAATTCAAAATTTGACAAAGTATTTTCCAACTACATATTTTGGCTAACAGGTTTCGCAGAGACCAAGTTACACTAGACAATGGGTTGGTTTTACAGTAGATTGGTTAGTTACTTCCCGTCACCAGTTTCTGCCAATCAGGATTTTTAACAAGATTCTTAATTATTATCTGATTAATTATATAATGCAGTAGAGTAATTTACTGTTTTCCAGAATTTTTATTTGTAATACATTACTTTTCGCCCACCACTGGTGACCACCACGGTGCGTAGTTTATAAAGTTTCCCACGTAGCCATTACTTTACAATAGCTTAAAGTAGTACTGGATCATTAAAAAGTGAAAAACGAAGTTTAAATTTGGACTAAACTAAGTTTCTAGTATATGATCAAGTCGAAAACTTAAATTATAATAGGGTTGGTGCTCTTAGTTTAAACTTTGCTCGAATTCTACGTATTGAGTAAGAAATCTTACAATTAATCTAGTGTTCTATGCATAATAGAAGTAGGCCCAGCTAATACAGTTCACGGTAAGACTGTTTAAAAAAATACAGGACATATTATAACCTACTACCATTCAAAATTCAGTTCCAAAAGGTACCAACACGTAATACTAACTATACACAAATTCAATTGAACAAATCATTACTTACATAAGAAAATATTTCTTTGTGATGAGCTAGTTCTTTAAACTGGGCTTCATACCAAAACTTCCAGACTTCCGCGTACTCAGACATTACTATCACAAATTGCAAACAAAATTCGCTTTCGATGAAACAAACCTTTCACTTTGAGAGCGCGACTTAAACTGAATGATATCCCACAATTTAATTTTAGATTTTGGTTCTGACTAATTTATACATATATAGTATATGTATATAGACACTCAACAACAAGAAAATTTTCACTGATATTTTAGTGAATTTTGTATTTGACACCTCAGATTTTATATATATATATATAGGGTGGACACAAAAGTCAGGAATCACTGGGACTGTAGTTGACAACTAAGACTGTTTCCTATTAATTCTAAACTTTTTGGTCTCTCTGTAGTTTAGGACTTTTAAAACTAACCACACTGTTATTTAACAATTACGTAAGTAATTAGCAGTTACGTTATTACTTAAATAATATATTTAACTTACTGATTTTCATAAATTAATTACTCAGAAAATTTTCTTTTATTGATATAACTTCATTCACATACTTTTGTTGATTTTCGTTTGCATATATATATATATATATATACAGAGAGAGAGAGAGAGAGAGAGAGAGAGAGAGAGAGAGAGAAGAATGCAGAACTTAATAAACCTATCAGTCTCCTTTGATAGTTAAAATGATATATTTTTCTTTGTATCTATTATTATCTATTGTCTCTTTGACGTGATGATTCACATGTATAGCAATTACGTAACGCATAATTGTAATTCCACTGTAAATACATGTATAGTAATTATGAGAGTTAAATTAATATGCCATTTCAACCACTTTGGTTTCTTAAACTCTTTGACTTTCGTAACCACTGTCGATACTTTAATGTCCAGAAGCAGGGGTGAGAGAGGGACCCTAAACTTATTTTCTTCTGAACCATGTAGCTACACTAATGGTTCTTAACCCCTGGGTCGCCAAGTCATTTTGATTGGGTCATTAAATTGTCAATTATCATTTATTTATGTTATCCCTAATCATCTTATTATTAATTGTTTATTTTATTATCTATTACGAGTGAACTGTTTGAAGGCATGGGTCGCCGAACTAGCCCCGCGACCAGAATTTGGGTCGCAGCCTAAAAAGGTTAAAAACCACTGATTTACACCAAAACAGAAAATGTACCGTTCTACCACCCTCAATTTTTTTTCAGGTTAGATAGACCTACACATTAACATTATTTTAACTTCTTCAAGCTACAAACTCTAAATTAACCTTCGTTTTTAATTTATGGAGCACTGAAATTTATTTGTTATTATATTTACGTACCACGAAGCAGTATAGCTGGCGTACCACAATATGAAAACTGGTGTCCTAAAGTATAGACACAGTAACCCGCTATGTAGGGTAGCCAAGTAGTATAGAGCGCTGGATTGTTAATCTGAAGGTCGGGGATTCGAGTCTCGGCTCGAACTCCAGATTTCAGCGAGCAAGGTTCCTCTTTGGGTCTTCAATGGGGGGAGGGATAGTAATAATTAGTCAGGAGGGTCAGAAACTGGCACAGCGTTCAAGCCAATTAATGCGGGGCCCATTGCTCTAATTTTGCATTATTATTACGAACATCACCGGCTTTCGAACTCCCGACCTCAGTATCTTCGCTTATGGGGAAACGGTGTTACCCCCCTAGTGAGGTAGTGGTTCAGATCCCAAGTAAAGGTGTAAGTCCCTTACGTCACATGACCTGGACCTTGGATGTTACGTCACCCCATATATTTTTATCATTAGAAACAGCAAAGGAAAGTATATATACGAGAAAAATTCGTATGTGTAATTGAAGTAAAGGGTGATCCAGAGAAATGGGACCCAAAAGAAACCCCTGTAACTCTTAAAGTATAAGTCCTTTTATAAAATCATACGCATCATTCGAAAGAGGATAGTTACAAGTTTGTACAGGATTGTACAGGTTTTGACAATACAAGACAAGATAAGATACAAAACAAAATAAAAGTGTTAGTTAAAACTAACCCTTCAAGATGGCTGCATGGACTGTGGAACAGCTGCATTTCATAACTGAGCAATATTATGAGCATGGAAGAAGTGTAGTTTCAGCTCAAAGATCTTTCAAGACAAATTTTCAGATGTCAAAATCACCTTCTAAGAGCTGAAACTACACTTCTTCCATGCTCAGTTATGAAACGCAGCTGTTCCACAGTCCATGCAGTCATTTTGAAGGGTTAGTTTTAACTAACACTTTTATTTTGTTTTGTATCTTATCTTGTCTTGTATTGTCAAAACCTATACAATCCTGTACAAACTTGTAACTATCCTCTTTCGAATGATGCGTATGATTTTATAAAAGGACTTATACTTTAAGAGTTACAGGGGTTTCTTTTGGGTCCCATTTCTCTGGATCACCCTTATAATAAATTAAATGCATTTTTCAATATAATTCAATTAATTATGTAATTATAAATTATATATTCCGTGAAAACCTCAAATTATTTGTTAAATTACTGCAAATATAATGATTTAGATTTAGTGACGTCATTGGTGTTAAAAGAAAGAGCAGAGATGTAAATTAGAAATTTGATCCCTTCATACCTCTAAGGGTTTACATCTTTAACCTTTTCGACTTTTTTGAGGAATTTTGATTTTGAGGAAATTTCAACCGTCATATATATATATATGTGTGTGTGGTGTGTGTGTGTGTGCGCGCTCGAATAATTTCTTGATGTATTCGTATTCCACGAATATTTTATGAATATTATCAGAATCACGAGTTCTAAAGCAACAATGAATCAGAATAATAATTGGTGGTACGAAAGCCTTCAAATATCACCATCAAAATTTTAATATTTCGCTGAACCAAAAATGCGAA
Organism: Bathynomus jamesi; assembly: GCA_023014485.1. Taxonomy (NCBI): domain Eukaryota; kingdom Metazoa; phylum Arthropoda; class Malacostraca; order Isopoda; family Cirolanidae; genus Bathynomus; species Bathynomus jamesi. Next base: position 200,226 of record JAJOZX010001297.1, read on the forward strand.
GTTAAATTAGCGAGAAAGTATCATTGTATGTAACTTCATGTATCGATTAAATTAAAGGTTTACTTTGAAGGTTAATTAACCAATTATGAAAGTAACGTAATAGAATTTTCTTACAATAACGTTATTTTATGATACTATTCATGGATGTAAGTCAGCATCCCCAGCTCAGTGATGTAACACCGTTTCCCTACGACCGAAGTGAAGGCACTGAGGTTGGGAGTTCGAACCCCGATGGTGCTGGTAATAATAATAGCGCAATGAGCTGTATTAGTTGTTTGGCCTAAGCGATTTACCAGCTTCTGGTCCTCTTGACTGACAACTGTTATTCATGGGTGTATTCATGAGATGAAAGCCAATAAATTATCCTTAAATAAAAACAAAACAAACTTTCTGTCAGTCACAAAAAAGAAATTAATACCAGACTTCAATATTATTGTCGCTTTGTACTTCATATCGTGCGTCACTGAACGGAAATTATTAGTTATGCTCGATGACAAATTATCCTTTCGTCAACATACTGACATTATTGCTCATAAACTATCGGAATTCTCGTTTATATTAACAAAATTACATTTCTTTCCCATAAATACACTTAAGAACGTTATACTTCTCTCTAGTTTATCCACATATCACATACAATATTATCGCATATGGGAGGGCGTATGATTACATAATCAACCCCTTAATCATAAACCAGAGGAGAATTATTAGAAAAATAAACAAGAGTGATGTTATTGGTCATACATCAGGAATCTTCATGCAACTCTGTATATTAAAATTCAAAGACGTATTTGAAATACAGATGCGCTCCTTAATGTTCAGTTACAAAACAATCTGCTCCGACCATATTAATCGAGAATATAACGAACAATCAAATAGGTCACGAACATTAAATAAGGTATATGTAGAGTGATTATATCTCAAAGGCAAACTATAGTGTTCAATGTAGTAGAAATTCTTACATATATTTAATGGTAGAAATATAGAACAATCTACCGAATAAATTAAAAATAATCAGTGCTCTCTTATCTTGTATAAAGCGATTAAAACTTAACAAATTCCAAAGTTACTGAAGACATTCCCTTCTTTCTCCTTACTAAAATTCTCATCATCCTTGAACCTTCTTCTAAAAATCTCTCCTATCGCTTTTCAGCTCTCCTCACATTTCATTATTCTTTGTACTAAGCGTCCAATAAAAGTATATGCTCTAGTTTGTAAGTTTCCTTTAGTCTTTTAAGTCTATTATTAAAATTTATAAAAATCTTTTAATCATATCTTTATCTACAGTATAATTATTATTATTATTATATCTAATTAGTAGACTTTAGCCTGTAAAGCCTCGTGCACGCTCGCTTTTAAAGGAAGTTTACAACTGTATACAACATCTGTATTTAAGAATAAAATTATTCTCATCTATGAAAACTGTATAGATTTGTAAATCAATAAATAAATCAATATTCGTGTGTGTGTGTGTGTGTGTGTGTGTGTGTGTGTGTGTGTGTGTATACTGATATTTAATTACATGTAAACTTATTGTATTGGTGTCCGTTTGTATAGATATATTCCTGTTCGATTACCACATTTTTCGTGTTCATACCATGTCTGAATTATATAATATATATATATATATATATATATTGTAAAGAACGACGCTTTTTAGAAGTATCCGCAGTTATATATATATATATATATATATATATATATATATATATATAACGACGCTTGTGTAGAAGAGCGTCCGCACAAGATGAAGAGAATGAACGAACAAAATGAAAAACGAGGCACCTCCCTTCGTTCTTTCTTCTCATCTTGTGCGGACGCCCTTCTACACAAGCGTCGTTCTTTACATTAATTATACTGTGTGTCGTTTGCAGTTAAAATGTGTGTGTGTGTATGTATATATATATATATATGTGTGTGTGTGTGTGTGTGTGTGTACAGAGGGTTGACAAAGTAAACACACCACAATGCTTGTCCTCAGGAACAAATGGCAAAGCTCATTAATGGAATGTCAGAACGTGCGTCAGCTTCACATAATGCAAAGGGGAAAGCAACACCATTCTAAATATATTGGTTCAATATATTTATTATTATTTATCGACTTTTATTACCAAATCAAATATATATATATATATATATATATATATATATGGGTTACGTCGTGTCGTGGCCAATGTCGTAACACAGCTTTCCGGAGATCAGCGAAGTTAAGCGACATTGGGTCTGGGTAGTAGTTGGATGTGAGACCGTCCTCCGCGCCCAGATTATGTAGCGACCCGTGGTTCGGATCCCACGTAAAGCTGTAGGTCCTCTCCGTCATATGACCTTAGATGTTGCGAAGGAGGTTAAACAACCCCAATAAATGAAATATATATATATATATATATATATTAGTGAGGGATTGCTCCCTCCTCGTAAAATCACGCTCAGCCGCAGAGACGAAAGCCCTACTCTCCATCACTGAGGTCCTTGGATGCTCGGTGTCCGTTTCCCCACACCCTCGCCTGAACCAGAGTCAGGGCACTATTAACGCCACCCGCCTACTGTCGGTCGCAGTGAACGAGCTCCTGGAGGACCTCGCACCCCAAGGAGTTACTAAGATCTATCGTTTCACATCCCGACAGGGAGGCACCCCCTCCCCCACCCCACGTCTGCTCCTTACTTTTAACTCACTAATCCCCCCTGGCCGTATTGTATGGGGTATGGGAGACCGCGCCTCATGCGAATTTTCTATCCGCCCATACGTCCCAGACCCGACCCGTTGCTTCAAATGCAACAAATTCGGACACGTCAGCTCCGCTTGTCGACAGCCGCATCCATTTATGTGTTCACTGTGGACGACTCGCCCACCCTGACAGGTGCCCCAACACACCCAAATGCTCGAACTGTGAAGGCGCACATCCCTCTTCATCCCGAGAATGCCTTTTCTTCAGGTTCGAGAAGGAGGTCCGAGGCCTACAGGTGACGGACTTCCTTAGCCCCGTGAGGCACGCGACAGGGTGCGGAGTCGGGAGGTGAGGCCGGGGGTGTCCTATGCCGCTGCTCTCGGCTCTATCATCTCGGCACGCCGCCCTGGCCTGCCGCCGAAACCCCCTCCAGCCACTGCTTCCTGTTCCCCACATAGCAAATCCTCGCAGGACCCGACGGTCCCCTGTCCCCCCACCGTTCCTCTTCTTCCCGCACCTCACCTGCCACGAATCCCCCAGGAGTCTGGGACCAGGGTTTCCAGGTCCCAGCCACCTCAAACCCTGCCTTCCCAGTACTCCCTGTACACGCCCGAACCTGCCGCCCGGAGCAAGCCGTCGAGGCGGAGACGCCGGAGCGTGTCACCAGACCCTCCGGCCTCCCAACGTCTCTCTCCCTCTTCCCCTAAGACCAAGAAGACGGCTCGGACCCTTACACCGCCCACCACGCCCACTATGTCCATCTCTCCCCATCGTAGAAGTCCCACCGTTCTACCCCCACAGACTCTGACAATAGTGGCCGAAATCCACGACCCGCCCTGTACGACGAGACCCAGCCCAGTGGATCCAGTGGATGCGGCTCTGGCGCAGCTGCACGGTGTGACCGAGGGAAGCTCGGCTGCGCCCACGCCCATGAGTCTCCTGGATCTGCCCTTGCCTCCTGGTGCCATTTTCTCCACCCCTCCACGAGACCACTCTGGTTCACCTCCTTCCACCCCCATCGTACCTACCCCCCCAACATCCCCGACCCCCCCCTTATCAGCTACCCTGAGTACGCCCTCCCTCCCACCCGGTCTTTTTGGTACCCCCTGTCACCACCTAGGGTCCGCCGTGAGACCCCGGACAGGCGGGGTAGCGCCCCTTTTGGGGTTAACGTGCCCCCCCCTGGCCCGACCATAGAAGCCCGACAAGGCACTTCCGACCCGCTCAGCCCACGATGTTCCTCTGCCTGCCGTGATCCACGCCTCCGGTCTCGCTCGGCCGACTCGACCCCGCAACCTCCGCAGGGTTCGACAGGCCGACCGATTCCTTCCCTGGTGAACGGTAGATAGCCAGCCATGCTCCCGACCCAGCCTTCAGTTTCGCGAACTCCAGATCCCCGTTTACACTCCAACCTCCTAGCGCCTACACCTTTACCCATCCCCCTTCATCAACTAATGGATCCCCCGAAAACCACGATAGTCCACTGGAACTGTCGAGGAATCTTTGCAAACTATGAAGGCCTTAACTCCTTGATTGCCACTTCCCGTCCGGTGTGTGTCTGTCTCCAGGAGCTAATCCTGGGGACCAGGTCCATGCCCTGCCCCACTGGTTATTTCTGCGTCGCCACCCCGCCTCCTACCTGCACTCGAAGGGGAGCTGCCATCCTCGTCCACCACGCAGTCCCCTTCTACAATCTCTCCATCCGGTCCCCGCTACAGGTGACTGCCGTCCGGCTCTCCTGGATAGACAGTACACCATTTGTTCAATCTACCTTCCCCCCCACGCTCAAGTCTCCCGCGACGACCTGGTGGAAGTCGTGGAACAACTCCCCAGGCCCTTCCTACTACTGGGCGATTTCAATAGTCGTCACCCCTTGTGGGGCGACACATACACCACCTATATGGCCCCAACCCTGATATCCGTCATGACCGAGCTCTCCTTCGAGTGCCTCAACGATGGCTCTCCTACATTCTACCATGCCACCATCTGCACTCCATCCTGTATAGACCTGTCCCTCGTATCAACTGATGCCCTCCTAGACTTCACGTGGCAAGTCCTCCGAGAGGACTATGGCAGTGACCATCTCCCCATTCTACTCACCCTCAATCGACCCGACCAGACAGTAAGGGTACTGGTAAGGTGGGTTACCACCAATGCGAATTGGGCCCGCTTCCGCGACAACACATATACCACCCTTACAACTGCCCACTTCCCATCCATCGACGGGTGCGTCGCATACTTCGAGTCCGTCGTTCTAACGGCCGCAAGCACAAGCGTACCACAATCCACCACCTACCCCCGCGCCCGACGGGTTCCTTGGTGGACCCCGGAGTGCGCGGAGGCCGTGCGCGCCAAGAAGAAGGCAACTCGGCGCTTTTACCGGACGCGACTCCCCATCCATCGCACGGAAATGCAGCGGGTCAGGGCCATCGCCCGCCGCACAATGAAGACAGCGCGCCGAGCCTCTTGGCGTGCCTTTGTGTCCGGCATTACCGTCAACACACCTTCGGCTACCATCTGGAAGAAGGTGCGGGGCGTCGAGAGGCGACATGTCCCCTCCCGACCCCCGGTCCTCCGGACAAACAACGGACTCCTATGTGAGCCCAAGTCGGTGGCAGACCACCTTGCTTCTACCTTCGCCGCCGTTTCTTCTCTCTGCAGCCAATCCCGTACCCGCCCCTGACGATAGCCCCTCCCCACCGTCCATAGACAGCACCTACAACCGATTGTTTACCATGCGTGAACTACAGACGGCACTGGCCTCTCGACGATCCCCTTGCCCCGGCCAGGACGGTATTCCGTACGGCATGATCCAACACCTCCACTCTACCTTACAAATTTTCCTGCTAGACTTATACAATCGCATATGGATAGAGGGTGCCTTCCCCTTTAGGTGGAAGGAGGCCCACGTCATCCCTATCCCCAAGCCCGGCAAAGATTCCCTGGACCCCACAAACTACAGACCAATCGCCCTGACATGTTGTGCCTGCAAGATCCTCGAAAAAATGGTCGCTACGCGATTATCGTTCGTCCTTGAACGTACCAATTCCTTCCCGTCTACCCAGTCCGGCTTCAGACAATTCCGCTCCACCACTGATCCCCTCCTGCTTCTCAGCCGAGACATACAGGATGCCTTCGACAATAGACAGTTCGTACTGTCAGTTTTCTTCGACATCCAGAAGGCCTATGACACCATCCGTCGAGCAATGATCCTCGGTCAGCTCCGACATCTGGGCCTTGTCGGAGCCATGCCTACCTTCATCAGGGGCTTCCTTACTTCTCGGACCTTTAAAGTCCGGGTGGGCTCAGTCCTCTCTGACACCTTTGTGCAGGAGGACGGGGTCCCACAGGGAAGCATCTTCAGTGTTCTCTGCTTCTCTGTCGTCATGAACACGGTCTCACAATGCCTTCCACCCACAATCCGCTCTTCCATCTACGCGGATGACCTTGCAATCTACTTCGCAGGGCGAGAACCGTCTGTCGTTCAACGGCAAATGCAGCTCGCCATCTACCGGGTGGAGAGGTGGGCGACGTCGGTGGGTTTCCGCCTCTCCATCCCTAAGTCCAAGTGTATGGTCTTCAGTAGAAGAAGACCCACAACCCTTCCTCTACCCTCTGTTACATTATACGGCAGTCCTCTTGAGGTGGTACCCTCCACGCGTTTTCTGGGCATGACCCTAGACCGACGGCTCAATTGGGTTCCCCATCTCAAGCACCTAAAGCAATCCCTTCGACGCCCCCTCGCTCTCCTGGATCACCTCTCTCACACCACATGGGGTGCAGATCGACGCTCTCTCCTTCGCCTTTATACTTCCATAGTACAGTCGAAGCTGGACTATGGTAGCGCAGTTTATGGTTCAGCCTCCAACGCCCGCCTCCGTATCCTGGACCCGGTACTTAATAGAGGCCTCCGCCTCGCCACCGGTGCTTTCCGCTCCTCCCCAGCCTCCAGCCTCCATGTGGAATGTGATCATCTCCCTCTCGCCCTCCGACGGGGTCTACTCCTCATGCGGACATACCTCCGTCCGTGCACAGAGGCTACCTTCTTCGCTTCTGGGCACGGCGGTTTTAGAACTACCACCTCAGGGACGGAGCTGGCACTTCACTGAAGCGGTCCGCTCTTTCCTTGATCTTTTCAACATGCCCGCCCCCTCAGTTATCCCCATTTCATTCAGCATCTACCCCCCCTGGATCCTAACCCCTATCAAGTTCTGCAAAGATCTGTGTTCCCTACCGAAGACTACCACGAGCGCCATGATATACAGGTCACTTTTCCGCGAATACGCAACCCAACACCCGGACGCAATCGCCATTTACACGGATGGTTCCCGCTCGGAAGCTGGTGTGGCCTCCTCAGCGGTGATTCTGTCCCAGCCGCTCTCCCGGAGCGTCGGCCTGCCCCGCGAGGCCTCCGTTTTTTCGGCGGAACTTTTCGCCATAACGGAGGCCCTCGATATTGTGCGCACCCACTCTGCCAGCTCTTTTGTCATTTATTCGGATTCCCAAAGTGCACTTCTCTCCCTAGAAAGATTTAACTCCCCTCACCCGCTCGTCTGTACCATCCAGCAGACCTTCCACTTTTTAACGATCTTCCAACATAAGACAATCGCATTCTGTTGGGTCCCGGCTCATGTCGGCATCCAGGGTAACGAGGCGGCGGACCGCACAGCAAAGACGGCCTGCTTGCTGCCGGCCTCCTCCCGACCCCTCCCCTTCTCCGACTTCTTCCCGGCTTTCCGCTCCATATGGCAGCGGGAATGGGACCAGGCCACACAAAATAAACTCCACACGATCAAACCGCACATAGGACACTGGGCTTCTTCATTCCACCGGTCCCGCCATAAAGAAGTAATCCTGGCCCGTCTCCGCATAGGTCACACCCGCATCACCCACGGACACCTTATGGCGAAATCGCCAGCCCCGCTTTGCTCTACCTGCCATACCCCTATCACTGTCTTACACCTTCTGGTGGAATGCTCAAAGTTGGCCGCTCTCCGTCGCAGGTGTTTCCCTCTCTCGGCCGAAAACCCCATACCCAACTGCCTACGATCCATACTCGCCGACGGCCCCCACTTTTCAGCGGAAGCCGTTCTCCTCTTCCTTACTCACTCCCATCTGCTCCATCGTATCTGAAACCGTACCCCTCCTACCCATTATCCATCGACTGACCCTTACTCATTCCCCTAGTCTACCGCCCCTAGCACAGTGACATCACCCACTCTGCCTCGCCGAGATATGTACCGTCTCTTTAGGTACGAATCGGCGGTAAATCTGGAAAAAAAAAAATATATATATATATATATATTAGTGGTGGACCGGATGTCAGTTTTTCAACATCTGCAGATGCGGATCTTTAATTTCAATATCCGCGGATGCGGATATTTAGTTAATCTATGAATATAATATAGAATTATGAATATATGACATAATTTTTCAAATTTCGTGATATTACTATTATGGCAGGCAATGCATAAGAATTAAAATTAATATTAATGTTTTCATTATGATAAAAATAATAACTTTCTCAAGAGTTTCAGCCACAGAAAATTCAATGAAACGAGTTTCATTCAATTTTCTGTGTTACCAGCTATTTATATTTTGACGTTTATATATTTGTTTGTTCATTAATAATAATTAATACTTTACATGAAATGTGCATGACTGGGCCTTATAAGCTACTTTATAAGCTAATTTAATTGTAAATTGCATAATTTATTAGAGGTAATATCCGCATAACATCCGCAGTCAGAAGTGCGGATGCGGATGCGGATTCGGATGTTAAAAATGATGCGGATGCAGATATCTGGTCCATCACTAATATATATATATATAATTTAGTGATGGATCGAGTGGTCGGTTTTTCACAACCGCGGTTGCGGTTGTGTTTGCGGTTGTCGAATTTTTTCCAACCGCGGTTGCGGTTGCGGTTGTCGAATTTTTTCCAACCGCGGTTGCGGTTGCGGTTATCATATACTAGGAAAAATGCGTAATTATTAACTGGATTTAGCCACTATAGTGCGATTTAGCCACACTTGGTACATAATATATACTAAATAGTATTTATTTAGTAAATACCTTATGTTGAACACAAGTTTTGCAATACACCGCTACCGCTATTTGTGTGTTGCAAAACTTGTGTTCAACATAAGGTATTTACTAAATAAATACTATTTAAATGAAGTATATTCTAAACTTATATAGCTATTATGAAAGAATAGGTCAAATTAATTAAAACCATATTTTGCACTAAGTGTGTTACCAGGATGAGGGACGAGGACCCATCGCACTGTTCATCCCACCTACCACTTTCCCCAGCCTCCACCCATTGGAAAGTTATGGATTATTATTCATTTGAAAAACTGATATCAAACTTAATGACAGGCAGTGTGAATTTCAAGAATAATATTTTTGCTGCATTTTCACTTTACAACCGCAACCGCACTTATGGAACGGCGGTTGCGGTTACGGTTGCGGTTGTGAATTTTTGTGCGGTTGTAGTGCGGTTGCGGTTGCGGTTATTCGATCCATCACTAATATATATATATATATATATCTGTTACAAAGTTTATGTCTGGCACATTTTCATTGGCTTTTTATGAACAAACTTATCTATTAAATATGTAATTTCGTGTTTTCCTCATATGCTCATTAAATCCAAAAGTAACACAAGTGTTCTGCATCCTCTTCACTTAATGTTAGTCATGCTATATCTACAGACGAGTATTCGTAATCGCAGACCGACACTGAAAATGAAAGCTTCTAAAATTATTCTGTATAGGGTTTCTTGTTAAATGAAAATCCTTGAACTTCGCAGGTTTGCTTGACAGAATTATGCATATATATTGAAAAGTTTCGATGCAGTATTAAATGTTTTTGTAGTGATTTTTTTTAAGTTTGCTGGTATTACCTTATTCGCGTAAGTATATATATAATATATATATATATATGGTAACCTATTAACAATAAATTATATAATTATATACTTTTTTGATTCAATGATAACGTGTAATTGTAAATATGGCACCACGCCACTGTCGACGTTTATATAAAATCGTCTGTTGTTAAGGCAACATACTCGTACTTAAAGTTTAACCAGCGAGACATTTTCTGTGTGCAACACTAACCTTTCCAAATAAAGTTTTTTGCTTCGATATTGTCATAATGGTGCTAAAAAAAAAAACCTTGTCCACGAAAGCAATAACAATGATAATAATGTTTGGGGTTGTTCAGTCCCATTAGTAACGGACCGGCCACGTAACGGAAGTGAACCTACAACTTTCGGTAGGATCCGAACTATAAAAAAACTTCTACTTCACCTCATCACGTAGTATACGGTGACCCATCCAACTGGTGAACAGAGTATAGACCCAATGTCGCTTAACTTCGCCGATCTAAGGGGAAACAATGGCCACTATGTATGTAGTCCAGACACCCGACTAAGCGAGTTTTTCATTGTCAAATGGGCGAGTTAACGTATTCCCTGTATAACGCTAAGTCATGTTTTGGCTAAGTTTCCATTGATTTGTAGTTATATAAACCTTCATTATTTTGTTTGATTATGTAATTTCGCGTTGTTTCCTCTTAACTTCACGTTTAACTCCTACTTAGTTCCATTAAACAAAGAATCTCCTTACGAAATAATACTCGGACACATTGGAATAATATTAATGCGGTGGAAGTGCAATAACCGTACGTATTTAAATAAGGGGTAAAGGGAAAAATGGCAATAAAACTTGAAAAGAGGCGCTACCGGGACTCGAATTCACGTCGGTTGAACAAACCTTTTTTGGAAGTTCTGAATGGCGTGATCGGTAGAAGCATCGACTCTGAAATCACGTGACCCAGGTTCGAGTCTCACTTCCCCTTTTCCATCACACTAGAATGCTATTTTCGAGTATTTGTATTTGTATTAATCTGAATATAAAGTTTTCGCGTTTGATTACCACACTTTAGTGTCCATACAATGTCTGAATTTTATATATTTATATATACCTGCCGGAGTAACTTAGTGGTTAAGATGCTGAGCGTTTAAGCTGGAGGTCGTGGGATCGAGTCCCGACTCGGCTTTGTGATGTCAGATTTACTTGGCGTGTCGTGATTACGATTTCACGCTAAGATGTAGATCCAGGATGGGGCAACGAGCCTGACCTTCGTCAGAATTAACAATTTGGACGGAAGCGAAAACCCAGGAAAAAAATTATATATATATACAGGGTGTCCCGTAAGTCTGGACCCATAGGGAAAAATAATAAAATTACAAAATAGTCCAAAAATTTATTAGATAATCTGTTCAAAGTGTCCGCCGTTGTGTCGCACACATAGTTGAAGACGCAATCTCCGCTGCGACAGCACTTTCTGAATCACAGTCGCAGAAATTTCTTGACACGCCTCCACAATGTGCTTTAAAGGTGGAAAATGTTCTGAAGTTTGACCTCGTACACTTTGGCTTTCAAGTGGCCCCACAAATAAAAATCATAATAAAAAATAATAACAAAATAATAATAATAAAATAATAATAATAACAATAAAAAAATATATTATAAATCCCTATGGGTCCAGACTTACGGGACTGTATATATATATGTGTGTGTGTGTGTGTGTGTGTGTGTGTGTTTGCCGATCGGGCGATAGGAGATCTAGCGTAAAGAAAAGTATTGCTGTAACTTCGTAGAACGACATAACAATGAAAGGAGAGACAAAACATTTTATGTAAAAACAACTCAACTCGACAGAAATATATATTGCAACAATGACAAGATGACGTAATTTCTAATTCGAACCTCAGAACTTTAGATACACAGCCAGAAAGTTTCTTTCGTACCTTATGACTTCGCTTTAGAAACGGATAAGAAAATTACTTGAAATAGGCTCTGAAGATGTACAGTTTCGGAAAAAAGTTCGCCTAGAAACATGAAATTAAAAAAAAAAGCATCAAAAATTACTAATCATTAATGAGTTTTTTTCAAACTTAATTACTTAAAAAATAAAAAATAAAATAAAATAAAATGTTCAAAGAAATTAGTTACCAATTAGTAATTTTTTTATATTTTTTTAGAAATTTCATGGTTTAAGCCTATTTTTTTTTCTAAAACTGTACTTTACAGTTTGATATAAGACCGTTTTTGCTTGCAACGAAGTTAAGAAGTACAAATAAGCATATCAAGTTTTACTTATCGCTTGCCGTTAGTATTACTGTACAAAATGATGTATTCACACATTTTTCAGTCTGATACACTTTTGTTTTCAACGCAAAAATCACAACAGAACTGTAAAAAAAAAAGGGTAAATCTTTGGAACGGAACTACAGGGTGACCACAAAGCTTGGAATCAATGGGAAACATCGTTTACAACTGCTCGATATGTTACCATTGACTCTAGACCTTGTGTCTACCCTGTATATAGTACGAAACAAAACAGAAAAAAAGAATAGTTCATACAGCGAAATATCGTATAGAAACGTACATAATGAAAAATGAACGTTACCCTTCTTAGTCAACTAAATCGGTTTCTAAATCAATCGAATTTTGACATTTAAAAAACAAAAAAAAAGAAGTTATTTGTTTACCCCACCTAAATCAATGTCGACTTGGGGCATTCACACCAAAGTTTCCCCTCACCGTATTTGGTGCACGTGACTTTCGAGATGGTTAACCTTGGATGGGTCATACTTATAAGGAAGGATGAAATTATGCATACACAAATTCCTTTCGATATGCTGTGCGTTAAACTTTTTATAAGAGGAATATGTCTCTCCATTTATACTAGACATAAACAGACATACATCTCTTAAACTTTGTATAATAGATACATGTCTATTTATATGATACGTCTATTTATGACTAGTATAGGACACAAGAGTATATTGTATCGAAACATTGTGTAAAATAATAATATCGCATTTCTATCAATACAGAATAATCGTTTAATTAACTATAGGAAAACCTGTTTAGTCAACTATTACTAACAATACATACTTAAATACTTATCGATACGCATAAATTGTAAGCTATTAATACCCGGTTAGGTCTTATACAAAACTATAACAAAAACTAAAGAAAACATTATCGAAATTATTGCAATTTTTTTTACCAATTTTATAGTAATTTTGATCATTATGGTTCAATTTAAGGCGTGGCAACAGCCGGCGAAAGAAACAGAGAGACAGAACTAAAAATAGCTGTGCATTTGATGTTTTCAAAACTGGCAATAGCAGACATTAAAACCATCTGTGCGTCTGTGGGGAAAAATCAGCTATTGAAAGGAAATGAACGATAATAATAATTTAAAATAATTTCAGAGTTGTATTTATTATGTTTGTAGGTAAAATTATAATTATAACTACAATAGTGGTGTGGTGGTTAGTATTGCTCATTACGAATCCATTGGCACCGGGTTCGAAATGGGTAAATGGGTACCCTGGGTAACCTCGTGATTAAGACACTGGGCTGCTGATCGGGAGGTCGTGAGATCGAGTCCGGGCGAGGACTTTATAGTCTCTGACTGCCCGTGGTGGGGCTGGTTCGGATTCCACGTCAAACTGTAAGTCTGAGGTGGAGTGTTAAGCTTGACCTTCGTCAGAATGAACAATTCAGGCGGAAGCAAACCCAAAGTTAACCAAGGTTTTATATATATATACTGACGTGTAATCAAAACATTTTATATGTCCAAACATTATGTTTTGAGGAAAATACTGTCATTACTTGAACATCCAATATATGATTCCCCTTAAGCCATTTCTCGTCATGAATTTTTTGTATGTTCCAGGCTGAATGATGACTCATTTGACCTTGATCAATGGCGATTCACTGATCGCACCATCCCGACGATCACTTCCCTCGAAGCGAAAGACAACAAGTGCGCGACCTTGAAATGCGTCATCGTGGTTGCCCATAAAGAATCCTGAGCGAACGCAGACAGACGAATTCTTCGCCAAATAAAAACCAGAATGAATGTCCTTGAAATTATATTCTTCGACCTTTAGGGAGGATATCATGATACGGATCCCTAAAAATTGTTTGCAGGATCTTGACGAGATAGGAATTTGGGGTTAGACAGAGGAAAATCATACATTTCTCGCTCGCATTCACGCGAGTTTCGATAATAAAAATAAAGGAAAAAATAACTTTTCTTTTGGAAGTTAGGAGTATTTCAGTATTAATTTATAAGGACTGATTCTCACTGCTTTTCAAGTTGTCTTCAAACCCTTCTACAACGAACCGTGATCGTGTATGATTCCTGATTCCTATCAATTCCAAGACAATGATTTTCTGTATATTGCGGCATTTTTTGTTTGCTCGGAGGCCAGATCATGGAAACATTATTCGCATTTGGCAATCATGTGTGTTCAACAACAATGAAGAGGATAACAAGCGCGAAACTGGTTAATTACCATCTGGAATGCATGGGACGTCTTCATTTGGTCCACAGCGAAGAGAATAAGTATAGGGGCCGTGGAGAAAGATCAGAGACAGATAATATAAATATATATATATGAAATGAAATGAAAATAAAAACTGAAAATGAATGTGTGTGTGTGTGTGTGTGTGTGTGTGTGTGTGTGTGTGTAGTCTTTTTAAAACTTTTAATTCCCTTACTTTGGGGGCATTTTTAAAGGAGATCATCAACAGACTACCCTCAAGGTGACGTCATGATGGTCCTAAATAATACAATTTAAAATTCTTTCTATATGCAAAACGTAGGGTTAAAATTCAGAGGAGCTACGTCAGAGTAAAGAGTATTTGGAAAATGGAAGAGGAGAGTGAATATTTTTGTAAAATTTAGTGTCTTTTCTTAATTGTGAAAAATGAAAATTAACATGTTTATGATAATAAAAATCCAGTGAGCATCGAAACTGTTGTGGAAATAAACTCTGTCTATTAGAGTGAGTTTTTATTATCATAAATTTGACCTTCACGTAGAAAAGTGGTTTTTTGCATGAATTAACATGTCTTAACTTCACTAACATTATTATTTGTATTATTTTCATTATTATTAAGGCAAAAATTTTAAAGAGATAAGATGACTTAATTGGCGAACATAGCTTTTAAACTAACATTTAATGACAATGAATTTTTTCACTTCCGGTATTAGCTCATCGTTTTTTTCCCTGTTTAAAATTTTTAATGAAAATGACTTGGCAAAAGATCTGACAGAGTGATGTGTATGCATGTACGTTTGTCTGTCTGCTTACATGCGCTTACGTGGGTATGTACGTACGTACGTAAGTATGCATGTGTGTGTATATATAGAGATAGATGTGTGTGTGTGTGTGTGTGTGTGTGTGTGTCTTTGTGTGCATGTTTATTTATGTATGTAAAAATACTTGTGTCTAATTGCAAAATACTGCAAATGCAATTTATGGTTTATATTCCTTTTATGTCAACGTAAAGTTATGCATTCGCAGCTTCTCTTCAAACAATATTCACTTATGAAGTAAAATTTACACAGACTATTCGAAGCAAGAATTAAGAGGAAGTTTTTATTACACAATAATCATTGGCTCCGAGTCGTCGAACCCTGTTCTGTGTATAAAGGAAGAAATCATTCCTATCTTGGATTCCGCACAAATTTAAGTTAAAATAATGTATACTGGCACTTAACCCAATAATAACCCATTAATATGAAAGTTCTCTTATTAGTGGTAAAGAAAATCAACGAAGTTAAGAGACATTAGGTCTGGGTTGTAGTTGAATGGGTTACTCTCCTCTGCACCAGATGATGTAGTGACCCGTGGTTCGATTCTACATAAAGTTGTAGGTTACTTCCGTTACATGACCTTTGACGTTACGGAGGAAGTTAGTAGTATGGGCGTATTTAGGCAGAAAGGAGAAAATGGGGAAAAAAGCAAAAATTTTAATCTCTCAGAGGGGGTTGGGCTGGGGGTGATAAGTTAAGGGCTGGGGAGGTGCTGTCCCCCAAAAACCCAATATTGCTCTGAATATAGAGGTAACCTAACCTAACCTCATTTTCACAAGAATTTTGTGGCATTTTTACTGATTAATTTTTCATTAAAAAATTTTGAAATATTGCTTTGTCCTGTTTTAAAACTCCGGCAGTCGTTGTAGTCGTTGCAGTCGTTGTAGTAAATAAACAGTATAAATTGGAGCCAAAATCGTCTAAATCACCTTTGCTCAGTTATGTGAATGTACTTTGTTTTTACGTGAAAGCTGAATGCGGAATTTAAAAGTCATCAATGATCCGAATGAAGCTCTCCAAGAATTCATATTTTGAGGGGCAATTACTGATCAAAATTGCACTCAAAATGAAGGAGGGTAAGTGCTACCTCAACTGTACAGTGATCAAGTAAGTGTAAACTGAGAAATTATACCGATTCAGTGAGACACACTGAAAGGGTCATTAGTGAAAGAGAAAAATTCCACCATAGGAAAGAGACGCGTTGATTAAAAATAACCGTTGCGCATAACAGGCAAATTCACCACTACACTAATTACAGTTCCCGGGGTACCTGGCCCTCTTGGCGCGGCGACACACGTTTCATTTCCTTTCTAAGTAGAACACTAATTTCACTATCAAGCTACAGATTTAGGAGTTAAGAAAACCACGATATCCATTCGAGTTTAGTCCAGGCAAGTCTGAAGGAAGTGTAAGTGGTGAAAAATGTAAATAAAAATGTACGAGTATATCCGAATGAAATTAACATATGGGATTGAGCTTTCCCTTATATAAATGTAAAATAGCCATTTGGGGGAAAAACATTACAAAAATATATAAGAAAGACGGGGGGTGAGTTAATGGTTGAAATGGCTTGATACTTATTCATACCATTGTAATATATATCTATTGCCAAAAAGAGTTGAAAAACCTGATTTTTGGGGGGGGGGGATGAGAGGTATTAACAGAAATTACCTATAACATCACTGATGTATTTTGAGTATTGATAATGAATTTTGTAACACTTGTCAAGATTTGTGAATTTTCTCAGAAAGCTTTGATGTAATTATTTTTTGCTATATTAGTTTTAATGTCGTACTTCTCCAATTTTTACAGTTTTTTAGTGAATATATTTAAATTACAAAGTGGTATGAAATTCACTACGTCAACGGCACACCCACTCAGAAGTGACATGCAGGTTTCATTTGACTTTATCAAACAAACTTAAAAAGTTCTAGGGCGATGCACCTTTTTCGGCCAAAGCTGAATAATTATGCTGTAATTGGTTTTTAAAGTGCTTTCTTTTAAAGTCTATACAAGAAATAAAAGAAGAAGCGAGTCAAAGCACACACACACACACACACACACCACACACACAAATAGATTCTAAAGTAATGCAACGCTTTTGGCCAAGGTTGGCTTTGGCCAAATCTTGACAAGTGTTACCAAGTTCATTATCAATGCTTAAAATACATCAGTGATGTTAGAAGGTGATTTCTGTTAATACCTCTCTCATTCCCCAAAAAACTTTAAGGCGTTACATCTCTTTTGACTGTTTGATATATATACCTTTCAACCTTTCAAATGTTTCGTGCGATGATTCCTCATTTCACGAAGGTCAAGCTTGTCGTCCCTCCTCTCCTATATGCTTGTCGTTCCTCCTCTCCTATATATATATATATATATATACATATATATATAAAACGCATAAAAATTGTTAGAGAAACATCATGACAAAGAATATTAAGAGAATAGACTCTCGTAAAAGAGGAAAGGGAGAGATAGGTCTCGATTAAATACGAAAAAAAAAATGTAGATATAAAAAATCAATGAAAAGAGAAGAACAGAATT
Source organism: Bathynomus jamesi (assembly GCA_023014485.1). NCBI lineage: Eukaryota > Metazoa > Arthropoda > Malacostraca > Isopoda > Cirolanidae > Bathynomus > Bathynomus jamesi. The sequence goes on from JAJOZX010001297.1 coordinate 217,634, forward strand.
GGAAAAAGATATGAAAAGATTTCACGAAGAAGTGATTCACAAAAAGTTATTTCGAAAAATAAATAGTGTAAAGCTAAACTGAGAAAGAATAAGATAAATAAGCAAGAACCATGGAAAGGCAGTGATTGGAGTATGGAAAGAAAAATGTAAATAACGTTAAAATTCATGAAAGTATAACGAAAATATGACAAATAATAGAACGAGGATGAAAATATATCTCTTTGAAAAAAACAGAGAACCAACTATGATTAATTTTTAACTTAGGAGAAGCAAACCATGGAGGTCCGGTGCTAGTGTCTCCGAGCAACTGATACAATGAGCAAACCAACCAACCAACCAAGGCGCTGTCTAATAATAATAATCCAGGAGTTAAAGCAATGTGCCGCATTCGTCTGACATTGGCGCTGTGCCAGTTTCTGGACCTCCTAAATCATTATTTTTTTTTTATTAAACCATGTAAGAGATCGAAAAGAATCACTGAATCGTTTTAGGGAGGACTAAAACTTCTTTTTTTAGAATTTATTGCTAAGGCAAAATTTTAAGAGTAATTTAACTGATGTTATATATATATATATATATATATATATATATATAATATATAATGAACTAATTAGCTGTTAAGAATTAAGAATTTACGTTATGTGAATATACAATTTTAAATTATTAAATTTTAAATCTCTCTCTAATTGTTTTCGGTAATTATCATTGTAATTTTTTCTATTTTACTCAAGTATGCATTATTTTTACAATAAATAGAAAAGAAATTACTTTAAATTATTCAGTTTTCATTTGGATCATCGCTTGTCAAAAAATTTAACCTAAAAATTAAATTATACCATTTAACACCTAATTTCATTCCCGTTGTCTTCATTCCTTTAAAGCATTGAGGCACTGCTATTCTGAAGGCACGTGGCTTCACCTTCGTTCAGAAAGTGCTTCAAAATGTGAAACGCAACATTTCAACATTGCGAGAGTTCTTTAAAAAAAAAACACACAGTAGGACCACGCGCTCGCTTCTCAAAAATCCTTTAGCTAAGCGTCAGGCAAGAATTTTTATGTATATTATATATATATATATATATGAGCTTAATATGGATATGTATTTATTTTACTTTATACATTTTTGGAAAAAAGTTCGGAGCTATTGAAGAATAGGGACCCCAGCCTTCTTTAGTTAGGCTTATAAGGTTAACTAATGAAAATATCACGACCTAACCTAACCAATCGTTAGGTTAACTGTACGCCCTTGACGATTGGTTAGGTTAGGTCCTGATATTTTCGTTATTTAGCCTTATAAAGCTAACTAAAGAAGGCTGGGGTCCCTATTCTTCAATAGCTCCAAAAGTTCGATTAGAAATACAAAACAAAAAAGTAAAATCATTAATAAATGGATGATTTTGATTTTCAAACTTTATTACTACCACGAAAAATAATAAAATAGAAAAAAGAATATTGGCAATTAGTTATTTGTTACGCTTTTGGAAAAGTTTGTTTCTGGGTGTGCTTTTTACCGAAATTGTACGCATAAGTAATATGATATAATGTACTTGCAGTATACGATAATAGCATAAGCGCATCAGATACACGTGATACCTATAAAAATCCATGTCTGATGTATTTTCGACACGTGTATCCCCGTGGCCTAAGAATATTTTCAGTTTTACAAAAGCTTATAAAAATTTACTGAAACATGGACTAATAGGCAGTGAAAGAACTTTTGCATGGAGGTCCCTTGCAGTTTGCACGGATTGCCCATACTGTACCTGGATCCAGTACTGAAGAAGAGTCAAACGGGTGTAAGCGTGAATGGTTTGAAATAAGTGTAGGTGTTAAACGAGGATGTGTGATTTCTCCGTGGTTGTTTACTATTTTTGTGGATGGGGTGATGGAGGAAGTAAATATGAGGATGCTGTAAAGGGGGTGCCATGTTCAAAGTAAATGATAATGAATGGGCATTCTCTCATCTGCTACATGCGGATGATGCAATGCTAATTGGTGGAAGCGAGGAAGAGTTGCGGAGGTTGACTGGATCATATGTGGATATTTGTAAAAGGTAGCTGTTAAGTGTGAATGCGAATATGAGTAAGATGATGGTGTGCGAAAGGAATGGTAATATCGAAACATAAAAAAGTTGTAGATGGAATAATGCTAGAGATAGCGAACGACTTTAAGTATTTGGAAAGTCTGGTAAGCGAGAATGGTACATGCAAAAGTGAAGTAAAAGAGAATTCAAGCGGGAAGAAGAGTATATGAGGACACTAAGATAAGCTGTAACGCCACAAATCGGGAAAAAGAAGTCTCCTTCCAAAAGTGAAATAGGTCGAACCAAATAAATTACGTGCAGCGGGCTCAACACTGCATTCCATCCAACATTTCTGACAGGATTGGACAGTCTTATGCCGCGAATAACATAATGTACTTCATTTTCTTGTTTAAATAATTTTGAGTTTACTTTATAAAGGTAAAAAATGAACAGAGCAAAAATGCGTAATGAATGAATGTATTATTGTACACGCCACAAATTATATTTCAATCAAAAAATAAAGTTTTTTTTCAGATAATGGTTCAAGAATGCTAATATAATTTCACAAAATATATAATTTAACAATGTCCGACACGTAGTTTATTAATGTTATTATTATTATTATTAATACATACACATATACATACATACAGTACATAAATACACAAATACATACATATGAATATATAGGCACCTTTCATACTTAAATGGCTAAACCGATATCAGTGTTAATAAATTATAGTACAGTACATGTTAATGTAGTTTGTTTTATTAACAAATTTAATAAATAATGAATGCATCATTATTAAATATTTGATCCCTTTCTTCTGCATCAGCTCTGAAAAAAGGAAAATTATTTTTTTTATAAAAACTTCACAAAATCTCTCTCTCTCTCTCTCTCTCTCTCTCTCAAAATACCACAACTGAGGTAGTATATTTAAAATCTAAAAGTTGTTCACAAATACACAATATATATATATATATATATATATATATATATATATATATATATATATATATATAGGGCGTCCCAAAAAATGTATACACACTTTAAATAATTATAAAGGCAGTGTTTATTAAAATACATTTCATTTTCAAAATGTAATAGAATCTACAGACATTATTTAATTGTTTTGTCAACGCCTGTTTTCAAACTGACGTCCGTTCTGGTCCAGGCACTGCTGATAACGCGAAGCAATGGAATCGCAAACATCACGAAACACTTCGTTTGGTATTTGTGTGCATTCTCGTTCAATGGCTGCTCTCAATTCAGCGACTGTTGCAGGTTTTATAGCGTAGACTTTGTCTTTTAAGTATCCCCATAAAAAAAAGTCTAGTGGTGTGAGGTCTGGTGAACGCGGAGGGTATTCTACGAAACCCCTTCGTCCAATCCACATCCACATCGTGCCAAGTACCACTCGCAATACTCCACTCTTCGGTCCGGATCATCATCTTCATTAATAGCATGGACTAATCTTGGAATGTAACTTTTCCATTGACAGCGCTTCAAAATGCGTTGGACAGACGATTCTGAAATTCCTACCTCACGACTCGCTTGCCGCACAGATTTTCTTGGACTTTGGTGATACGTTTCCAGTACTCTTTCTTGCTTTGTGGGGCTTGTCGATGTCCGTGGTCTTCCGGAACGCTTCTTGTGGACATTCTGAACAGTTCCATCGGCTTCAAACTTATCTCTAATTCGAGTGATGGTAAGTCGCGTTGGTGGATCTGTTTGAAACTCCCTCCTAAACTGTCTTTGCACTTCAACTGCGTTTTCACACTTCCAGTAGCATTTTAGAATGAATTTCCTTTGTTCAAAGCTTAGTCTGACTGCCATTATTAATTCTAATGGGTTTAACTTGGAAAGAAAGAAACATCAATTGAGCTATCAGCTGTTAAAGTGTGTATACATTTTTTTGGGACGCCCTGTATATATATATATATATATATATATATATATATATATATATATATATATATATATATATATATATATATATATATATATATATATATATATATATATATACAGTGCCCGCGAAAAGTATCCGATCACCCTTGAAATTTGTATTTTTTACATAAAAAACAATGTTTAAATGTATACTAACTTTATATTAGTATTTTGTCATCTGTCCTTTGGTTTGGATGACTTGTTCTAGACGTTTTGGCATGGATTTAATCAAGTTTTGACAAACTTCCACTGATATTTCCTTGCACCATACCTTTTTGATGGCCTCTTGTAATTTTCGACTGAGCCAGTGTCGTGGCATTCAACCTTATTTTTTATTATTAGCCACAGATTTTCTATCGGATTGAGATCTGGACTATTACCAGGCCAATCCAAAATATCAAATTTATTGTCAGTAATCCATTTTGTCACTATTTTGGCCCTGTGACATGGTGCACCATCATGCATGTATGTTTTTGTCCTTTGGATTGCCATTGCCATTGGAAGTTTATCCTGTAGCATTGCTAAATACCGTGCACCATTCATAGTTGTGTTCTTCGGAAGAAAATATAAGTTTCCACGCCCATAGTAACCGAAACAACCCCAAACCATCACACTTGGAGGGTGTTTCATTGTCTTAGGTGTATTTAGGGTCCGTCCTATTTGAGCCAATAGGCCGGCGAACCTTTTTTGGACAACTTCTGAATGTCAAAAATGTCGACTCATCGCTAAATAAAACCTTCTTCCAGTCATCAACAGTCCAATGAATGTATTTTTTACAAAATGCGACACGTTTTTACGCATTTTTTCATTAATGAACGGTTTCTTAGCAGCATGGCGAGATGGTAATCCGAGTTCTTTTTGGAGCCGCTCCTGGATAGTTCGTTCAGAAACACCAGATAACAAATTATTCATATTAAATTTTATTTCTTTCGCAGTTATTGTTGGGTTTTTCAATACTAAACGTTTCATAAGTTTGTGTGTTCGCGAATTTGTTTTTCTCGGTCTGCCAGATCGTTTTTTAGGGACTGGCGTGGTTAGGCCACCATTGTTCTTAGCCCGTGAAACCCATAAATTAACGGTACTTTGGGATATGTTTAATTCCTTAGCTATCTGTCTCTGTGATTTCCCACATGCATGCAAAGCAACAATAGCACCTCGACAATCACTCTTAAGTTGTTTTTAGCACACATTATATATAAATTTTATTTACACCACTTTCTGTAAAAAAAAAAAAAATCAAGAAATTTACACAAACAGTGAAATCTGACAAATTTGAGACACAGCCACCCGCAACGAAGGCTACCAGAACACTAATTTGAGAATGCATTGGATAGCTCTCATATCAGCGAGCAACCTCAAAGTTACCAGATGTCGCTAGAACAAATAGAAAGTGAATTACGTGTCTCTGAATATCAAGGGAAAATATTGTATTTTCTTGAGTGATCGGATACTTTTCGCGGGCACTGTATATATATATATTCACCGAATAGTAACGGAATATGGTCTGAAAATGTTTGTCACTTTTTACAGAAGACTTCGCCTACGGAGGCGGGGCTTGTGTTTCTATCCCTAAATTTGTACTGTACTCAGAACATGTTGGGTTAAAGATTATGAGCTGTTCAATCATGGACCCTGTTTCAATTTTCCAAAGATAGATTAACGAATCAGAGGAAGGAAAACATTTTTACATCTTAAATCCAACACTATTTCGTTAAAATATATATATATAATAATGAACAGGAACACCAGAGAAAATACAAACATCCTTCAAGGTTTAATAGTACCAACGTTTCGGAATGCACTAATTCCATCTTCAGGGCTAAAACAATAAAATTCCAAATCACATACAAAATTACAAAATACAAATTGCTTAATAACAATTTAAAATAAACTTAAAAAAAAAATTATAAAAAGTAGCTAAGAAAATGTAAAACATTAAAACTAAAAGGTAAATAAATGTGAAGTTAAAAAGTTAAAATTATAAAAAGTAAAAGCATTAAAACTGAAATGTAAATAAAATAAACTAGTACCTTAATTTTAACTTTTTAACTTCACATTTATTTACCTTTTAGTTTTAATGTTTTACATTTTCTTAGCTACTTTTTATAATTTTTTTTTTTAAGTTTATTTTAAATTGTTATTAAGCAATTTGTATTTTGTAATTTTGTATGTGATTTGGAATTTTATTGTTTTAGCCCTGAAGATGGAATTAGTGCATTCCGAAACGTTGGTACTATTAAACCTTGAAGGATGTTTGTATTTTCTCTGGTGTTCCTGTTCATTATTAAACTGCGTTTTCCACGCCACCAATCAATAGCCGATATATATATATATATATATATATATATATATATATATATATATATACACACACACACACACAATGATACATCTTAATTTTATTATTAGATATTATTCATTATAAAGGAAACAACAAAATACCCTTTTCGAAGCAACCTGCGGGATCAGTGTTTGTATCGAGGGTATCCCGGTGAAGCATTCTTATCGAAGTTTCTCTGTATTCCTACGAAGTCGACCCCGACGTCCAGTTCAGCTCCGATGATAGTCCTTTCTTGGGGCATAAAGGAGTCCTTCATCAAGTCCTTGTTTTTGAGGTCCATTGAACCACCGAAATACACGTTATTGATGTAATCCAGGAACCTTAAATACAATTTGTGCAATTAAAATTGTGATCCAAAATACATCCTGAAATGATACATTAAGTTCTGAGATTTTATACATAACAAACAAGTATTAAATCTTAAAAGAAATGGGCATATGGTATAGCAGTGGTTCCCAAAATGCTGACTAGCAGTCAGAAAGGTGCCAGACCGCGAAATTTCAAAATTAAGAAAATGCCTACTTCCCTCAACATGTTTTAGATAAGTTTTCGTATGAAAGTGTTTTTTGAAGGTTAGAACCTTTTCTCACCCCATTTCGTTGGAAAATGAGATTTTGATGATGCATGTATGTAAAACTTTTAACTTTTTAGAATGTTCTCTTACACTTTTCAAAGACAGTTTGGACCAGAGAAATCAACAATGGACACGTGGCTTCTCATACGAGTGAGGGTTTCAGAAAGTGAACACATCCCATTTTTGCTGTGGGCCAAGAGGAGAGATTTTCATGTCATGGTTACGCTCGATCAATTAGTTTGGATCGCGTTATAGGTTAAATTAGGGAACGTTGGATTGAATTAAAGAAGTTATTGGACCTAATAAACATTCATGAGACTCAGAAACTGGCACAGCGTTCAGGCCAGACAAATACGACCCATTGCCCTAACTATCAGAGTAATATTAATAGCACCATCGGGAGACGAACGTCCAATCTCAACATCTTCTGCTAGGACTTTCCTAGCACAAATGAACAACTGTATTTCAGTACGCATTTTTGGATGGAAGCCTTTTGTTTAGGGTCCAACCCAATCCAATCCAGTACGACGTTCTTGTAACCAGGCGATCTCTTTAAACTGACGGTCCCTACTGTGATTGAGCAAAGTGTGAGGAGGAAAATATGGAATTGAGAAACGCTTACTTATCCACTTTAGAGGGAAGTTCCTTAACAGTGATGTTGGTATTTTCTTCTTTTCCCATGTTCTTCATCGTTGTAGAAGGAAGGAGCTTGGATGTCGTAGTGGACATCCCAAGGAAGCCTTTGAATCGGTTGAATACAAAGTCTACCATTTCGTATTCATTCGGTTGCTTCATTAAATCATCCTTGACCTGGAAAGGGGAAATTATTATTATTATTATTATTATTATTATTATTTTTTATTATTAGTAGTAGTAGTAGTAGTAGTAGTAGTAGTAGCTTTACCTGTTCGAATGATTTGATAATGAGCGTCAATAGAAGGTTGACGAGAACCCACGATGTGCACAACACGAAGACGAAAAACATAACGGGTACAACTGGACTGACCATTTTCATCTCATTGAACTGGAATTTACCTGTGGGCAGATAAATGGGCACAAATTAAACCTTTATCAGCATCTTAAAAGAGGTATTTCATCAAACTAAATTTCGTACGAGTCATTTAATTTTCGAGTTATGCGAATTAAAATCGATGTAGAATGAAAAAGAATTCGTCAAACTCAAAAAGAAATTTTTTTTGTAACCTAATATACCGAATGGAGAGGATTGCGTAGCTATTATACCACCGCCACTATGAACTTTGTTCACGTGTCATTAACTGATAAAGTATAGTATCTATCGTACATACTACATACCCATCATCATACTGAAGGATGTTTCTAACGCGCCGATGAAGTTGGCAAAGCCCATGATGTAAGGACTTAACAGGAAAAAGAACATAAAAACGAAGGAGAAGAAACAGATGCAAAACGCCATCAGGAAACCGCTGAGATCGTCCCAACATTGATGCAAAGTCGCCGAAAGAATGCCCATTCGTTTATTGAACCTCAAAAGTTTGATGAATTTGATTGTTCCGACGAACACGAGGAATGCGATCATGTAACCGAAGATTTCGTCCATACTTGCTGCGTACGTCATTTTCACGTATCCATTGCCATACGTTTCATCAAAGATTTTCAGGGCTTTTTGAGTTTCGATGTGTCTGCATCAACGAATTCAGGGCGTGAGGCGTTAGGTAAATACTCTATTAGAAATCGTGACATTATAATGAAAATATTTATCAACACGCACTGAAACTAATATATATATATATATATATATAATATAATATATATATATATATATAAATATATATATATATAGATATATATATATATATATATATATATATATATATATATGCACTAAAATCACAAAATAACACGTGATCTTATTAATAAGCAAACAACCACAGGGAAAAGGAAACGCAAAGTCCGAGCGCTTTCGTGGTATATTCACATTATCAAGGAGGAACAAAAAATATTTTTTGTTCCTCCTTGATAATGTGAATATATCACGAAAGCGCTCGGACTTTGTGTTTCCTTTTCCCTGTGGTTGTTTGCTTATATATATATATATATATATATATATATATATATATATATATATATATATATATATATATATACTAAGATCTCTTTAACTCTTTTACCTAAGGAAATAAACCACTATGGCGGAATACGAAACCGCAATAATAGACAGTTCCGCGTATGCCCAGTACGAATCGAAATATTTCTTCCTCCGTTTATAGAGAAGCCGTAACTCGTGGATAGTGAAGTAGATTACAAACAGAATGAAAATGACCTCGCAGACTATGATAAAAGCACCGAAATTGTCGTGATGTTGCAGTAACCGAATGGCATCGAACCTGGTGGAAAAGGTAATATGTAAATTTTATGCAACGCTTCGACCATATTTAAGTTATGATACATTCCAAACTCATGTCAATCTTAAGCCATTTACACGCGGGTGGAGTTATTCTAGAACTACAGTTACTTCAGTTACTTGCAGCCCATTACTTGGGCTGCAAAAACTAGTTTAACTCCGTACTCTTTCAAAAGGCAAATTTTCGAAAAAGTTCAATATAAGACTAGCGAGTAAAAGAATTCTTTTAACAGAATTTTACATTTCCAACCAAGTGAATGTTGAATTTAGTATCTCCGATTACATATCAAATTGAGCTAGATAAACAGTCGTTATTCCACTTGCAGGAACGGAGCATAAAGAGGACCCAGCAAAAGTGGGTATATAGAAGTGTTGTAATCAAAGTCCCACCTCATTCACACTACGATTTGTATAGGTATTTTTGTTATTAGTAATAGAAGTGCTAGAATAATTCAGACCTTACGAAAAGGCTCTTAACGAAAATGAGCGTCTGAGACGTCGTAAATGTGTGCCCATTTCTATACTACACTGAGCAGAAGAAAAATCGGCCCACTTAGAATATCGCGAAAAGCAAAAAAGTGGGCAAGGTTATGTTTAGAAAAGTTTTAAAATTCGAAAATTTAGTCTATGAGGACATTAAAAAATCTTCAAACACCTGCTTAATACAATTTATTATAAAAGAAATACTGTACAAAAAATCGTAATTCCAAAAACAAAGATTTCGACAAAAAAGAAAAAAACCTTGTGATCCAGGGTTAATAAGGGGTGTTGCCTCCCATAGCTTGAATGACTGCAGCCATTCGTCGATTTATCCCATGAATGAGATCGGCGATCACATCCTGTGGGATTTCCTCCCACTCTTCAGTTAAAGCTTGTTGTATCTCCTGTAGAGTGTTAGGGGCTATTAGACGAGCCCTAAGATGCCGTCCTATCGTGTCCCAGAGATGTTCTATGGGGTTCAGGTCCGGACTTCGGGAAGGTCACTCAATTCGATGAATTCCAGCTTCGTCAAGAAAATCGCTAACGGCTCTTGCCACATAGGCAAGAAGAAGGAAGTCTTCGCCAACGAAAGGAGCAAAAGGGACCACATGCTCCAGCAAGATCTCTTCCGTGTATCTTGCGGACGTCAATGACCCACCACCAACAACGACGAGCTCTGGGCGCGAGTTTGAAGTGATACCATCCCAGATCATGACTGAGCCTCCTCCAAAAGAACTCTCTCCGTAAAATTGCACGGGGCGAATCTTTCTCCTGTTCTTCTCCACACTCTTTCCCATCCATCTGATGTTCGAAGATTAAATCTTGATTCGTCCGTGAACAATACTCGTCCCCGTTGGACCATAGTTCAATTGACATGCTCACGAGAGAAAGCAAGACGAGCATTGCGGTGGTGTGGGAGAAATTCCGGGTCCATTGCTGTACGTCTAGCGTGTAAGCCACTTTCCATAAGTCTCCTTCTAACGGTTCGCTCCGATACACTGACGTCTCGAGACCTTTCCAACTCATTGCGGACGTTTGTGGCAGTCAAGCGACGATCTCGCAAAACACTCAAGACGATGAAACGACCGTCACGGGCAGATGTGCAGCCCGATCTTCCAGATCCTGGTCTTCGGGTGTACTCTCCTGTCTCCACATAACGTTCGTAGACACATCGAACCGTTATTCTTGGAATTCCTAGCGCATCGGCGACGTAACGCTGGCTCCGACCATCTTCAATTAGGGCGACGAATCTTGCGACGTTCACGGCACTCAAATCCATTGTAAATGTCCAATTCTAAAACCCAAAAGAATTAGAAGTCCATCTGTTACTAAACGCAAATGCCTACTCCCACTAGTGGAAGGAAAAAGTGGCACTAGCAGTCTAAGAGCAAGTGAATGTCAGACTGTCGAATTCTTAAAAGAACTCGAAAATTCGTTACAGCTTGTGTGTTCGCAGCTGACGTTGTTTTGTCTCGTTATTTAGTTGCCTCATAGACTATATTTTCGAATTTTAAAACTTTCATAAACAGAAGCTTGCCCACTTTTTTGCTTTTCGCGATATTCCAAGTGGGCCGATTTTTCTGCCGCTCAGTGTCACCCAAAAAAGAATAAAATATCCACAGAAAACCAGAATGTTCACAATTAATAATTTTTTTTTAACTTTTAGGAGAACTTTTTTCCGAAACTGTACATACAGTTTAAATTCAAAGAACCTTTTGTATGAAGTTATATGACATAAACTTTGAAAACGTTAGTAATGAAGAGACAAAATCGTTCTAATTCACCTTTAGTAACTTATTGTATGTACACACACACACACACATTCAACTCTATAGACCAGGAGTTTTCAACCGGACGCACATACTAGATTTTTCAGGGGTACACAGTGAGCTGACAATATAGTGTTTTTCTCATTTCTTTTCTTTTGTAAATGCATTTTTCGAAACATTTCAACAATGCAAGTTAATAATGATATATAGGGTGCACGTAAACATCTTGACTTTTCAAAAGGGTACGCGGTGGAGACAAGGTTAAAAACTCCTGATATAGACGTCCTTAAATAATTTTATTTCTCGAGGTTACATACATATTTTGCGTTGTGTTCAACATTTCTTATTGACGAGCTTGAAGCCAACCAATTCTTTATTTAAATATTTAAATTCATTTATTACATGAAAACATTACTTATGCGTGTCTTAACAGAAGTTCTTTCTACAAATACATAAAGTCTATTTTTATTTTGTATCACCTAATAAATAGTGTTTCCACACACCAAGACAAATTGGAAATCGAAAACGTTACATGCATCATACAGAAGCACTTTATTATTCACACATTTACCTGAAGTAAGGCCTAACGCCCCCACCAGGAGTGATTTCTGCCAGGAGGGTACAAATGCCGAACAAATTCACCTGAGAAAAAGTGAACGATAGTTTGTTAGTTTCATAGGCGACTGATGGGATTAACCTCGCTAATAAGACCACGAGGTGGGTAAATGGGGACACCAGTAAATCAGCATTTGACCCCTCAAACTTAGGGCTACAGTGAATGACTACTTAGCGGATACCTAATCCACCAACCTTAATTTAATGTTGTCTGCATTTATACGCGTGATTTAATATTATTTTTATTTAGATTGTTTGTTTTTATTGTTTAATTCTTTTAGACTTTAGCCCAAAATAAAAGAAAGGTCAGAAATTGAATTTTAAACCAAAAATTGCTTCTAAAATGCGTTGACACGCAAAAACATTTTATTTTGAGGAAGACGTCATTGTTTACGTTTTGTATAACTACTTAAAACTCCAGATTAGAGCAACAAATATTGAAATATTTAACTATTATGCATTAAAGATGAAAGACTAGGATCAAATAACGCGTAACACTTTATTACATTATCATATTCCCCAATGTGGTCATCTGACCTCATTTCGAAGACGTCATTATAGAGAACAAAATTTTTTCTCGAAATGACGTTTAGAAAGATTTTATCAGAAATTTAGGGTTTACGTAACTTTTAATAATTGCTTTTGTAGTTAAGTATGGTTAAGTTGGGTTAGATTAGGTTAGGTTGCAACACTTTTTTATTACGTCGTCTGTTCGTGGAGGTTCGAACAGTTTTGGTGAAAAAGTTTGCGCATTTGGAAGAAATCTTCATGTAAAAAATTTAGTTGTCGGTCAAATGTCTATCTCGTAAGAGGTTCCAACGATCAAACTCTATGAAATTTATTGTTACACTGAATAATAAGTGACCCTTTAAAATTTGTTTATTTCAATATTCATTAAGAATTTAAAATTTCCTATTCATACATTATATCCCATCTCAATTGAATAGTTTAGGTGCAAATTGCAACCTAATTGCTGTACTCTCTTAAATGCCCCTTTTCTCTATTGCTGTACAATACTTAAGTGTTAGGGTAACTACAGATAACTAGAGTAACCTTTGATTAAGGATAATTTACTGTGGGAATTCTTTGTAATTATACCTGGGAATTGTAGGTTGAAAATTCGATCAGAACTGCTCTCGTCATTTTATCAATCCACTGGTTCTTTTGTAAGTAAGTGAAGGACTTCGAAATTTCTGGTGTTGGCCCCTGAAGATGTATTACATACCCTCCTCCTCCATACCAATCAGTCCTGCCCCAGTATGGCAAGCTTTTCAATTGTTCAGCAGTTTCGTACCTGTATGAGTTAAATTAAATTTGTAATGAGTGAAGTAATTTATACTTTAATTTACCTACTTCGTATAAATTTTCGTACTTAAAAAGCTCTTTTAGGATCACCTGAAGATCTGTCACCCCAGTCTTTTTTAATTAGCTTTATAAGGCTAACTAACGAAAATATCACGACCTAACCTAACCAATCGTTAGGTCAACTGTACGTCCTTGACGATTGGTTAGGTTAGGTCGTGATATTTTCGTTAGTTAGCCTTATAAAGCTAACTAAAAAAGGCTGGAGTGACGGATCTTCAGGTGATCCCTCTTTTAAAACCAAATCCTGATTCATTTCATTATTTTATTCAAAATTTGTGAGTAAATGCATGAATTCATTTAATTCATCTAATTCATCCTTATCAATTTTTAGATATATTCTTGTATTCCGTGAAGGAAGGAGGTCGTGATAACCATTTTCCAACCTATCAATTCTAATCATTTGAAAATAACTCTTTTCAAATTGCAAACTGTAGTAATGCTTAGTTAAGAATATTAATTTCTGTTTAATTAATTATTAAAATGTTTAATGTAAATCATTTACTAAAAATTGTGAAATTGTTTGAAATTGTTTAAAATGGTTAGAGTTGGCAGTCCTGAATAGAGGCCGACAAAGAGCGGGCTACCCCCCAAGGGAGGCAGTCTTCTGGTGGCGCGTGAAGCGTGAGGTTGACGCCATGTAACGTAAAGTTAATTAATTGTTCGTGTTCCTCTCCGACGTAAATTATATAATAGAAATTCCGTACTCGCATCCCCCTAAATTACTTAAACCATTTTCGGAATCAATAAAACGTTCACAAGTGTTAAAATAGAGTATTAATAGAACCCCCCTTCCCCCTTCGCGTTGTAACGGACTTTCATAGTCTTGGCTCGGCGTTGCTACCATGAATATAAACGTAAAGTAGTGTCGAAATGAGTAGAGAAAGCAAGCGATAAATGAAATAAAGAGCCGATAGTAAAGTAGAAAGAAGCGTAAATAATGAAGAAATTAAATAAAGGCGTTCACTACATCTGGTAGCAGCGGTTCACTACAAAACAGTAATGCCTACAGGGGCGGCGCTAGGCTTTGCTAGGTTTTGCGGGGCCGGCCGACGGTCACTATTCAAAATGGTTTTTATTTTAACTGATGTTAAAACCCATTTAAATCACCGTTCAATTTATAATGATTAACATACGAAAATTATAATAAGGATTATTGTATAATTAATTTATATAAAATGGAAAGGGTTTTAGTTCTCGCAAGGCCACATTGCTGTCTGTATCATGTGGTCTCTCAGTGTTGCCAGCGGGCCAGTCCAAGCGTGGGGTCAGGTGAATGCGTATATAACGAAATACACTGGGCACTTTTTAACAAAAACACAATAAAAAACCGCTTTATCAAATAGTTTAGCAAAAGAGTGTTTTAACTGTACTTTTACAGGAATGACTGATGTCATAGCGAGCATTATTTATTAAATAAATTGTCTGTACACTCTAAAATTAAGTGATAACGTTGGCATGACAACGTGTTTACATACTCTAAGCCCAAAGAAGTATAGAGGATCAATAAATTATAATAGGCAAATTTAGAGTATCAACACGTTTCAGGAGGGCCAGAAACTGGTACAGCGCTCAGGCCAGCTAATACGGTCATTCAGCTAACTCCTGGATTATTATTATCAGCCCCATCGTTAGCCTACCCCCCCTCCCCACCGACTTCAGTTATTTTACTGCTTATAGGGAAACGGTGTTACCCACTGCGTTAATGTCGCTGGCAACTATTTATAAAACAGTTTTAAATAAAATAAACTTTAAAGATTCATGTTTTTACTTCAAAATTATTCTCATCGATACCTAAACTCCGGAATTTTGCAGTCTGGCGTATTTATTGTTAAGGTATTAGCAACTTTCCATCCTTTGCAATAATTTCTATGTTCCTCATTTATCAAAGAAGTGAAACCGGAACAATGGTCCGTTATATTCGCCATCGTTATTGGTATTCTGTAAATAAAAAAGTCCAAATGAATTTCATATAAATAAAAAGAAGAAACTTTTCGTAACTATTTTATTTTCAATAGTTAAAATTGTAAATAGAAAGTGTATACAACTGTGGAATGAAGTTCGCCGAAGCAATTAACGAGAAAAGAAAAAACTATTGAAAATTTCAGAATTCAGAAAGAATTCATAATTGGTTGAAAAATGATCGTACCAATAAAAAATGAGTGCCGAATACACTGTCATTCGAATTGGCTTATTATTTTTTTTAGTCCAGATTATTTTTCATTTACACACACACACACACACACACACACAAATAATAATCACATAAAACTAAATACACATACGCATACATAAATATAGGCCTACAGAAAAAAGATATTTATGTACATACGTATACAATATATGTAAGGAAAATTTTAAAATTCAACAAAAATTCTTAAATAGGAAAATAACCTGAATATGCTATAATAAAAAATACTAATTAACCAGTTGTCATGAAAGTGTATTTGTCACCCACTTTATTGTTTACATTATTTTACTTTCTAATAATAATAATAATAATAATAATAATATTAATAATAATAATAATAATGGAATACTTCAGTGTCTTTCACTGATTCTATTTTCTGCGCAGCCTTATTTCTGCAACTGTAATTGCACCATTGTATTCAACCACTCGTATCAGACCAGAAATAGATCAAAGCTTGTTATACCTCAATTTAGGTTGTCTTCATCTCAAAAACTACCCATTTTCATTGGATTGAAACTATGGAATGACTTAAATGCCGATATAAAAAATATTGTGAATGTAAATTTGTTTAAAACCAAGTTGAAATCCCGATTAATAATGGCATACTAACAAAAATCTGGGATTAATGTCCATTACTATTGTTTATTAATTTCTCTGGTGTAATCTAGTATTAAAAACACATTTCTTGGGATTGTTTAGTTCTTATCTCTCGTGTATAATATTGGTTTCTTTGTATGGTATTGGTATAATGCCTTCAATGGTGACCTTGCATTTGTCATGTCAGTAGTGATAATTTAAGATTAATACATGCTTTAACTATTATTAATAATAAAAATTTACTTATTTATTTATTTATTATTAATTAATAACAACTAGCTATTTATTTTTAATAAGAGCCCAGTAAAGCCTAAAGCTTAAGGGCCAAATTAAATAAAATAAATAGTCGAACTTCACAATTATTCATGTCATTGTAAATTGTAAAACGAATGTATTTATTTCATTATTAATAAAGGTTAATAAAATAAAATACAAAATCTTATTGTTTTAAATTTTGCAATTAGTAATTATATAAAACTTACGCGCAAGTATTTTTCTTTGCCCTAATCTGTCTTATGGTTCCGTATCCCATTATCCTGTTGGCGTAGTCGTTTAGAAATCCTCTGAGGTGATAAGGAGGATGGCCGTTGTAAAGAACATCGGCTCTCAGCTCCGACATGAAACCCTTGTGGAGGTAAAACCAAAACATGTCCGTATTCGCTACCTTTAAATGAAAGGAAAATTTGGTATTTGAGTATTGGTATATTGACAGAGCTGGGCAATAAATACATTGAATGTATTTAAATACTAAATACTAAATACATGGGAGAAATGTATTTAAATACTAAATACTAAATACATTTTACGAATGTATTTAGATACTAAATACAAAATACATCAATTGTATTTAAATACATTTGTAGATACATTTTAAATACATACAAATTTGCTTGTTGAAGCCATGACACGCACACGATAAAGAAATCAACCGCTTTCGACTAAGAGTGGCACACAACTGATTGAACTGACACGTTGAAACATGAACCATTAGGCCTGTTCAAAAATCAACTTTTTCTTATTTTCATAGATTTCTGTACATTTTCCCATGCTTTTTGACCTGAAAAAGCCGAAAATCACAACTATTTTGACCTAGGATGTTGGGAAGCATTGCCGCATGGAGCTTTAAATTTTCTGCCTTGAAATCGGCCAAAGCGCCAATTCCGGGGTCCCTTGAATTATGTTTTGTACTTTAACTTTTGATCTAAACAAGCAAAGGTGGGCAGTTGCGCCGCAACATTTTTGGTTGCGCTTGCGCTTGCGGCGCAACTTTTTGAAAAGGGTTGCGCTTGCGCGTGCGGCGCAACTATTTCAGCAGAGTTGCGGTTGCGGTTGCGGCGCTACAAAAATTGTTGCGCGTGCCCACCACTGCAGATATACGTTAAATGCAAAGGTGGGCAGTTGCGGCGCAACTTGCGGCGCAACATTTTTGGTTGCGCTTGCGCTTACGGCGCAACTTTTTGAAAAGGGTTGCGCTTGCGCGTGCGGCGCAACTATTTCAGCAGAGTTGCGGTTGCGGTTGCGGCGCTACAAAAATTGTTGCGCGTGCCCACCACTGTAAACAAGATAGAGCAACAAATTAGGTATCAAATGAAAGAGCATAAAATTAATAAATAATAATATAATAATAATAATAATAAATAAATAATAATTAATAATAATAATAATAATAATTATCTATCATTTTTCAGGAAACAACAGAAACTCAATCAGAATCTAGAAAACCATCTACAAGTTACAACTTCACAATGGCATTAAGCAAGGAGCTGAGGGAGCTCCGTGGGCGCACAGTTGATATCTCAGAACCTCCACGTACTGTCCACAGGCAGGTGTCAACTGGGCCATCTACCAGATCTCTCACTGAAACTTTCCTGGTTGGATACCCTTCAGCTTTTATCAGTGGTTCCCAGCTTCCCACCAACAGACAGGCGTTCCAGTATTTCCTTAATCTTCAGAATTTACCGGAAAATGCAGGGAGGCCCATGGTTCAAGACCTTGCATATGAAACAGTTGAATCTATCATCCCATTCTGGCAGATGGCTAGGATCAAGACAATGACCAAGTACAACGCAATGAAGCTCTTCATGAAACTACATGAGAAACATCGTGCTCTGGTGAAAAGCAAAGGAAGAGCAAGTAACCCTGGAGGAAAAAGAGGAGCATTTGTGCTGGAATTAGACAGCCTGTTCGATATAGGAGCTCCAGATGCAATCCAGGAAATACAGAACAACAGACTGTTATCCAGAGAGAAGAAAGATGAGGATATCAGGTTCTACGAAGACCAAAAGACTGAGAGGAAAGGTCATATGTCTGGTCATGACAAGATTTTTGAGACAAGATCCCTGCAGCAAGCAGCGAGGAATGAAAGACTGCAGCATAGACAAGAACAAGGTAAAACTAATTACTTTGAACGTCACAAAAAGTTTTAAGTTTTACTCCATTGCGATATTTAGCATGTACTTAACAATTACTGTCTTAACATGTTGTACTATTTTACAGCTGCAGCAGAACAAGAGGCAGTTGTTCATGTGGATGACATTACCTGGGGTGACTCAACTGACAACGACGCTAACACAGAGGACATGGATTACCATCAGCCTCGTCCTGGATGTTCTCACCATCAAGACACTGTGACTAGTGTGACTTTGACGTTTCCAAGGAAGGTCATGGAATGTGATGTCATCTGCAATACAGCTGATCGTCTTGGTTTATCAGACAATCAAGTTACTGCCATGGTTTCTGCCACCTTGAAAGCTGGAGGGGCTGATCTGGATAACTTCGTCATCTCAACCTCAACAACACGTCGCAACAGAATGCTGTCCAGGTATAATATCAGCCAGAGTCACATGTCCAAGTTTTGTGAAAAACCCCCACAGTACGCTGCCTTACACTGGGATGGAAAGTTGCTCAAAGATGTCTTGGGCAGTGAACCTGGAAGTACCTCAGAGACTTTAGCTGTGCTAGTATCTGGTCCACCTTCATACACTGAAGGAAAGTTATTGGGAGTACCTGTCATCGACAATTCTTCTGGCACAGCTCAGGCTGAGGCTTCAATGGATTTACTGGAGACATGGGAACTTACGAATAATGTTACTGCCCTTGTTTTTGACACTACATCCAGTAACAGTGGAGTTCACAGAGGAGCTGCCAAACTGCTAGAGAAAATGTTGAACAAAAAGGTGTTTTATCTGGCCTGTCGACATCACATCCTGGAAATCCTAGTAGGAGCAGTTTGGGAGAAGCTGTTTGGGAAGGTGAAGGGGCCAGATAATCCCTGGTTTGAGCATCTGAAGGATGTTTGGACGGACTTGTCCAAGGAAAACCCAAAGATGCTGGCTATCAACAGCAAATGGCTGAAGGAAAAGAAGAAGAACAGTGAAGAAATACTCCAAGACATTCTAACAGCAGAAAGGCTTCCAAGAGCCGACTACAGGGAAATGGCTGAACTGACAGTCATTGTTCTTGGAGGAACGCCTCCTCGAGGTATTCACTGGAGTCGACCAGGCGCCATTCATCAGGCCAGATGGATGGCCAGAAACCTGTACTCCATGAAAATGCTGATGTTTGCAGGTCAACTTGAGTACGACGAAGACACTGTATCAAAGCTGGAAAGACTCAACACCTTCCTTGCGCTGTTCTACACTCCTGTATGGATGATGTCAATGTCTGCTGCAGATGCTCCCGTGAATGATCTAAGTCTAATCCAGGACATGTTGAAGTACAAGAAAACTGACCCAGAGCTTGCTGATGCAGTACTTAATAAGATGGAAAACCACAAATGGTACCTGACACAGGAAGTCGTGCCATTTGCCCTGTTCAGCAGTAGATTGAGTGACACATTGAAGCACGACATTGCTGCCCAGTTACATGCCACTGAGAAGCCAGACAGCTTCAGAACAGGAAAGCCTCTATTCCAGAGAGTCACAGCTAAGACCACCCTGGTTGATCTCATTGGCCCAGAATCACATTTCCTGCTGGACATACTGAACATTGGATTTGAGTGGCTTCTGGAACCTGTCACGTCTTGGCCACAGAATGAGGACTACAGAAAAGCGTTGGACTATGTTAAGAATCTGAAAGCGGTGAATGACATTGCTGAACGTGGTGTCAAGATGATGAGCGACTTTGCAAATGTCATAACAACAGATGCCAAGCAAAGGGACTATCTCCTTCAAGCTGTGGAGTTCAACAGATGCCGCTTTGACAGCTTCAAGAAACAAACTCTCAACAACTGACTGTGTAAATGTCATTATGAAATTAATCATCATGTAATGCTTTCACTTCTTGATCGATTAGACTTGTGACAAAATGTTAATCTCAAATTTGTGTCATGAATAAGGCGCCTTGTCTGCCTTGAGTGTGAGAAAACAAATTTTGTGATATTTCTGAAATCTTTGTATGTACCAATGTGCCATTTCTTGTTCCAAGACTATCATAATTGTATAAGTTAGAAAGAGGATTAAAAACACTTTAATTTGGTGCCTATTTTGTTGCTCTATCTTGTTTAGATAAAAAGTTATAGTGCAAACATGATTCAAGGGACCCCGGAACTGGTGCTTTTGGCCGATTTCAAGGCAGAAAACTTAAAGCTCCATGCGGCAATGCTTCCCAACAACCTAGGTCAAAATGGTTGTGATTTTCGGCCTTTTCAGGTCAAAAATCATGGGAAAAAGTACAGAAACCTATGAAAATAGGAAAAAGTTGATTTTTGAACAGGGCTAAATTGAACCATGCTGTACTACACTGTCAACGCGTCGTACTGTGCTAGTACAGAACGTGTATTAAACCAGTAAAAGTATTTACATTTTTATATTTTGAGTATTTAAATACATTGTATTTAAATACTCATTAAAGTATTTAAATACTATATTTAAATACATGAAAAACAATGTATTTATAAATACAGTTCTAAATACACAAATGTATTTAAATACGTATTTAAATACAAATGTATTTAAATACTGCCCAGCTCTGTATATTGATATGTTGTGCTGGAATATTTGAATATTGGTACATGCAACGAAAACCGCTCAATTTTACCAGGGTGAAATCTGTTCCATCGAACGCACCCTCGTGAATAAAGGAATGGCGAAGACTTTGCTGAAGATACCAAGCGTTGGGATCTCTGAAATGAGAGTGTAGCCTCAAAGGGAAATTCACAGTGTAAAATGAACGAGTTTTATGCAAACAAAACAATAAATACATAATATTTAGCTTAAATATTCTTCCTCTGCAACAAACCTTTGTCCATAAGATAGGATCAAGAGAATCCAGATGAAAAAGGCATAGGCAACCAACTCCAGTATAATATTCCACATTTCAATTTCTTTTAGTCTTCTCCTTCTGAGTTCTGCCAATAACTCTTTGTCCAATCTGCCAAAGCCCAGTTTTTGGCTTCTTTCTGTGGTAACCAGGTTTTCAATTCGATTACTTATTTAGAAAACAAATTCCTTCTACCGTCTATACTTCAAAAATAGTATAATACAAAGTACAGTACTAGATAATACATTTCTCGCCTCCCGTTACAAACAGTTATGTTTCTGGTTTGTTTACCTCCGTCGTACAACCATAGTTCATCTTTCTCCAGCTTTGGCTGTTCTTCATCTTCGTCCGCATCATCTTCATCTATGTCCACCGACTTACAAATGACGCTCATTAACATGGCCATGAGGAACACCTGGAAAAAAAAACCAGAAACTACATGAGGAAAAAGCAAGTGTGAGACTGGCCACTTGAATTTATTAAAATATTCCATTCATTTTGTGGTGCAGGTTTACAAATGTTTTTGAGATTCATTTATATAATGCTAATTCAATCCAATTCATTCAACGTCACGTTTCTTAAATTACTCTCTCTCTCTCTCTCTCTCTCTCTCTCTCTCTCTCTCTCTCTCTCTCTCTCTCTCTCTCTCTCTCTCTCTCTCTCTCTCTCTCTCTCTCTCTCTCTCTCTCATATATATATAGTGATGGGCACCGTTACATTAAATTGGGCGGCGTTACCGTTACTCGTTACACGTCGAAAATATACTCAGCGTTACCGTTACATCGCTACTTTTAAAAATTCTTAAAGCGTTACCGTTACTCGATACATGTAACGACGTTACAAGTAACTAGTTACATTTGATATTTGTTTATGTGCCTTCACACGTATTTTGAAACTACAGATAAACTTACAAATGGCAGCCATACCACATAAATTCTAATAGCTACTATTATTGACTATATAAATGTTGTTCTCTTAAGAACGATATATTGCACACTAATTTGCACCCCAATGATTTTTGGGAAAGATGAAGAGACCTAGAAAATATAAATTTAGTTGTTGCCACTAACACGGAATAGTGAATTGTATTTAATAGTCCTCGTGAATGGAATGGCAATGTTATCAAATTCAAATTCAAGTATCGATTTATTATTGTTAGTTTGTAAACACGATTCAATAGCTACATATGGTACAACTACCTACCAACCACAATCCACAGATCAACATCCACATCATGTGGACTACATCATACACATGGGCATAACAAACTAATAATGCCTAAATTTGCTCTCTAGAGGCAAGCGAGTTCTGTAACGTTTTAAAGTAATGTATTACGATTATAGGTTTAATAGCAGTAATGAAATATTGAATGCATCTACATTAAACTTGTAACGAGTAACGAAAAAATCCGTTAGTGATAAAAAATTTGCAAAGCGTTACCGTTACATTGATACATTTGAAAATCTTTCAGGCGTTACCGTTACTCGTTACTTTTGTAACGTTCGTTACGTAACGTCGTTACATGTAACGCGTTACTGCCCATCTCTGTATATATATCAGATAAGGGGTCTATTACTGGGTTTCTACGACTATTACTGTTACTTTTGATTTCTTCTATTACTATTACTTTATTTTTCATCTATTACTATTACTATTACTTGGTCATCTATTACTATTACTATTACTTTTGTATGTGGGGTACTTCACTCATTTGAAAAGGATCTTTATGTCTATTTAAATGCAATTAGAAGCAGTGTGTTAACAAATATTTGTTTCAACCAAATCATTACAATTTCAGAGACTAGGAGTGTAGGTCTTGATAAATTTTACTTTACTGAAGGAAAAATTTGCCACAATATTAGTTCCCATACATGTTTATTTTAGTTTAGAGTAGATTTAGTTCATTTTTCAGTTCTTCGTTCACACAATATGTCCATTGCCACTGTAATAGAAAAGTAATAGACTATTATCTACGAGGGCCACTCAAAATATTTTGCCACACCTTTTTTTTTCTTTCCAAGTTTCCTCGTAAGTTCCAGAAATTTTGTACACAAGTAGTTACATACCTTTTTTTACAAGTTTTTATTTTTCCACATACTCTCCATCCTTTTCTACGGCTTTCTTCCACCTCGAAACAAGGGCTTTTATTCTTTGCTGGTAAAAGTCCACTGGGTTCCGCTGGAGCCACCTCTTAACCTCCTCAACAACCTCATCGTCACTCTGAAACTTTCTTCCACGAATAACATCCTTCATTGGCCCAAACAAATGGAAGTCTGAAGGTGCCAGATCCGGGCTGTATGGAGGGTGGGGTAATACAGTCAAGCGCATTTTTGTGATGGCCTCTCTTGTTTGCAAACTGTTGTGTGGTCTTGCGTTATCGTTCAAAAGAAGGACGTCTTCTAGTTTTCTTTCCGGTCGAACTGCTTTATACGTCTCTGAAGTCTCTGTAGGGTAACAATATATGCCTCTGAGTTGATTGTTTGTCCCTTCTTCATAATGTCCACCAGAATCACCAATTTCATGTCCCAGAAGATGGTGGCCATAACCTTTCCTGCAGAGGGAGCCATTTTAAACTTTTTCTTGCGTGGGGAGTCTGCGTGATGCCACTCCATGGATTGGCGTTTTGTTTCAGGTTAAAAGTGGTGTACCCAAGTCTCATCCCCAGTCACAATTCGTGAAAAAAAGTCATCCCCTTCTGTCTCGTATCGAACCAACGACTCGGAAGTAATTTCTTTTCTTTGGGCTTTGTAATCTTCAGTCAGTTCGCGAGGAACAAACCGTGAACACACTTTTGAGTATCACAGTTGCTGAATTATCGTATTCACATTTCCTTCACTAATTCCTAGCTCCAGTGACGCGCCGATTTGATCGAATGATGCTGTTAGCACGTTGCACAGTGTGAGATGTCACAGCCGATGCCGGGCGACCGCTGCGTGGCTCATCATTGAGGCTGGCTCTCCCTCTCTCCGATGATCTCACACGTTTAGACCAGCGTCCAACTGTGCTTCGATCAACAACAGCATCTCCATAAACGTTTTGTAGACGTTTGTATTTCCAATTGTTTCCTTCTCTGCAGTTAAGAACTCGATAACAGCTCTCTGTTTACGACGCACATCACTGTCAGACGCCATTTTCGAAACTGCGTTAATCATCGGTTTTATACAAGGGAGTTTAAAAGCGGTTTTATACAAGGAGGGGAGGTTCAAACTGGAAAAATCCGGTTATGTGAAGCGCAGAAAGTTCAAACTTACGGCCCAAGAGACATTTCAGCCCCATGGCCTATTATTTAGCAAAGAAAAAAGGGTGGGGCAAAATATATTGAGTGCCCCTAGTATTACTTTGCCTTCTATTACTATTACTATTACTACGACGCTTGTTTAGAAGAGTGTCCGCACAAGAGGAGAGAAAACGAGCAATGAAAAATGAGGCACCTCCCAGGAATCGAACCCGGGATCATCCGATTGTCGGTCAGATATGATAACCATTACACCAAGGGCCACAAAGAATCAGAACTCCTAATTCTCCTACGTGACGTGAACGGAATCGAATGCCCTTTAAGGAGGCACCTCATGCCGTAATTATATATATATATATATATATATACATTTTAACTGCAAACGACACGAGTTCTGATTCTTTGTGGCCCTTGGTGTAAGGGTTATCATATCTGACCGGCAATCGGATGATCCCGGGTTCGATTCCCGGGAGGTGCCTCATTTTTCATTGCTCGTTTTCTCTCCTCCTTTTGTGCGGACACTCTTTTAAACAAGCGTCGTTCTTTACATTAATTATACTGTATGTCGTTTGCAGTTAAAATGTGTGTGTATATATACGGCATTAGAAGGTGCCCCTTTAAAGGGCATTCGATTCATCTCACGTCGGAGAATTACGAGTTCTGATTCTTTGTGACCCTTGGCGTAATGGTTAGCATATCTCACCGGCAATCGGATGATCCCGGGTTCAATTCCCGGGAGGTGCCTCATTTTTCATTGCTCATTTTCTCTCCTCCTCTTGTGCTGACACTTCTAAACAAGCGTCGTTCTTTATATATATATATATATATACAGGGTGTGTCACAACCGCTCTGCCATACTTTCTGGGGTGATTTGGGGGTGATATCGAGTAAAAAAGTTAATACAACATAGGTGCTATTTCCAACTGTTGCGGAGCTACGGACGTTTTAAGATGTGCAAACAACAAATCCCTACTTGTGTGTAATTTGAAAGATGGCAGCACTGGTGGTAGTTTCGGTTAACGAAGTTACCACAACTAGTCCTCAGTTTTTTCTTTCATTTGGTTCTGATCTGTGGTACGAGACACTGTGTTGCGCTAAGATGAACAATTAAAATGAATCAACAGTTCACACCCGCTGAATACGCTGATATATATTTCATTTACGGATTCTGTGATGGTAACAGCAGAGTGGCAGTTGAGGAATATCGAAGACATTTTCCGAACCGCCGAATACCGAACAGGCAAGTGTTTAGTGACACACACCAGAGATTAAGGGAAACAGGGACAATTGTTCCGCGTAACCAAGAACATGAAGCAAGACGGCCCGTTGCTGTGGAGGAGAGCATACTGGACCTAGTACAACGTAGCTCAACTACCAGTGTTCGAAGGATTTCTCGACGAATTGGTGAATTCGCATCGCGTGTATTGCGAACCATACATGATGAGGGTTTGTATCCCTATCATTTGCAACGTGTGCAAGCTCTTCAACCGGATGATTACGATAAACGTGTTCAGTTTTGCCAGTGGATGGTTATACAGCGCCAAATTTTTAATCGCATACTGTTTAGTGAAGCACAATTCATTGGGGATGGAATTAACAATAGACGAAATTCCGACTTGTGGTCCGCCGATAATCCCCACGGTATCGTTGAAGGAAACTTTCAACATCGATTCTCGGTGAATGTTTGGTGCGGTGTAATTGGAGATCAGATGATTGGACCGTTCGTTTTGGAACAAGATTAACTGCTGATATTTATCTCAACTTCCTGACAAACGAAATGCCACTTTTGATGGAGGACGTGGCCTTGGAGACAAGGCGCAGGATGTTCTTTCAGCACAATGGGGCGCCACCACATTTTGGTCGTCATGATACGGATTACTTGAATCAGCGGTACGGGAATCGTTGGATTGGTCGTGCTGGTCCAGTATCGTGGCCCTCGGATTGTGGATGCCGCTGCTTACATACAAGAACACCCCGAAATGATTCAATGGGCAGTGGACTCTTGTTTGGAACGAGCAAGGCTGTGCATTGAAAACTGAGGCGGACATTTTGGACATTTATAAGGTGTATCTCATAAAATGTAGCAATAAATACATCAGATTAATACTCTCGTTTATATTTTCCGTGCACCTTAAAACGTCCGTAGCTCCAAAACGGTTGGAAATAGCACCAATGTTGTATTAACTGTTTTACTCGATATCATCCCCAAAAGTATGGCAGAGCGGTTGTGAAACACCCTATATATATATATATATATATATATATATATATATATATATATATATATATATATATATATATATATATATATATACACACTATATGATCAAAAGTATTCGGACACCCCGGAAAATCCGCATTTCTGCAAATATCACCTTCGCCGAAAGGTATGCTGGGAAAAACCGTGGCGAAACTATAATGCTGAGGTGTTCTGTTAAGTTATCAGTAACTGTTGTGAAGCCATGCCGCGCGGACGTGAACTCTCCGAGTTCCAACGTGGACTCGTCATCGGATGTTATTTAAGTAACGTTTCTATACGAAACATTGCAGCCAAACAGGATATACCAAAGTCGACTGTAGCGGATGTTATCATGAGATGGAAGCACGACGGTGCAACTAACGCGAAAAAACGTTCCGGACGACCACGCAAACTGACGGAACGTGATAGAAGAAGTCTGGTACGACATGTCAAGAAGTCCCGCACGTCCTCTGCCGCTTCCATCGCTGAGGAGGTAGGAAGAGCATCCGGTACCTCCGTTAGTACTGTAACTATCCGCAGAGAGATGCACAGACTCGGTTATTATGGTAGAGCAGCTGTACACAAGCCACTGATTACAAAAGTTAATGCCACGCGTCGTTTGGCCTGGTGTGTCTCCCGTCGTTCCTGGACCGTGGAGGACTGGAAAACTGTTCTTTGGAGCGACGAGTCGCGGTATTCACTCTTCCAGTCTGATGTGCGTGTTTGGGTGTGGCGACAGCCCGGAGAACGGCTTCTTCCTGACTGTGTACGTCCAACGGTGAAGTTCGGTGGAGGGTCCATCATGGTATGGGGTTGTTTTTCCTGGCTAGGGCTCGGCCCGTTGGTTGTTATACCCACTACCATGAACGCTGACGTTTATCTCGACGTTCTGGACAATTCGGCCCTCCCTACACTGTGGCAATACTACGGAGATGGCCATTGTTTGTTTCAACAGGATCGAGCTCCCTGCCATACTGCAAGGCGTGTGCAGGACTGGTTTCGTAAAAATAAGGTGGATTTGTTAGACTGGCCTGCTCAGAGCCCCGATCTCAACCCAATCGAGCACATGTGGGACGAACTGGAGCGACGGATACGAAACCGCACACCACGCCCGGCTTCACTTGCATCTCTTGCATCAGCTCTGCAAGAGGAATGGCGAGCCATTCCTGCACAGACTTACCGAAAACTGGTGGAAAGTATGCCTCGACGTGTTGACGCTGTAATAAAAGCAAAGGGTGGACCTACTGGTTACTAAATGCCATAATAAAACCATTTTTCCCAAAACCATGCGGTGTCCGAATACTTTTGATTTTATATATATATATATATATATATATATATATATATATATATATATATATATTATATATATATATCCCCGCAAGGGGGTTCTAAGCTCGTACTCTTGAGTGCTCTTTGTGCTCGTTTGTACGTGCTTGTTCCTGGAGGTTTCACGTGCGCCCTCCCGGCCCTAGCACCCAAGGATGATGGGGCTCGACCCTGCAGTCCTTGTCATCCTTGGTTTTTTCCACTTCGACTGTCCCCTCCACCCTTTCTTTTTCCTCTGTCTTTCCTCTCACTTTTTCTTTGTTTTTCCGCTGAGATATGCCCTTTAAATAGAGGCGAATCGGTTCTTCCTGAACTAAAAAAAAATATATATATATATATATATACATACAGAGAATCCCATTAAGTTTTTTCTGATACCACGTTTTGACAAGTTCTTTAGAAATGTACGCGGGTGACAGACATTGATAATTTAAAAGCAAGAATCACAGCTGCTATTGAGCGAATTGATGTGGATATGCTGCAGCGTACATGGCAACATTTGGAGGATCGATTGGATGTTTTGCGAATTACTAATGGTGCACATATCGAATGTTTGTAACAACGTTACTTTAATAAAAGAAACTTTTGAAAATACAGATTCTAAATAATCTTGTTTAAGAATTTTACGTGTGTTATCAAGAATTTTATTAAAAGATGAAATTGTACAGATAATGTTCGGACACACTGGAATTTCTAAAAAAACTTGTCAAAACTTGGTATCAGAAAAAACTTAATGAGATTCTCTGTAAAATGGGACAACACTGGAATTTCTACACTTCATGGTTGACTTTTAATAACAGCCAAAAATTGTACAGATAATTCTCGGACACCCTGTATATGTATATATATATATATATATATATATATATATATATATATATATATATAATATATATATATATATAATCATGCGGGTTGCTTCTACAGAGCTTCAATTTAATATTTAGGAGAAATCCAATGACAAGGAGAAATGTAAATGCCATGAAAAGTCTTCTTTAATGCGCAACGTTTCGAGCAATACGCTCATCTTCAGGCTGTATAATAACAATGTGAAATTAAAATCAATAATTGAATGAAAAACAACAAAGAAAATTTCTATAACCTATTTATAAGGCAAATTTTAAAAGACTGAAAAAGAGGGTTAAATTCTAAGTTATACAGATTTACATATAAAATTAAGAAGCTATTTTTAAATACATATAGTAAATGTGAAATTAATACACTGGAAAAATTAACAATAGTACACTGGAATAATGAAACTAACTAACCTTTCACACTGCAATTTCCGAGGCTAGACTAATTTAAGCAGAGGCAACACGAGAAAACATAAGATGGTGAGGGCGATTGGGGAAGGGGGATTATAAGGAATTGGGGAAGGAGGAGGGATTATAAGAAATTTAGAGGGACAGCTGATGAGTCAACATTTAGCGTAGGGGTCAAAGTTTAATGTAAAGCGATTCCAAAATTCTAAGTGAGTTGGGACAAGTATTACAACCAAGAATTTTAAAATTGTCTAAAGTGACATCAGTTTTACATTTTATACTGTGTTCCCGAATACTAGAAACTTCTTTAGTTTTTAAATTTTACCTGTTCGGCCACTTATTCCCATATGCGAATAAAATCTAGCCCTGAGAGAGCGAACAGTGCTGCCAATGTAATTCCCAAGGAGACACCTAGGGCAGGTAAATAAATATACAACACCGCTACGCAACGAGTCAGGGGTTCGATCCTTCGCTGAGAAAAAGCTACCTAAAGACGTTTTATTAATAAATATGATGCGGAAATCAGTATGATAAAAAAATTTCCTTAACAACTTTGTAAATTTAAGCTTAAATTCCTTATTCAAAGGACCCATTTCAGGTACCAAGAAATATTTTATATCCTTCGGCACTGTAATACAAGGAAGTTGAGGGCTATAAACATTATTTAAGAAGGATCTAATTAGTTTATCTACATATTGAACAGGAAAACTATTATTGGTAAAGTATGATCTTAGATTATTAAATTCATCATTAAGTAAGGTAAAACTAGAGGTCAAATTATATCCTCTGAACAGGAGAGTTTTAATACAAGACATCTTATAGTTGAAATCAGTAAAACTAAAAAAATTCATGCCCAAACCAGTGAAAGTGGGTTTCCTGTAAACTGATGTAGTAATAGAATCACCGTTTTTCGAAATTAAAAGATCTAAAAGGGGAGGGAGCCATTTTTCTCAGTTTCCATTGTATACGTTATATTGGGGTGCAAAGAATTTAGGAAGTTAAAGAATTGTTGCGCTTGTACCGCATTATCAAAGACAGCTATCGAATCATCAACGAAGCGTCGATAGAAAATTGGCTTGAGATGAGTGGGAGATTGTCTAAAAATTACACTTTCTAAATGAGTCATAAAAAAATCAGCTGCTAACGGTCCGACAGGTGATCCCATCCCTACACCATCAATTTGTTGGTAAACCTTATTGTTGAAAGTAAAATAGCATTGTTTGAAGACCAATTCTAAAAGTTCCTTAAATGAGACAATGAAAAACCATGAAAAATATCAACCGAGCTAAAAACCCTATCTAAAATAATGGCAATAGTTTCAGATACAGGTACATTTGTGAAAAGCGACTTTACATCAAAACTGACAAAAAACTTTTTTGAATCGAAGTTCTCACCAAGAAGGTCTTTTTGGAATTCAAACGAGTTATTTATAGTGTAAGCATTTTTCGCAAAGGGTGACAGGAGACGAACAACAAATTTTGCCAATTGAAAGGTGGGTAAGTTATACGAAGCTAAAATAGGACGGAGAGGTGTTCCAACTTTATGGATTTTAGGCAACAGTATAATTGAGCAAGATTAGCACCAGATGCGAACAACTGAGAGTAAGTATATTTTTTATTATCTTTAAGGACTTTAGTCGTGACAGAAATCTATTAACCTGGTCTTCTAACCTTACAATGACTTTATTGACAGGTTCAAGAATTTGTTGAATTTAGTAAGATCACTTAGGATTTCATTAGTTTTGTTTATGTAGTCCGATTTATTCAAAATAACCACTCCGTTACCCTTGTCCGGTCTAGTCACGACAATCTCCTGGTTCTTTGCCAAATTCTTAATACACTGCAAATCACTCTTCCTAAATATGAAAGATTGAAATTTAAGATTTCTAAGTTTATGAAAAAATTCTTGAGTTAAATTTGAGAACTGACATTTGAAATTATTGAATTCACCCACATGGGGAACATTTTTCAAGCCATTAAAAAATTTTCAAAGTAAAGAAAAAACGAAGGCTTATATATTTGAAACAACGGAAGCTTAAATTGCAAACCAAGTGACAGTAAAAACTTTTCCCGAGGGGAGAGTGTGTAACTAGAAAGATTCGAAATTACCTTATCTGAATTGAAAAAATTTGGTGAATTCATTCCCAAAGCCTTTAACTTACGTTCATGTGTTTCCAAGATGGTAGAGTGAATTTTTCTAGTTCACGTTGTACAAGAGAAATTATTAATAAATAGTCCCAACGAAAGGTATTTTTAAGAGTAGTTATATAATGCCCAAGAGACTTATTATGCGAGTCTGAAATTTTGATTTTATAATTAATTTCATTATTTAATAAATATTCCAGGGACGATTGATAAAATTCAGAGTCATATAGATTGTCACGGTAGAGTTTGAAGTAAACAAATTTCGGGAAAACCCTGCAGGTCCGACACATTTCAAGAAAATAACCGTCGAGTTTTGACTTGAGAAACTTTCGTGAAGTCTTCCAAACATGGCTTCCAAACATGGCTTAAAAAATGTTCCCCATGTGGGTGAATTCAATAATTTCAAATGTCAGTTCGCAAATTTAACTCAAGAATTTTTTCATAAACTTAGAAATCTTAAATTTCAATCTTTCATATTTAGGAAGAGTGATTTGCAGTGTATTAAGAATTTGGCAAAGAACCAGGAGATTGTCGTGACTAGACCGGACAAGGGTAACGGAGTGGTTATTTTGAATAAATCGGACTACATAAACAAAACTAATGAAATCCTAAGTGATCTTACTAAATTCAAACAAATTCTTGAACCTGTCAATAAAGTCATTGTAAGGTTAGAAGACCAGGTTAATAGATTTCTGTCACGACTAAAGTCCTTAAAGATAATAAAAAACGATATTACTCTCAGTTGTTCGCATCTGGTGCTAATCTTGCTCAATTATACTGTTTGCCTAAAATCCATAAAGTTGGAACACCTCTCCGTCCTATTTTAGCTTCGTATAACTTACCCACCTTTCAATTGGCAAAATTTGTTGTTCGTCTCCTGTCACCCTTTGCGAAAAATGCTTACACTATAAATAACTCGTTTGAATTCCAAAAAGACCTTCTTGGTGAGAATTCGATTCAAAAAAGTTTTTTGTCAGTTTTGATGTAAAGTCGCTTTTCACAAATGTACCTGTATCTGAAACTATTGCCATTATTTTAGATAGGGTTTTTAGCTCGGTTGATATTTTTCATGGTTTTTCATTGTCTCATTTTAAGGAACTTTTAGAATTGGTCTTCAAACAATGCTATTTTACTTTCAACAATAAGGTTTACCAACAAATTGATGGTGTAGGGATGGGATCACCTGTCGGACCGTTAGCAGCTGATTTTTTTATGACTCATTTAGAAAGTGTAATTTTTAGACAATCTCCCACTCATCTCAAGCCAATTTTCTATCGACGCTTCGTTGATGATTCGATAGCTGTCTTTGATAATGCGGTACAAGCGCAACAATTCTTTAACTTCCTAAATTCTTTGCACCCCAATATAACGTATACAATGGAAACTGAGAAAATGGCTCCCTCCCTTTTTAGATCTTTTAATTTCGAAAAACGGTGATTCTATTACTACATCAGTTTACAGGAAACCCACTTTCACTGGTTTGGGCATGAATTTTTTTAGTTTTACTGATTTCAACTATAAGATGTCTTGTATTAAAACTCTCCTGTTCAGAGGATATAATTTGACCTCTAGTTTTACCTTACTTAATGATGAATTTAATAATCTAAGATCATACTTTACCAATAATAGTTTTCCTGTTCAATATGTAGATAAACTAATTAGATCCTTCTTAAATAATGTTTATAGCCCTCAACTTCCTTGTATTACAGTGCCGAAGGATATAAAATATTTCTTGGTACCTGAAATGGGTCCTTTGAATAAGGAATTTAAGCTTAAATTTACAAAGTTGTTAAGGAAATTTTTTTATCATACTGATTTCCGCATCATATTTATTAATAAAACGTCTTTAGGTAGCTTTTTCTCAGCGAAGGATCGAACCCCTGACTCGTTGCGTAGCGGTGTTGTATATTTATTTACCTGCCCTAGGTGTCTCCTTGGGAATTACATTGGCAGCACTGTTCGCTCTCTCAGGGCTAGATTTTATTCGCATATGGGAATAAGTGGCCGAACAGGTAAAATTTTAAAAACTAAAGAAGTTTCTAGTATTCGGAACACAGTATAAAATGTAAAACTGATGTCACTTTAGACAATTTTAAAATTCTTGGTTGTAATACTTGTCCCAACTCACTTAGAATTTTGGAATCGCTTTACATTAAAATTTGACCCCTACGCTAAATGTTGACTCATCAGCTGTCCCTCTAATTTCTTATAATCCCTCCTCCTTCCCCAATTCCTTATAATCCCCCCTTCCCCAATCGCCCTCACCATCTTATCGTTCTTCTCGTTTGCCTCTGCTTAAATTAGTCTAGCCTCGGAAATTGCAGTGAAGGTTAGTTAGTTTCATTATTCCAGTGTACTATTGTTAATTTTTCCAGTGTATTAATTTCACATTTACTATATGTATTTAAAAATAGCTTCTTAATTTTATATGTAAATCTGTATAACTTAGAATTTAACCCTCTTTTTCAGTCTTTTAAAATTTGCCTTTATGAATAGGTTATAGAAATTTTCTTTTCTTGTTTTCATTCATTATTGATTTTAATTTCACATTGTTATTATACAGCCTGAAGATGAGCGTATTGCTCGAAACGTTGCGCATTAAAGAAGACTTTTCATGGCATTTACATTTCTCCTTGTCATTGGATTTCTCCTAAATATTATATATATATATATATATATATATATATATATATATATATATATATATATATATAACATATATATATATATATATATTTATATATATATATTACCCCCCCCCCCCACCACACACACCCTATACGTAACCTCTGTTCAACCGCTACCTCAGAAGATAATTATTCTTCCTGACAAAACCAAAGTTACTAAACAACGGAAGTGAAGCTAATTATCAATTTTATCTTACCTTGATTGGTTGAACGAACAAGATAGAGGAGAAGAACGAAATGATCAAAGCC
This sequence comes from Bathynomus jamesi, assembly GCA_023014485.1. Lineage (NCBI taxonomy): Eukaryota > Metazoa > Arthropoda > Malacostraca > Isopoda > Cirolanidae > Bathynomus > Bathynomus jamesi. The sequence goes on from JAJOZX010001297.1 coordinate 252,324, forward strand.
GTGACCCATTTCGTTGCCTTTTCGTTACCAAACATTATTCCGTACGACAAAAGAAAGAAGACAGACACAACGACACAGAGGATCACCAAAAGCCAAGCAAGATATTTACACCACCAAGGTAAGGTAAACTTCTTCTTTTTCTTCTTTCTGTTCGTATCGAAATGTTTTGGTTAAAATGACTTTCGCGATTTGTAAATAGTTCGAAATTCGTTGTGTATTCATGCAAATAAATGTACTAAAATGGATCGTTATTTGATTTACATCTACGTAAGTTATTTATAGCTTTATGAAAAGGAATGGCACTCTGAAGAGACTGATAAAAGCTGTCTTTTTTATATGCTGTAATGAAAAAAGGGGTTGTTATTGTTGTTGTAACAGCAAAGATTATGTGACGTAGGGGACCTACAGCTGTATATGGAATTCGAACTGCGGCTCGCTACATTATTTGGACGCGGGGGACGGTCTCCCATCCACCTACAACCAGGGGCTTCCCTACACCCCTCTGAACTTTCCCATCACCCTCCCTAGATTCTGCTCAATTTCTACGTAGCTTTTACAGATGCCTGCCTTATAAAACACCTACAGTTGACTGGCGTGAGACACTATCAGCAAGGGGGCTGCCATGTGATCAAGAGAGAATAGAGAATTTGAACACAGAATGGAATATCATATGACAAATGAATAAAGAATTTGACTTCAACTTCTTTTTTATCATCATTAGTAGCTCGAGCTGGTGATCTTTGTGCTATGTTTTCTGAAATGAAAGAAGTAGGAATTCATCTATTGCTACTCCAAGACACAACAGCTACAGTTGAGCGTTCTTTTTCATCATTAAATAGAATTTTTTGTGAAAGAAGTCACCTTCTGCCTGATCATGCGAATGAACTAATGAACATATCAATTGAAGGACTAAAAGTACTGGACACACGGGAAGCCACGAAAGATAAACGTACTACATTCGAGAAGTTCATTAACAGAGTTGCGCAAAATTACAAGAAGAAAACGGAAGAATGTAGATGTAGCGCTTCATAGAAGTTCCGAGTTGCCAACTTTAATTTGGGTGATGTGATGAATTTAAAACGTAAATTAAATCTAATAAAATGGTCGTGAAACATTTTTTAAGTTTTTACTATGGTGCCATACAGCCCACCTTCGCTCTCACTATCTCAACCCTCCGTCCCAATGGCGGCAGAACGTCAGCGCGCAAGTTGGGGACCAAGTAGGATTGATTAGCATACTACTAGACTAAGGGGTTCCAAAAAACTTAGCCCCACCCCCTCTATTTGCAGCTTACATGTTTACTTATATCGAAATAGATTTTAGTGATTATAAAAATATATAAAATTCTTTATTTATTGCAGGTATTAAAATTACACTAGCTGATAAAGTGATAATATAATGGCTTCTCAATTAATTGGTGATTCGGAGAGGCAACGTGTGATAGATCGCATACGAGCAATAACATTTCGGGAAGCTCGTGATGCTGGAACCACCTTTATAACACGTTCATGGGTTGCCAAAAAGTTGAGAAAAAGTGAGGACTTCGTCAAAAGAAATTGGAATAAAACTTTGGATGAATGTGAAATGGATACAACCAAATCTGGGCGCCCAAATTTGCCACTCTCTCAGGAAACAAAGGACATCATTGAAAGCGGTACGCGTAAGCTGAAAAACAGCTGTGCTAAACTTTCTAGAGAGATCGAAGTGTTGAGAGGAAAGATCGTTAGTGGTGAGATCATTCGACTGTACCGTCATAGGCAAGGTTTAAAGCCTTGCCATGAACTTCCAAAGCCAAGAAAAACTCAACTTAACATCGATGACAGAATGTGGTTTGCCCATTATCTTGAAGATTGGGATGTGGATGATTTCATGCATTTAGCTGTCTCCGATGAATTTTTTGTTTACGTAACACGTCGGCCTAACTACCAAAATGATCGAGTGTGGGCCACAACACCAGATGAAATCGATGACAATGAACATTATCGCGAATTATTAAAAAGTCCAGACTGTGTTTGTGTGTTTGTTTTGTTCACTGCAAAGAAGCTCATGTGGGTGCTGAAGCCAAATGGTCAGAGTTGGGATGGACAGTATTTTCGTGATATTATTCTATCCCAGCATGTCATTCCTTTCCTAAGAAACCCAAACAATGTTATGAATGTCGATCAGGTCACACTTCTGCACGATAAGGCCCCCTACTTTAAGGCATTAGCCACTCAATAGTTGTTGCGGAACCATGAGATCGATTTCTTTGGAAATGAAGAATGGCCAGGAAATTCTCCTGACCTGAACATCTGTGAACACATTGGATCAGTTATAAAGGACAAGGTTGAATGTCTCTTGTTTCAAGAACCTGCGGCAAATCGATTTTCGAAGGATACAATGACGCAACACATTGAAACTGTTCTAGCAAATTTGCGTAACGATCAAGATCTATTCACGTCACTTTTGGCAAGCTACCCAAAGCGAATTCAGGCTGTCTTGGAAGCCAATGGCAGGAACACCACGTTTTAATTGTTTCTCATTAAATGCAGGATTACATTCTCTTTTGTAAGGTATGTTTAGTTTTACTGTACCTCTAATGGTTTATGCCATGGGCGGGGGGGGGCTAAGGTTTATTGGAGCCCCGTACATCCACTAGATTGCGTGAACATGCTAAGGTGCTACAGTTTGGAAGTTACAATTTACGAAATACGTAAACAAAGTAAATGTTTACTTACTTTTTACTTTGAAAAACTTGTTTTTCAAAGTTTAAAATGTCAAACTATCTTCTCTGGCAAGGGGGGGCCTGGCCCCCCGGCCCCCGAACCCCCCTGTTCCTTCCTCAACGCCCCCCATGAACATTCGAACACCCCTTCTAATTTCATTTCCTGGGGAAAACATTGACTACAACCCTCACCCAATGTCGCTTAACTTTGCTGATCCAACGGGAAGCGGTGTTACGACATGACCTCGACGTAGATCGAAAAAGTCCTATACAAGTATTTGCAGCCATGAAGGGAATTCAACTCCATATAGTCAGCCGACTTTCAAACTTTTTTCTCTTATTTACCGGAGAAATATGCTTAATATTAATGCTTGAAATGCGAGTCCCTCAGTCATCTGAGTCTGACCCCAGACATTTCTGCCGTACTGTGGGGAGCAAGTTAAACCTCCTGTTCCATGGGATAGACACAGGATTTCATTTTGAAGGGGTCACACACACATGGGTAGTACTTGGATGGGAGACCGTCCTCTGCACCCAGATTATGTAGCGACTCGTGGTTCGGATCCCACGTAAAGCTGTAGGTCCCCTCCGTCATATGACCTTAGATGTTGCGAAGGAGGTTAAACAACCCCAATAAAAAAAATATATATATATATTTAAAGGGCATCCCAGAAGTCTTGGAGGGGTTTTATTTGACTATAACTTTTTGTTTGGGATCAAATAAAAAAAGGTTTGTAACACTTGAAAATATGTCTATTGCGATTTTAATTACAAATTTAATATCTGGGGAAAATCTTCATTTTCATTGCGTAAATCTAAAATCGCATTAGCGTACGTTATCCGACTCTGATGATCTTGTGGTTTAATTTCTTGAGCAATTTGAATTTTGTACGGGTAAAGATTGATATCCTCTCTTAAAATTCGATGTAAGGAACTTCTTGAAATTTTTAATTCCTGGCTGCGTCGTCGGACTGAGGTGATTTTCCTCAACGCTTTCACGAACCATCTCAACCAGAGTTGACTTCGGCTTGTCCGAGGACGCCCAGTCCGTGGTTCGTCTCCCTGACCCTTTCCCATATGAAATTTAGCGACGTACCGTCGAATAGCTAGATCAGAAGGAGCAGAACGTGTGCTGAATTTTAATCAAAAAGCTCTTTCAGCGACAACGATGGAAGAGTTGTTTGTCAAATAAAGTTCCACAGTAGCCACTCTTTGTTGCACTGTTCAGGATTCCATTTTTATTAATCGCAGCAAGAGTACTTTAATTGAAAAATAAAAATAAATAAATTAATCAAAAAAGAAAAAAGTTATATCCAAATAAAACCCCTCCAAGACTTTTGGGACACTCTGTGTGTGTGTGTGTGTGTGTGTGTGTGTGTGTGTGTGTATAATTTTCAGATTCCATTACAGAGATAAGAAACTGGGTAAAAGATCTACATTCTCCAACCCCAAATATTTTTCTCTCTGGTGATTTCAATTTCGTTAGAAATTGTGGAAAGACGTCCCAAAAATAAAACAAAGAGGAAAGAGAAGCAGGTTCGAGAGACAAAAGAAGTCATTGTTCCGAAAGAGAAAAAGAGTGACTGCAAAATTAAGTAACTGTAAAGATAACAACATCAGAAAAATATTAAATGATAAACGGCAGAGTATCGATGACGTCATACAGGAACTAATTGAGAAGCATACAGAAAAAGAAGAAGACAACGCTATAGAAGCGATAAAGGTTAACTCAAAGTACTTCTATAATTTTGCAAAAAGAAGTCGAAAAACCATGCGACTATCGGACCTTTGAAAAACGAGAACAGTGCTTTATCTAATGATCTAACAGAAGTATCTGAAATATTAAGAGCTCAGTACGAATCATCTTTTAGTATCCTAAAAACTGACAAACTGATATGCGATAGAAACGCGTTCTTTGAAGAAGAACTACAAGGGGAAAGTATAACGGACTTCAACTTTACGACAGATGATATTACACAAGCTATAAGGAAACTAAAAACACACTCAGCGGCAGGACCGGATAAATGGAATGCCACACTGATCAAGAATGCAATCGCTGAGCCCCTATATTGGATATGAAGGAGACGATCACTAGACATGGGAGAAATACCGGGCATCCTGAAGAGCGCGAACATAGTTTCAATATATAAAGGAGGAGATTGATCCGAGGCCAAAAACTATAGGCCAGTGTCGCTTACATCTCATCTCACTAAAATATTTGAAAGAATAGTTAGACAGAAAATCTATGACATTTTGGAAACTCAGAAAAAATTCAATGATAACCAACATGGGTTTCGGTCAGGCAAATCATGCCTATCACAACTAATGGAACACTACAACAACATTATTGACGCAATTGAAAGTAATGAAAACTATGATGTACTATACACAGACTTTGCCAAAGCGTTCGACAAGTGTGACCATGGAATCATAATACATAAACTGAAATACATGGGAATAACAGGAAAAGTAGGGAAATGGATATATAATTTCCTTAGTGAACGGCGGCAAGTCGTTACAGTACAAGGAGTATCTTCATCAGAATCAGAGTTCCTCAGCTCAGTACCACAAGTACCACAAGTACCACCAAGTAGAAAAATAAGAAACCCAGAAGAGAGAGGATCTCCACAAACAAACATGAACAGAATCTACAAGTGGACGGAAGACAACAATATGAAGTTTAACACTGAGAAATTTCAGCTGTTACGGTACGGAAAAAGAGAAGACCTAAAATCCATGGAATATTATACCCCAAATGGACAGGAAATTCAGAGAAATTTTAAAGCAAAAGATTTAGGGTTGTAATGACTGATGATGTGAAATTTGAAACACAAAATACGATAGCAGTAAACAGAGCAAAGAGAATAACGGGGCAGATATTGAGAACCTTTAAACGAAGGGATAGGAATGTAATGATTCCTCTACTGAAAACACTGATCATACCCAAATTGGAATACTGCTCGGTCCTAACATCCCCATATAAAAAAGAAAACATTAGACAGCTGGAAGGGATTCAGAGAAGCTTTACAGCCAAGATCAAGGGGTGCAAAAGACTAAATTACAGGGAAAGGTTACGCGAACTAAACCTATATTCACTGGAAAGGAGAAGAGAGAGATACACCATTATTTACACTTGGAAAATAATGAAGAAACTAGTCCCTAATCTTACTTTGAACCCCGTAACTCCCCAAATAACGGTGGAAAGTGGAAAAGGAAGAATGTGTCGTTTTCCCAAATTAAAGGCGAGACAGGAAACATCCTTAACCCTGAAAGAAAATAGTTTTATTGTGAGAGGACCAAAACTGTTTAATCAGCTGCCCAAAGAACTAAGTAACACGAGTGGGGTTACAGTGGACATCTTCAAAGGAAGACTAGACGCCTGGCTCAGAACAATCCCCGATGAGGTGGAGAATACATTAAACCAACTCACTACTTCACCAGGCCAACTCGAGAGGAAGGGCGACAAGCTTGACCTCCATATATATATATATATATATATATATATATATATATATATATATATATATATATATATATATCTGCCAATATATTAAAATTTCATCAAAGACTTTTTAGCTCTGTGCCTTAGTATTTAGTTGGTCCACCCTTACACCTGATTACGGCGTCCAGTCGACGTGGCATCGAGTCGACAAGCCTCTTGCATTCTTCTGTAGTTATCGCTTGCCAGGTTGTCATCAAACACCTCTTCAGTTCAGTAAGTGTTCCTGGTTTACGCTTTTCGCCCTTCTGCCTAGCAATATTCCAAAGATTTTCTACTGGATTAAGATCGGGAGAATTAGCTGGCCATAGTAGTACTTTAATTTCATGAGCTAATTTCATGAGCACTAAACCACGCAAATGTTGCACGAGCCGCATGAGCTGGGGACATATCATGTTAAAAAATATATGGTTTGTCTCCACACAGCTGTTCTGAAGACTCCAGCATGAAGTATTCTAAGATTTCTTGATAAACGTGGCTCTTGACAATTCTATTTACAAATGCAAGTTACCCCACACCATTTGCAAATGGTGTAGAGTCACTTGCATTTGTAAATAGAACTTTGTCGTTTGAAAATTAAGACGATTTGTTTGTCCTTTTTTGTTAGTCGACTTTGTTCCTTCTTTTCACCTTGATACATTTTCTGGTCCTTCGACGATTTGTGTGTAAAATAGATAAGGATTCGTGGAATATTATTCCATAATAAATAGGTTTAGATTTGATTATATGGGCATAATGAACGGGCTTATAAACGCGAAGTTAGGCCTAGCAATATCATTAGGTATCTAATAGATGTTAATTAAGATTAGTGTGTGTAATCTGTGTGTGTGTGTGTGTGTGTGTGTGTGTGTGTATATATACAGTGTGTGTGTGTGTATATATATATACAGTGTGTGTGTGTGTGTGTGTGTGTGTGTGTGTATTAATAATTATTTTGTTGAAAATGTCTGACCTCCTTCCCTGGAATGCAGAAAAAAAGAATATTGTTCTGAAGTCGTGGGTAGTATTAGTTATTACAGACATTTCTGGGTGGGGGTTGACCTCCTTGACACCCACCCTTCCCTTAAATACAGCCCTGTTTACATAACACTCCTTCCCTCCTAATGGTATCTGCGGATGTATTACGAAAAAAAACGTTTCTTACTTTTTCTTATCTTTAGAGGCATTTTTCTTTAGATTTTTCTTTTCGTCCGACTCTGTGTTTTTGTCTTCTTCAGAGTTTTTTTTGTCTTCTTCAGAGTTGTTTTTGTCTTCTTTTTCGCTTCCTTTTTCCTCTTCTTCATTTTTTACATTATCAGAAGCTATTTAGAATAAAGGTAATTTAGTTATTAATTAAATGGGATGAAGCGTAATCAGCTGAAAGTTAAGTGAAGCAATTAAAAAAATGGCGGCTTATTTTGAACATTAAATGCTATAAATAGGGATGTCATTCGAAGTCCATTTTTATAACTATACCTCTTTAAAGTGAAGATACTAAGGTCGGGGGTTCGACTCCCGATGGTTCTGATTAATTATAAATAATCCAAAAGTTACCGCAATAGGCCGTATTAGTTTGGCCTCATCGCTTTGCTAGTTTCTAGCCCTTCTCACTGACTATTATTATTTATACCTTTGAAAAATGGTCTGTACCTTTAACTTCTTCCATTAAAAGTATTCGTTATTCACAAAATTTTGTTATTTGTATCATTCTCATTATTTGACTAAGCACCTTTTCGCGAGTAAAATGGAAGGTGGAAGACTATGTACAAAGAGTAATCCTAATTGTAAGTTTTTATGTATTATTTGCGGAGAAAGAAATAGGTTTGGTTGTTTAATTACTCTGGGTCACACTAATTACTCTACCTATACTTCGTCTAAAGTTTATTTCTAGACATATTTCTGTATTTATTTCTATACCTACACTTCCATTTATTTCTATACTATATCTATACGCCAACCCTGGTTCTAAAAAATAATTATTTATTGGTATGAAGAGGGTTACGTCGTAGCCAATGTCGTAACACCTCTCTCCGTTGATCAGCGAAGTTAAGCGACATTGGGTCGGATAGAAATTGGATGGGAGACTGTCCTCTACGTCCAGACTACGTAGCGACCCGTGGTTCGGATCCCACGTAAAGGTGTAGGTCTCCTTCGTCATATGACATTAAATGTTGCGAAGGAGGTTAAACAACCCCATCATTATATATCGGTATGAAACTGAAAATAAACATTTCGTAACAGAACCAATTAAAAGTAAGTATATAAAACAATAAATAAAATTCCAAAGTATTTCTGAAATGTATAAGCTGTTTACTCTTCTGGATTAACCAATCACTATAAACTGGTTAATTAATTAACCAAACCTAATTCCATAAATAATCAATCAGAGAAATAAATGCGCTGCTAATTATACCTAAAACAAACCGGTCTGGTAACCTCTAAAAAATGAATGATAGGGCACGTATACAAAGCAAATGGTTGAAAAGGCACTCAGACTAAACGAAAACAACCTCTTTTCAGGGCCTCTTCAATCCTGGACTTCCGTAAAACTCTTGGGCGTGATTTTCTGAACAAGAAGACAATCAGAAAGGAAGGCGGAAACACGATCAAATTGCTCATAACGCCCACGCCAATCTGAGGGCGGAGTAAATGATGATGATGATGATCTACAGATCTACAGAAACTAAGGCTAATAAAGACCCTAAGATCCACTCTAAGGTTAGCCCGAGAGAAAGAAGAGAGTAGGGGGTTAAAAGAAGAGAGTAGGGGGTTAAAAGAAGAGAGTAGGGGGTTAAAAGAAGAGAATAAGGGATTAAGTAAGTAAAATAAGGGTTTAAGTAAGTAAAATAGGGAGTTAAGCTAGTAAATAAGGGGTTAAGTAAGTATTATTATTATTACGTTTTGAATAGTGGTGTACCGATTAATCGGCAGAATCGGCTTTTTTGTGTGCATCGGCCAAATTTAACATATTCTTTGAACTTTTTTACTTTCCATTACAAAATAAGGATCACCTGAAGATTATCCACCCCCCTAGCCCGATCCACCTTTATGTTTCTCCTAAATTGTTTTTTTATCACGAGAAAATTTTTCTGTTCTTATTATTTTTATCTTCCTTTAATTTGGGGGCCCTGATCTTTAGGTGGGAAAAAGTGGAGGCCTTGATCTTCAGGTGGGAAAAAGTGGAGGCCTTGATCTTCAGGTGGAAAAATTGGGGGCCCTGATCTTCGGGTGATCCAATAATTCTATAGTGAGATGGACTTCATAATTTATGTATTAAACCATCTTATTATGTTGACTTTATTTTAAGTATTTTAATAATTTTATAAACCCAAATTGTATATTAATTTTTTTATTCAAATAGGCTACCAGGGCCTTGAAATTTTAATGAAAAATTTTGCTATTGTTTACATTGTTGAAGAAAGAAAATACCTTGAACATAAGGAAAACCAATTACTTTAAATATTGGTATTTACTTTTGAAACTAAAATAAAATTATTTTATCATTTTACTGAATAATAAAAGCATTTAACGTCACTTTAGCTACAGTATATGAGTAACAAGCTTTGGTACTGTAGATTGTGGAATGAGCTAAAGAAAAGCATTTGAAAATTTTTTAAATTTAAAAATATGAAAATTTAAAGTACAGCAATACCCCGATTAGTGCGGGTAATGCGTGCCAGAAAAACGCCGCACTAAGTGAAACCGCACTAATCGGGAACTGTAATCTATGCAAAATTGGTTATTGTTGCCAACATTTCCAAAAATAATACTAAAACTTTAATTATGAATGTTTTATACCTATTTAATTGAGAAATATATGTAAATAAAGAAGGTAATAAATGAACTGGACGCAGTTTTTTGTTTTATAAGTTTATTAAAGTGCACCAGCATGTGCACGAAAAAATGCATGAAATATTTTTTATTTTTTGACAAAATATTTTCACAGAGATGTTTGCTTCGAAGTTTTTTCTTCTTTTCTTGGTACATTACTCTATAGCAGCGAATCGCATTTTCCATTTCTCGACGAACTTGCATGGCGCGCTCTACATTAGGATCTGCATCCATTATTTTTTGCTACACAGCTTCAAAATCACGAAACACTTCGTCGAGTTCTTTTATTGTGAATTCCTTTGTTGCTGTTTCAATTTCATTTTTCTTCGTCACGATCATCCTGATCTTCGTATGCACGTTGTTGTTCTAGATTAAGAAGGTCTTCATCATTAAGTTCCTCATCATGAGACTGGAGCAATTTTTGAACACTTCCATTATCTATTTCTTTAAATCCTAGCTCTAACTCAGCAGACTGCAGTATAGTATGTACGTACGTATGCACCATACGTACAATCGGCGCTAAAAATCCGCACTAAGTCGAATTAATACACGCATTAATTGGGAAGTTGGTTTCAATGTACATACCGCACTAACTCGAATAACGCACTAATCGGGGCATTGCTGTATTACATTAGATTCGTAAAACTTATGAAAGAAATTGATATTTTTTTTTTAAATCTTGGCAAAGAATCGGTGTCGGGATCGACTAAATTTTTGTATCGGTACATCACTAGTTTTGAATTACCCTTGTATACGGATTATTGCCGCCTAAACTCAGTATTAATTTCATGACATACCTGTTCTGGGCTAAAAGAGAATGGTCCTATGTTTAAGGCACCCGTTGTAGGTTGAGAAGGCACAGTGTCATACCACATGGCATTAACAAGCATCGCCAGGAAGAGGAGGGCAAAACATGAAGCAACACGCTGGCATCTGTCCAGGAAAAAAAAGTTATGGCACACGTCACTAAACAGAGGTACTCAGACTGCAGTCTTAAACGTTCTTTTCTGCGGCCCTGCGTTTGGATTTAAATTATTCCTGAGATTCGGATAGATGACGTGGCCCTCTACAGTTAATTAGGCACAAAGTACGGCCCTCGCACACCCCCAAAATAAAATCTAAGTACCACTACTATAAAATCTATTTGTGGCCATACAAATTATAATGTAAATGCAGGCCCGTAGCCATGGCGGGGGGGGGTTCGAACGACCCCCCCCCCCCAGAGGGGAAAGGTCCACTTTTGTAACCATAGTTATAACTTATGATGTGATATTGTAATATACAACATCATTTAGTAAATAAACACTTGCATTTTTTTTTGCATTTTGTTTTAAACCACAAACCCCCTCCGCACCAAAAGGTCCGCCTTTTTACAATTTCGACCCCCCACCCCACCCCCACCACATCTTGAGAAGTCCTGGCTACGGGACTGAAATGTTGCAAATTCTTTATATCGACCTAGAAAACAAGAGTAGAAGATTTTAGCTAAATACTGCGAGATCAAAGCCATTCTCAGACTTTCAAATTACACGACACTAATAAAATCCGTTCATGTCTAATTCCAATTAAATTAGACCTTTTGGAAACTAAAACAAATAAAAGAAAATTAACAACGTTTCTATACTACGCGTTTTAAGCGCAATAACCGCACTTAAATAAGATGATAAAAGAAAAGGTAATGAAGTGAGAACTAAGAGTTCATGCGACTCAACCCGCGTCGCGTGGTTTCAGTCACCGCTCCTACCGATTGCGCCATTCAGAACTAGTAGGAGAGCTGACTCTGAAATCACAGGATGCGGATTCGAGTCCCGCTAGCAACTTCTTCCCACTTTATTGCCTTTTTTCTTTCCATTTTCTATGATGTTCATCGTCAAGTTATTAAAGGTAAAGTCAATAGCATGAAAGCCCCCAAAAAGTACAATTAAAAATGGAGTGAGAGACTTCAATCTGACTTTCATGCCTGCTCCGATGTTTAAATGTAACTCAGTTATTTTTACCGACGTTTCAGTGTCACTCAGTCATTTTTACCAATGTTTAAATGTCTCGCTGATTTCTACTAATGTTTACTGTAAGTGTGACTCACTAACTTTCACCGGATTAAATGTGACTTACTCAATTTCGCTACACAAAGGGCAAGAATAGCCTTGGACGTGAGTGCCGCAACTGCCCGGGCCACCCACGCACCGCAGGCAGGCACGTGTGGGTGTGTGGAATGTAAGAGGGATAAATGATAAGCAAAAGAGACCAGAAGTGGTGCAGGTGCTTAATGGTGGAAAGATTTGATGCTCTGGGTTTGTGTGACACAAAGATGAAAGGAGGTGGAGTGTGAATGGGAGTGGTGTTAAGTGTGTGAGTGTGGGTGTGAGCGAGAGGGTGAGAAGAAAAGAAGGTGTGAGCCTGTTGATGGATAATGTATGGTATGAAGCGATGAGAGATTTCTCGTGAGTCAGTTCCCGGATTGTCTGTGTGAAATTTAAGTTTGTGAGAATGAAAGTGGCGGTAGTGATTGGATATGCGCCGTGTGATGATAAGTGTGAGGGTGAAAAAGAAAGCTTCTGGAGCTTGATAATGTGATCAGAAGGGTGTCTGAAAGTCACAAAATGTTTGTGGTGGGAGACATGAATGGGAAAGTTGGTATGGGTCCGGAGAATGAGGTGTTGGGGAAGCATGATACCAGGAGTGAATGATAATAGGCTGAAAGAGTTATGCAATGAGAGAAAGTTGTGTATAACAAATTCTTTTTCTTTTTTAACATAAAGCGGTACATAAGTATACCTGATATTGAACAAATAATATACATGATGAGAGAAGCCTGATAGATTATGTGCTCGTGTAAAGACGTATGCTGAAAGAGGCACACGTGTATTGCGAGGTATGAGACGGGGGTCTCTCTGACCACACGATAGTCCTGCGTAAAATGAGGTTGTGTGAAGAACGAAGAATGGAAGCTTGTGACTGGAAAAAATGTGTTACAGTTACAGAGTTACAAGCTAACAAAGACACTAAGATCCACTTTAGGTTAGCCTAAGAAAGCAGTAAAGAAAATAAAGGAAAATAGAAAAAGCAAGTGAAAATAAGGTGCTAAAAACTTATACCGTGCTTACAATTATAGACATGTAAAACTTTTCACACAGGAACAGTAGTAATAATAAAGTATTAAGCGCACGAGGCCCTCCTTCCTCTGCCAGCACTGCTAACAGAAAAAGTTGTGAAAAGTATGATGAAAAGAATAGCTTCAGAGTTCATTCACACCATGAGTACACTTATTCGTGTACCCAATTACGCATTAGAGGACAGTGGAAAATAAAGGATAGCATGAACACTAAACAACTTAAACTAATCTACGCATTTTTTAAGGAATTTTTATTTATTTATTATATACAAGTAGTTATCATTTCATCGTTGCATCATTTCTCAGTTGAGTAACGAAGCCAGTGCGCTGAAAGACTTGCTTTCAAAATTTTACTGTTTTCATTGCTACCTTTCGCACGGAAATTACTTAGACAAGGGAGTACTAATCGACATGCACCTCCAGCTGGTCAGCACACACCAATTTAAGAATTCCTCCGACAGAGTATATATGCAGCATTGTCTTTTTTTTTCATGAAATTCTATTACACATTATTTAAAACAAATTCTACTCCAGCTAAGTAGCTTCCCTGAGGATGAATATGTCTTTTCGTAGGTTCTGACTCCCGAGAGTTTTCATCAAGCTTCCTATCATCTGAGAACCCCCAAGTGAGCTGAAACCAGACCAGACCAGCGCCTCCTACTATATTTATTGCAAAGGAGAACATCACTACTTCTATATGAATCTAAAAAGTTCTCAAGTTAAATATACCACAATTTTCCTAAAAAGTACTAATAATCCTACACTGTGTACCCAAGTAGTATCTCTGAAATTGAAAACGTCTATTCGGAGGTTTTGACTCCCGAGTTTTCTCATCAAGTTTCCCATCATCTGAGAACTCCCAGTGCTCTGAAAGCAGACCAGACCAGCGCCTCATACTACATTTACTGACAAAAGAACATTACTACATCTTTTCTATCCTGACTAAACCTCCCTCAGGCAGCTCCCTTTTTAATAATGGAATAAAAGGAAGGAGCAAAAGAAAGAAAGAAGGGGGAAGAAAAGTGGTTTCTCAAAATAATTTAATAAAGCTATTCAGAGGTTTTAACTCCCAGAATTTCCATTTGTTAGAAACACGTAAATAAAAGTATAAAAAGTAAAAAATTTTATCATGTGAGAACTCCCAGTGCTGTGTTACCAGACTTGAGTAGCGCCTCCTACTACATTTACAATCAAAATAGAACATCACCATCCCCAACGGGACAATTCCACTCCAACCAACTCCCTTTATGACCCTCCTTTGTAAGTTTATTCGGAGGTTTTGACTCCTGAGCATTCTCACAATACCAACACCCAGTGTTCTGTAAGCAGATCAAACCAGCGCCTCCTACTACATTTGCATCTTAAGGGAAATCACTGCTTCTACGTATCTCAATAAATAAACACTATGTACCTAAAGAGTAACCATCCCTTATAGTTAATTAGCTATTTGAAAGTTTTGACTCCGAAGAATTCCCATCAAGCTTCCCGTCTCTACCAATAAGGGTATCATCTGAGAACTCTCAGTGCCCTGCAACCAGACCCGATCAGCACACCCTACTACATTTAAAACAAAAAGGGAAATCGGGTACTCCCTATACTGTACTAAAAACCACATCCCAGTTTACCCATCCTTTAATGCAAATTTATACTGCTAAAATACTTATCCAACCTATTCTCAAACATATTAACTGAAGTGCTCGCCACACCTCTCACGGGTAGGCTATTCTACCTCTCGAATATCTTATAGGTGAAAAGGTCTCTCGCAACGTTTGTCTCAAATCTTTTACCAATTGTTTTAAAACTATTGTTTATTGTAATATTCCAATCATTTAAGTCAAAGGAATTTTCATAATTTACATTATCAAAACGATTTAAAATTTTGGGCCACGAAAGCATTAGAGTGAAAAAGTTAATTGTGAGAAAGGTACCAGATGAGTATAACAAGAAAGTAAATGAGAGTAAATTGAGTGTACAAGTTGCAAAACAAATGGATATGTGAGATGTGGTATGTGCACCAGGAACGTCTGATTAAGAATACAAAGAGTGTATGTGGAGTTGTAAAAAACAGAGAAAACAGATGCGAAGAAGAGGGCAACAGCGTCGTGGGGCGCCGAGGTTGCATTAGCGGTTGAGGATAAAAGGAGGAAATGGATGTTGTGTGTGTAGGGTAATTGTGAGGAGGACACGTGACAGAATACCTGAGAATATAACTAGGGATGAAGTGAAAGCGGCGGTTCTCAAACTAAAAAATTAAAAAGCAGGTGTGGGTGGAATATATGGGGAAATGATTAAGTATGGAGGACTGAAAGGGTTGGAGTGGTTGTGGTGGATATGTCAGAACGCATGGACAAACGGGAATGTGCCTGAGGACTGAAAGAAAGCAATAACTGCTTCACTGTACAAAATGAAAGTTGAAAGGACTGAACGTAAGAATTACAGAGGTGTAAGTCTCTTGGGTGTAGTGGAGGAGGTGTATGGTAGGATAGTGAAAGAAAGAGTCCGTAGTATTACAGAATGCTTAGTGAGTGATGAACAAAGAGGGTTCCGAGGTGGAAGACTCTGTGTAGATCAAGTGTTTGCAGGGAGACAAGTGACTGAAAAAAATGTGAAAGGGATTGCAAGGTATACATGGCTTTTATGGATCTTGAGAAAGTGTACGTTAGAGTGAAAAGAGAAAGACTGTGGCAGGTCTTCAGTATACGAGTATATGGGGTCGACGGTAGACTCATAAGTGTGGTGATGGTAGTGCATGTGTGAGAGTAAATAAAAAACTGAGTGAATGGTTTTATATAATTGTCAGTGTGCGTCAAGGATGTGTGATGTCTCTGTGGCTGTTCGGTCTGTTTATGGATGGAGTATTGAGAAAGGTGACAGTGCGACTGCTAGAAAAGAGGATTGAATCTGGTGTGTGTGATGGGAATAGGTGAGGCCTGTCGAATCTGTTGTATGCGGATGATGTTGTGCTATTTGCACAGTATGTGTGGTATACAACAGGCTATTAAGGGTTTCGTGGCGGTGTGCGAGAGAATACTGTTGAAAGTGAATGTGGGTAATAGCAGGTTATTGACTGTGGAGAAAGAGGGAAATTAGGACTGTCATATGATGGTGAACAATGAAACACTAGATGTGATAGAGTCTTTTAAGTACCTGGGATGTGTACTGAACAAAAGAGGTACGAGTGTAGATGGAGTTAATAATAGAGTGAATCAAGGAAGAAATGTGGCGGGTGCGCTGAAAGCGGCTGTGAGAAAGGGGAGACTCGATCGAGATGCTGTGAGATGTTCACATGAAAGTGTGTTAGTACCGACACTTCTGTATGGGTGTGAAACATTGACATGGCATGAAAGGAAGAAATGAAGAGTAAGAGTATTTGAGATAGATAACCTGAGAAATATGTTAGGTGATTTGGACATGTTGAAAGACTGGACGATAACATAGTTGTGAAAAAAGTGTATAACAGTAGGATGGTATGGAAGAAGTCTGTTAGAAGTATGTAAGTTCGGGACTCTGCCTCTTTTAGTTTTGACAAAACCTGGAAGCGCCGCCGGTGTGAAATTTTGCGATGTGGGGAGGGCGCTGGTGCACCATGACGCCTGTGTGAATGGATGTGTACGGTTTACCTCCTCCCTTTTCTCCTTTTCACTAACTTCTATACTTTACATCCGCATTGTTATCTGCTTTTTCACCCCCGAATATTTGGGGAATGTTAGTTGAAACCAAGTCACAATTAGAAATAAAAAAAAACGCTGAACAAACCGTGTAAATCTTGATCTTGGAGGCCTCATGAAGACAGAGAACCAGAGATGTTCGTCGGCAAGATTTTTATTTGATGTATTATGATAAAGATGTGAAAAATCTGTCTTTTGTTCCATGCCTGCCACTCCGATTATCCTTTCAACCTAATGTAAACGGAAGAAAATGGATTAAAACTGATTTGCACAAACAAGGCGGTATTGAGGGATTAAATGAAGGTTTACAGGTTCATAATAATTTGATTGGCAAATTTTCCTAATACCTTCCGATTTTTATGACCGATGAACTAAATTTGACCACTGTAACCAGGAACTACTGTATATTACATGCATCCGATGATTACAACCTTTTTACAGTTTAAAAGATGAATATTTAATTGTTTTCAAGCACTTTAAACACTTTTAGTTAATTTAACCCAGATTGGTGACAAATGGTGAATTAATTAAGTATTAAGGTTACTACATCACTTGAGGTAACTGCAAATAAGGAGAGTAAGTAAATTCCGTTTTGAAACTATACAAAGTAGTTGGAATAATATTAACTACTGAATGGGTCGAAGCTTATTTGGCACCAGTCTGGGTTACAGAGTTTTAAGGATGAATGAAGGACTTTGCCCGAAAATCTTAAAGTACTGTACTTTCAACGATAATTTCGAAATGAAATTTAACACATTTGACAAATATATTTAAAATGTATTCAGAAAATGGTGACGAGTTCTAAGCAAATATCGTCACTGATATAACGCCGCAAGTAATCTTAGTTCAGTTACTCATTTATCAAGAGAAATGTGAAGAATTCCTTTTTGTTGTTACCTGCCCGTCGTTACTTTCAACAGCGAACCACTCGTTAGAGACGAACTCAAATTTTTTTCCAGTTTGAATGTCCCTGAAGACGACGTAACTCAAGAACCACGAAGCGTTTGGACCTTTTCCAGAATTGTCGTGCCAGATTCGAAGGAAGGTAAGAGGTCCAAGAGGTCTTGGTGGAAGAGAAACGTACTTTCACACGTAGAACAAATTCACGATGAAGTAATTGTTAGCGTAGATAATGTGCTTTTATTTTCATGTTAAATGGTTCTAACTTGATTTGGAGAAGCCTCATCACTTTTGCAAGGGAGGGAATTAGTGTGAGAATTAAAGTTGTTTTACTTAAAAGAATAATAATGACTGAGGAGGGCCAGAAAGTGGCACAGCGCTTAGACCAACTAATGCAGCCCTTTGCTCTAACTCCTGCATTATTATTATCAGCATCATCGAGAGGTGAACGACCTACCAATAACTTCAATAACTTCACTTCGCTTATAGGTAAACAGTGTTACCTACTGGACGCTGGGGTTTTAAGAGCACAGTCGCGTCAAAGAGAGGCCACACAATTTGATTTAAGAGAAAAGACTTAATTTAATTAGAGGGTTTTTTTTTAAAGTATAAATCAACTTTATTTAGTTTATTACAGTCAGAATTTCATGTCATTTCTTTCTTTTTTTTTACCTTTTCACTTTTCCAGTTCCTTTCCTCAAAAGCTAATTTTTATTCTCATCAGAGAGCCCAATCATATCTGATAATTATGTCACCAGACAGTCCAGTTATATGTATTTATACGAGGAGCGGTCAGAAAATAAGTTTACACGGTGTATAATTTCGTAACTAAAGGAGCTACATTGATTATGTTTGTATCAGGTGAATTCGTTAATCATTGTTGGCAACACTGCACGTCAATTCGGCTGCCATCTACCGTACATTGGTTATATGAGTCAGTTGAACATGGCGGCTCGACTGGAACAGTGGCCTGTCATTTCTGCAACGATATTCCGAGTCCGTCAATGGTCAAGAATTTCTCGAGCGCATTGTCACAGGAGACGAGACATGGGTTCATCACCGTACTCCGGAAACAAAACGAGCCAGCATGGAATGGAAACACCCTGGGTCCCCGCCACCAAAGAAGTTCAAGATTGTGAGGTCCGCTGGCAAAGTAATGGTTACCGTGTTTTGGGACCACAAAGGTGTTTTGCACGCAGACTTCATGCAAAAAGGCACAACAATCAATGCAGCTGCATATTGTTCAACACTGGAACGTTTAAGAGCGGCCATTAAACGTAAACGTCCTGGACTGCTCCGTAGGGCAGGGCACTGCCGCAGTCGAACCGCCATGTTCAACCGACTCATGTAACCAATGTACGGTAGATGGCAGCCGAATCGACGTGCAGTGTTGCCAACAATGATTAACGAATTCACCTGATACAAACATAATTAATCAATGTAGCTCCTTTAGTTACGAAATTATACGCAGTGTAAACTTATTTTCTTACCGCCCCTCGTATTATGTTCTAATTTAATCTATAGGCCTACTGTTTTCACCAAGATGCCTAACCTAATCTGACGTTCATTCTCACCTTGGAACTGCCATAACGAAGACATCAACGCTCGCTTTTCGAAGGATTTGCCTCCTGTCGTCTCCCAGTGTCCTGATTTCTGTGTCTCCATACTCTCCAGAGAGAACAAACTGAACAGTAGAGTCAGTTTGAGCTGATTTCTTGTTTCCAGTGAAGACTAGAATTTCATACAAATATTTGTCCTTCGATTGATTGTCTGGAAGGGGCGCAGCTCCCAACTGGAATGAGCGAGATTTGTTTAATTATATACACAGTGGAAATTTTTAATTCCACTCCCTTTATATTCCTTGACTTTTTGAGCAAATCAGTTCCATTAAGTGATACAGGGTGTCCCAAAAGTCCTATTCTATTTCTTGTAAGGAGTGGACAAGAAATAGATTGGAACTTTCGGGAAACTCTGTACATACAATCAATTTATTTTTCAAAACTATGTCTGCCTTCGAATGATACTGTGACAAAAGTAAAACAGGTTCGTATGCTGGAATTTTATTTACCTTTTTCACATCCTTTCTATCCTGCCATCTTGCCCAGATTAGGAGAATAATGAAGAGAGACAGACATAATATGAGAGTGACATAGATGGTTAGATTGTCTGAGAAACCCATGTTGGCAAAGACGTAGCTGAAATCAATTGTATTGGGCATAACGAACATTCCTGAACCGAAAGAGGTCAAATGGTTGGTATCGCATCTCGCTTCTTCGTAGGTCGACTTCACTACCTGTCGAGAAAGTATCATTAAATACTGGGTTGTTACAGTGATTTAGACTTGGAAAATCTGTGCTTTCACGTTTTCTTTCAGTATAGAAAAAGCTTTCTCCTCTTCCATCGTGGTGCTCCTAAGTCCTGCTTCTACTTCAACGGTAAACGTGTACGCATAACGACAAAACATTTTATCAATACTTCAGTTAACCTAACTTGGAGTGCTCTAACTTGGCCTTAATGGTAGACCATCTGAGGTAAACGGTTATATTACCAGCCTTGAAACATCTTCCATTTCCGTCAAATAGGAATAAAATTATAACCTAGATGTCAAATCTTTTGAACGTACGCTGCCTTCCCGGAGGTGAGCAATACTTCCTTTTAAACTCTGCCTTCAACTTTCTAATTTCTTTTCGGGATAGGGACTGTTTTTAACGTCAAATATCAAGCGACGAAGGGGACTTATAGCTTTACGTGGAATCCGAACCACGGGTCGCTAAATCATCTGGACGCAGAGGACAGTCACTCATCCAATTACTCTCCAGACCCACTGTGGCTTAACTTTGCAGGTCCAACGGGAAGCGGTTTTATGACATACTGTAAACAAAACGTAGTCCAATTTTTTTAACTTCAGATTTACAAAACCGAATCAATAATTCTAAAACATTTGTACATAAAGCGTGACCCAAAAGTAATTATAAAACCGAGTACAACTCTTTATCGACCTAAGAACGTACGTCCATAGCGGCGTCTGTCCAATTGTTGGTTGACTTATTGTAGAAATAACATCCTGTGGTGTAGATTCGAAGGTTGTAATTGACTGTTACGTTTTGTAACCATGTAACTGTCGCGTTCTTCAGGGCTGGACTACGCATTTTGCGTGAAGGAACGGAGTCTTTGTATTGGCCGATGCCAACGTAATAAGTTCCTGTTCCGTTTATGTCTTTGCTCGGTATAAACCAGTCATGCATTCCTATTTGAGAAAAGGAAATATTATATATATATTATAATATATATATATATATATTATATATATATATATATATATATATATATATACATATATACGGTATATGAAAATTATTTCACGAAAGTAACACGTGAAAAATATTTATGATGAATAAAACCACGAAGGAAAGGAAACACAAAACGGTGCTCAAGCGCTTTCGTCTAATGACATCCTCAGGAACACTGAAATACATAAAAGGTTACGGCCTATATATAGGTTACAGAAAGAGAAAAAAAAAAATATATAAATAAATACATACACACAAACATATATACATATATATATATATACATACATATCTACACACATACACCTATATATATATATATGCAATAAACGGAGAAGTAAAATAAAACTTAAAAATTAAGGATTAGAGGATTAACAAAGAGGCATATCGATTTTTAGCACAAGATCAAATGAGTTATAAAAATAATACAAATTTATACTGGAGATACGCCCGGGTTTAACACTTTGCCTTTTTAGAGTCAAGTTTCGATATATATAAAAATAAATTGAAGATTAAAAGTTAATAAAGTAGCTTACAAGTTTACCAAAGATTAAGTGTCCTACCCTTTTTATCTAGATTTGTTTTGAAGGAATTCAAAACAACAGGATCGAGTTGAAAAAGACCTTTGCTTATGTTGAAGTTATTTGAAAGTTGAATAATGGCAGACTCAAGAATATTTCTATTGACAATGTTGCTCGAATGAAATAAAACTGAAGCATTATTCCAATCAATACAGTGGGATAACTCTGACAAATGGACAAAAAGAGCACTGGACAACTGTCCTGTTCTGACGGAATATTGATGCTGTTTTATACGTGTGTGCAAATCCTTTCCCGTCTGACCTATGTAAAAGGAATCACATTGTTTACACCCAATTTTATAGATAATGCCTGAATTATTGGTAGGGCTATTTTTTACTATGATATTTTTCACAATATTGTTATATGAAAATACTACATTAATATCCAAAAGTTTAAGTACATTAGCAATGCCTAAAAAGCCCGGAAAAATGGAAGTACTAAAATATTTTTTGACAAAGTACGAGTGTTATTATTGACACGATAGAAAGTTCGTTTTGCCTTGTTGAGACAATATTCCATAAACGCAGATGGGTAACACAGATCACTTCCAATACCGTTGATTTTTTCCAATTCGGCATCGATGTATTCCGGACTGGCGATCCTAAGGGCGCGGAGAAACATTGATGAAAAAATGGCCTTCTTAGTGGGGGTGTCATGTCCCGAGTAAAAGTGTACGTAGGACAAGTTGTTTGTTGTTTTCCGATAGATACTAAACTTAAAACCTGGGCTTTCCCTATGTACACGCACATCCAAAAATGGGATTGACTTGTCTTGTTCCACTTCTAAAGTAAACTTAATGGAGGGGACTTGATCATTTAACTGAAGGAGGAAGTTGTCCAGGTCACGATTCATGGGCCAGATACACAAAATATCGTCGACGTACCGCAACCAAGGGATGCCAACCCCCAGGATTCTCGGAATGTAAGTAATTTCGAAAAACTCCATATAAATATTGGAGAGGAGGGGCGATAAGGGGTTGCCCATGGCCATCCCAAACACTTGTTGATAATACTCGTTATTGAAAGTGAATTTACAGTCTTTAATGCAAAGCTTAATAAGTTCCAAAACAATGTGTGAAGGTAGTGGCAGGTCATACTTATGTAATTCTTGGGAGAGAAAGTCAAGCATATCATCAATCGGCACTTTTGTAAACAATGAACAATGAACAAATGTTTGTTCATTGTTTACAAAAGTGCCGATTGATGATATGCTTGACTTTCTCTCCCAAGAATTACATAAGTATGACCTGCCACTACCTTTACACATTGTTTTGGAACTTATTAAGCTTTGCATTAAAGACTGTAAATTCACTTTCAATAACGAGTATTATCAACAAGTGTTTGGGATGGCCATGGGCAACCCCTTATCGCCCCTCCTCTCCAATATTTATATGGAGTTTTTCGAAATTACTTACATTCCGAGAATCCTGGGGGTTGGCATCCCTTGGTTGCGGTACGTCGACGATATTTTGTGTATCTGGCCCATGAATCGTGACCTGGACAACTTCCTCCTTCAGTTAAATGATCAAGTCCCCTCCATTAAGTTTACTTTAGAAGTGGAACAAGACAAGTCAATCCCATTTTTGGATGTGCGTGTACATAGGGAAAGCCCAGGTTTTAAGTTTAGTATCTATCGGAAAACAACAAACAACTTGTCCTACGTACACTTTTACTCGGGACATGACACCCCCACTAAGAAGGCCATTTTTTCATCAATGTTTCTCCGCGCCCTTAGGATCGCCAGTCCGGAATACATCGATGCCGAATTGGAAAAAATCAACGGTATTGGAAGTGATCTGTGTTACCCATCTGCGTTTATGGAATATTGTCTCAACAAGGCAAAACGAACTTTCTATCGTGTCAATAATAACACTCGTACTTTGTCAAAAATATTTTAGTACTTCCATTTTTCCCGGGCTTTTTAGGCATTGCTAATGTACTTAAACTTTTGGATATTAATGTAGTATTTTCATATAACAATATTGTGAAAAATATCATAGTAAAAAATAGCCCTACTAATAATTCAGGCATTATCTATAAAATTGGGTGTAAACAATGTGATTCCTTTTACATAGGTCAGACGGGAAAGGATTTGCACACACGTATAAAACAGCATCAATATTCCGTCAGAACAGGACAGTTGTCCAGTGCTCTTTTTGTCCATTTGTCAGAGTTATCCCACTGTATTGATTGGAATAATGCTTCAGTTTTATTTCATTCGAGCAACATTGTCAATAGAAATATTCTTGAGTCTGCCATTATTCAACTTTCAAATAACTTCAACATAAGCAAAGGTCTTTTTCAACTCGATCCTGTTGTTTTGAATTCCTTCAAAACAAATCTAGATAAAAAGGGTAGGACACTTAATCTTTGGTAAACTTGTAAGCTACTTTATTAACTTTTAATCTTCAATTTATTTTTATATATCGAAACTTGACTCTAAAAAGGCAAAGTGTTAAACCCGGGCGTATCTCCAGTATAAATTTGTATTATTTTTATAACTCATTTGATCTTGTGCTAAAAATCGATATGCCTCTTTGTTAATCCTCTAATCCTTAATTTTTAAGTTTTATTTTACTTCTCCGTTTATTGCATATTATATATATAGGTGTATGTGTGTAGATATGTATGTATATATATATATGTATATATGTTTGTGTGTATGTATGTTATTTATTTATATTTTTTTTTCTCTCTTTCTGTAACCTATATATAGGCCGTAACCTTTTATGTATTTCAGTGTTCCTGAGGATGTCATTAGACGAAAGCGCTTGAGCACCGTTTTGTGTTTCCTTTCCTTCGTGGTTTTATTCATCATATATATATATATATTATATATATATATATATATATATATATATATATCGTACTTATAATAGTAAGAAGGGAGATATTTCCGTTGTTTTCAAATCAATAAAAGAATTTACTACACACATTCATGTTTCAGGAAAATCTTAATTCGTATAATACCACACACACACACACACACATACATACATACATACATACATACATACATTATATATATATATATATATATATATATATATATATATATATATATATATCCTCGTAAGCAAGGTACCGACCCTTTTAAATCGATATATCTAAAAAGCTAATTAACCAAACCTAAATTAGTCTAACCTAACTTTAGTACTATCGAACCGAGAAGGGCATAATAACTGTTTCGGACGCAAGTGAGGGCTCGAAAGGTGGTTCTGTTAAATTATTAAATAGTATGTCGTAACCATGCAATTGGCATGCAGAAATGTTAGTTTTAAGATTTTTATTTTATTCGCAAAAAGCCAAGCGTTTTGGGTTAGAATATTCATAAAGGCATAAGATAAAGATGTTTTCAAAATAGAACGGTCATTTATTTAAGTGGTTCTCAGGGAAAGAGGAGACCCAAAACCGCTTGGCCGCGGAGGTTGACAACTAAAGTTTCCAGATGTACACATGGTTAGTTTCGCTTTCAAATGAGGTTGTGACTTATATAACGCAGACTCGAAGACGCCAATAAAGTTGAACCACAAGGGGGTCATAAACTTTGGGCTTCGAATCTGTTAACGGTCTTTAAATGTATTTCGTGGGAAGAAGGAGGGGTCTATACTCGGAAATCAGGTCCAGCTCCAATCAGGGGGCCCAGGATCCTGGGAAACGAAGTGAAGACGCCTTCTTTCTCTCTTGTATGGGTAATAGCCTTCTGGAGGGACGATCTTAGGAAAATAAATGATTTGATAGGTTTGCAGAATATTGGAAGGCGGGGTCCTTCAAATTTGTAAAGTAAATTCAAAAATTGATAAGTCAGTTGTAGTCGTTCCTCCTTGAAGTTAACTGTGGTTAAACAAACACCCTGTAGACTTGTGGCGTAATAAACTTTAAAACGGAAAGTGTACCATGTCATTAGCTTACGCGGAAATCGGCGCGTAAATGTAAGAAAACTTAAAACTGAAAGAATCAATTGTCACTAACGTAAAAATTAAGAACTTATAGTTCATGAAATTCGTTTACGCGGAAATTTGAGAATATTCACTTGAAGGTTAGCGACCTTAACCGAGAATTTGATTGTAACTTAATTAATGTTAACCAACGGACCAAGAGTTTTGTGAACGGTCTCTTAAGTAAATTTAGCTCCACTTAAATAAGAAATAGGGTACGTCTGGGCCCTAATTTCCTGAATCCGTCCATTTGGGTTCAGAAAGAAGTCCCGGTAGTTAACATTGTAGAGTTTGCAAGTTTTGTAGCGGCCGTAAATCTACGGTCCGTACGCAGCCAAGTGGGAGTAAGTTTGTCTCCTGCAGAGTAAGTAACTTTAGTCTTTGAATATCTGGGTCGAATTCCGACCACTTCATTTATTGTTATGTATTTTTTTGTTGCACTAAAAACATAAAACCCCTCTATCTATAAATTATTGAAATTCCGATAACTGTTAATCTTTTCTTTAGATTTATCATTGCTGATCAATTTAACGATTTAAATTCAATCACTGTGAACTTTGTCTTTGACGTTAAGATTATTGTATTGTCTGAAATTTTATAGATGTAATACAGAATAAAATATTAAATGCATGTACTGTGTCAAGTAACATTTAATAAAATTTATAAGAGGGCGTGTGTTGTTTTAAATACCTTGTGATAGACCCCTCTTGTTAGCTGGGGAAAATTAACGTTCCAAGTAGGCTTGTGGAAAGCCGAAGGAACCTAGCCTATCAATTTAAAGGGCCATCCGTCTTGGGTAGGCCGAATAATCCTGAACGTAAATAAGAGATAAACTCACCGGGTACGCCCAACTTAAAGGGTGCCCGTGAAGTAAATTAAAAGTCAGAGAACGGGCGTTCAATACCATAAATAAATATACGGATTGGGCGCGTACGTCATTTGGTGTCAGAAGTGGGATTATTCTATTGCAAGGTATTTATCGCAAGAGTGTAACTCTTTTGTTAAAATAAATTTGCGTAACAATAAAGCAATTGTAGGAAGTAACTGGAACGGTGATTTTATGAAATAATTGTAACAACGATTATATGAAGTCACCGTAACGGTGATTTTGTGAAATAGTTGTAGCAGCAATTATATAAAGCAACTGGAACGGTGATTTTATGAAATAATTGTAACAACAATTATATGAAGTCACCGTAACAGTGATTTTGTGGAATAGTTGTGACGGCAATTATATAGAGTAACTGGAACGGTGATTTTATGAAATAATTGTAACAACGATTATATGAAGTCACCGTAACAGTGATTTTATGAAATAATTGTAACAGCAATTATATGAATTAATTGCAACAATGATTCGGTAAAATAATTGAGAACAGTAAGAAGGGTCGTTAACAGTGATTAAAGTTTTAAAGGTTTTTTTTAACAAACAAATAACTTTCGCAATGTCGGTAAAGAGCGTAGAAATAACGAATGAGGAAAGCGTAAGTGACATGAGTGATTCCGAAACAACGAACTTAAACGAAATAAGTACAGAAAGTTTGGAAAATTTAAAAAGCATAAATTTGGCCAAAATTATTCGGTTAATAAAGGAATTAAGGGAGGAAATAAATCGAAGAAGGTCGAAACTGGAAGACCTTGTAATGATTATTCCGCGATGGGAGTATTTGGACAACCGAATCGGGGGTTCGTCCCCGAAGAATCTCTCTAGTTCCTCCCGTACAGAAGAACTTGCGAGGCAAGAAAGGATTGGGTGGAGACCAGAGAACCCAGAGACATCCCAAAGAATCCTTGCAGAAGTGCACACACCACAAGAGACGAGAAACACCGCACCGACGAAGACCGGCAGCAGAATATAAAAACCGTCGTACAGGTATTAAAGAGTACTAGCTTACCTTTGCAACGTGAACAGGCAGTAAGGGGTCCTGAGCAAACGACTTTTGGACACACCTTGGAAGGAAGTTCGCCGAAGTTTATGGGCGAACGGGCACAAGAGAACCCAGGAACCAGCCCAAACGCCGTCAGGAAGGAACAAGGTGAGACAGTCAACCCAATTGCCACAAGAATATTAAGTGCAGGTAATGCCTTGGTTCAGGCTAATCCCACAAGGAGACATATTAAAGTGGGCATACCTAAGGACGCGTTGAAGACCGTTATGCCGGAGTATGCTTGTAATTGCATCAAAGGAACATCCTTTCGGAATATGGATGGAAGCAACCCAGTTTTCGGTAAACAACCCAAGCTTAGGACTAAGATGAAGAGGTCCTAAGAGAAGAAACGCCACATGACAGAAGCCGAAGACTGCCGAAACTGCAAAATCCTCCCACATCCTGGGACTACAACTCACAAGATTCAGAAGAAAGAACAGCCACAGCCACAAAGGAGGACAACAGCAAGGATGTGGAGGTGAACGACGAGACAAGTCCAGCAAGAGAGGAGAGCCCAGAAGGAAGAACTGTGACACGGTCACAGGAGGAATAACACAACTCAAGAATGTGACTACAACCCCATGAGAAACCAGAAGAGAAAACAAACCAAGTCAAATGAAGACAGAGACTCCAAAGAGGAAACAATGGAAGAAAGTGGCCGGAGCCAGTGCAAGATTTGTCAGCAAATGCGAAATTGGGAAGAGGCGTGCCATCGAGCAAACCTTCGACAGGATTGGAAGGAGAAGCCTCCCGAATAGCTTCAGAGGAAGTAGCGGCGAGTCCGTCGGCTAGGACTGATCACCCTACCAGTACTCGTCGCTCAACAAGCTTCCACCGCGCTGAGCGATGGTGGAGCTTCCGTCACATTGACATAAGCTATGCACAAGAACATCGGGAGCCTTCTTGGACAGTGGCCAACTTCTCAGTTGCACCTGCCCCGCCCATTCATGTAAAGGAGTAGAAGTAAGTTTGACTATGGGAAGGGGGGTTGAAGAATTCTTTTGTGTTTGTATAATTCCAGAGGCTCAGCAAGACTTGACTATAGGCGTATTGTTTCGGAGGACATGAAGACGAAACAAAGGTACGAAGCCCAGGTAGACCACCGGAAGAGGACAGTCACTGAATGAAACAGTAACCATCCAAGTAAAGGGAGTAGACAGTAAAGTGCGAGGGTGACTCTGGTAGAGGCAATCCCGCACGAAACACTAAAGGTGGCCGCCGTGATTCTGACGAGTGAAGTCAGAGACCTGGGGAATATGGGTTCCCCTGGGACGTCTACTCTACGCTGCAATGAATGTGCAGTGAAGCTCGGGGAAACTTAAAAAATGTTACCGAGCAGGATCCCACAGAGGAAGATGAGGTTACTGATGATCAATCAGGATGACGAAGAATACCTTGGCGAAAAAAGAGACGTCGTGGGCATAGTGACGGAGGCAGAGCTAATTGGGAGGGTAGTCGACGCTCACCCCAAATTGGAACGAATGTCACGGTGAAAGGAAGTCAAGCAATTGAAGAAGGACTTCGAAGAACGAGTGACAAGCCTCAAGTCCCATGTCCTTGGTTGGAAATCCTTTTCCGACAAAGAAAGGAAAATCGTCGAAGAGTGGCTAAGGGATTATTCAGATGTCTTCTTACTGGGTGGCGAGCCCTTGGGTTATGATAACCTGATGCCAATGAAGTTGGAAACCCAGGACCATCCTCCCATCTTTAGGCGACCCTACAGGGTACCTATTACACACGAGGAGGAGGTAAAGCGACAAATAGCAGAAATGCTGGATCAAGGAGTGATACAGCATAGCCGTTCCACCTGGTCGTTTCCATTGGTAATCGTGAAAAATGGGGAATATGGGTTCCCCTGGACGTCTATTCTCCGCTGCATAGGATATGCAGTGAGGCTCGAGGATACTTGGAGAAGTTGTCGAGCAGAATTCCAAAGGGAAGTTAAATGATATGGGAATAGACAGTGGAAAATTGGGGATATGAGTTCCCCTGGACGTCTATTCTCCACTGCATGGGATATGCGGTGAGGCTCGAGGATACTTGGAAAGTTGTCGAGCAGAATCCCCAAAGAAGTTAAAGGAAAAGGGAATAGACGAAGAAGAAAATTTGGGGTATGGTTTCCCCTGGACGTTTACTCTACGCTGCAATGAATGTGCAGTGAGGCTCAGCGTGGTTTGCAAGTATCACAGAGCGGGAAATCTCAACGGGAAGTTAACCTTTCCAAGGAGGCGGTAAAGTTCTTGAGAAATAAAGTGACGACTAAAGAGTATTACCGTGAAGATAAGATGACATCGGCATGGTGGTTGAGGCAACGAGAACGGGGAGGTTCGTCGGAACAGCCGTTTGATTCCTCGCCCGAAACGAAAAAATGGAACAAGTGTCACGGTGAGAAAGAGCAAATTTCCACAAGTGACTAAGAAGAGATTGAAAACACCTCAAGACGCATGTTCACCGATGTCCGTCGCTCTCAAAGGGAAGAAGACCGACGAGGGAAAGAAAAGATTAACTACTACCGTCACCGGTAGAGTACCAGGACCACGTGATCACTAGGAACGAAGAGTGACCACAGGAATCCAAAGGGGAAGCGATTGAAGAAAAGAAGCGTAGGGCCCTGAGGCTTTGTGTAGACTATAGACCTTGGGACGTCAATGGCAGCAAGGAAAAAATAAGTACCCATCATTGAGGATGACTAAATAAGTACCCATCATTGAGGAAACCTTGGCCAAGTTGCACGGGACTCATTACTTCTCGAGCAGGGATTTACGCTCGGGAGAATGGCAGTTGGCCATTCACGACGATAGCATCTCGAAAACTGCCTTCCCCACGGGAAGCGGTCATTTCGAGTTCAGGGTGGTCCCGTTTGGATTGTCCAATAGTCCACCAGTGTTCCAAAGAGTAATGAATTTGATTTTGCCGAAGCAATTGGACAAGGAAGTACAGATGTACTTAGATGACCTCATTGTCCTTGGAAGGTTTTAGAAGGACATGACGAGAGGGTACAACGAGCCTTGGATAGCCTACGCACCACCAGCTTAAAGGTAAAGTTGGAAAAATGACAGTTATTACAGTCCCAGGTGGGGTAATTAGGCCATGTGGTCACCAGGAACGGGGTGAAGCCCCAACAATCCAAAGAAGAGGCCAACCAACAGAAAGGAATTGAAGCAATGTTATATTTGGGCAGAGAGTCATCGTCCGTTCTGACCATAAGCCGTTGAAGTGGCTTCTGAGGGAAGGACACCGAGAGCCCAAATGGAAGACTAGAGCGTTCGGTTATGACATTGCAAGACTGCGACGTTCTCATCGAGTACGTGAAAGGCAAACTCAACAGAGTGGCCGATTGGTTGTCCCGCCCGCCTGGAGTGACGAAGGAGTTTGTGAACGCAAT
This sequence comes from Bathynomus jamesi, assembly GCA_023014485.1. Taxonomy (NCBI): domain Eukaryota; kingdom Metazoa; phylum Arthropoda; class Malacostraca; order Isopoda; family Cirolanidae; genus Bathynomus; species Bathynomus jamesi. The sequence continues at coordinate 283,138 of JAJOZX010001297.1, forward strand.
ATCCGAACAAAGCGATCATTGATCGCAAGGTAATCGGCAAACAACAGTAGAAGGACGTTGAAATAGCGGCAATTCGAGCAGCCATCGAAGAAGGAAAGGCTTTCAGCTGGTCCGTAACCAAGCCCATCCAGCCGTCGAGAGTCAAACTAGTGAGGAACCTGCTGGTTTACATCGATGCGAACGGAAGAGAGGTCATCGTAGTTCCTAAAAAGTTGAGAGAGCAGCTCATTTGGAAAGCCCACACTGACGTCGGGAGCATGCATCCGGGAGCTGCCGGAACTACAGAAATCCTACGGGACCTTTATTTTGGCCAGGTATGGTTCAACAGGTACAGCAGGTAGTCCAAGCGTGCGACACGTGCGCGCGGAACAAATGGACGCGGAAAGTGACTGTGGAAACAATGCCTTGTGTGCGAGGCCACAGTCCTTGGGAACTTCTGCACGTGGACTTAGTTGGTCCCCTTCCTCCGACCGTGGAAGGCAGCCATTATATCCTCACGTGTGTGGATAGTTTCAGCAAATTCACCATACTGGCAGCAATAAAGGACAAGACGGCCCGGGAGGTGGCGGACAAGTGCCATCGTTTGATACGGTGCAAACTGGGTGCCCCTTCAGCAGTAGTATCCGACCAAGGCAAGGAGTTCTGGAACTCTACCTTGCAGGAGCTCTTCAGGGTTTGGGAAGTACGACACCAAAGGACCGCCGCATACCAGCCCCAAAGCAACGGGGAGGTCGAACGTCGGAATAAAGAATGCATCAAACTCTGCATACTTTGTAAAGAAACGGGACGAGACTGGGATAAAATCCTCGACACCGGGAATTGTCCTTGAACATCAGAGTGCATCGAGCCACGGGGTATTCTCCATTCTTCTTGATGTACGGGCGAGCCCCCAACGTACCTTCAAAGCTATTTCGCATGCCACAGGAGGCGTGCGGGAGCCCGTACAACCCAGAGGAATACGCCGAAGACCGAAAGAGGAGTCAGAGAAATCTACCGCCGAGTGGAAGAGTTCATGCGGAGATACGAGAAGGCTAACGGAATCAAGGAATTGAAGCCGTTCAAGAGAAGGCGCCCCATGGCTTGGTGTACATTGATTACCCGCGACCGGGCAGAGGCAAGTTGGAGCCCCGGTACGAGGGTCCATACATCATCAGGAACAGAAGACTCCAGTAACTTATCTCCTGCGTCACATGATCACTGGACATGAGATAGTGATCCATCGAGACCGCATCCGCCGCAGCATCGATGCCCCATGGGACGTTGAGCGACAAGGCGGGGCGGACGACGCAGGGGATGAGATGGGGGAAGGGCCAACGCCCCTCCTCTCGGGAGCTTCGCCCTCGACACCGGAGAAACATCAACACGGGGAAGTGAACCGGAAGGCGCCTCCCGCCCCCTGGCAGGACCGAGCGGCGGAACGAGGACCGCCGGGCGCTTCCGAACTACTTCCTCACGGAGAGCTTCGCCCAGGACAGGGAGAAACATCAACACGGGGAAGTGAACCGGAAGGCGCCTCCCGCCCCCTGGCAGGACCGAGCGGCGGAACGAGGACCGCCGGGCGCTTCCGAACTACTTCCTCGCGGAGAGCTTCGCCCAGGACAGGGAGAAACATCGACTAGGGGAGGTGAACCGGAGGGCGCTTCTTGCCCTGGCAGGACCGAGTGGCGGAATGGGATCCGCCGGGCGCCTCCGAGCTACTTCCTCCCCGAGAGCTTCGCCCAGGGAACGGAGGAACATCGACCCGTGGAGGTGAACCGGAGTGCACCTCCTGCCCCTGGCAGGACCGAGTGGCGAGCAGGAGCCGCCAGGTGCTTCCGAACTACCTCCTCGCGGGGACCTTATGGGAATAGGGTCCCCCGGAGAAAGCAGACAGGCTGCTTTCCCAGGGCCACCGTTTGAGCGTCAGTATGCTCTTAGGCCCCGACCTCGAGTACACTACGAGGAACCCGAGGTTAACTAAAATTAAGTGTGTCAGTGTTGGTGTCCCAATAAAGGGGACAAATAAAATCTATCAGTGATAGTGTCCCAATCAAGGGGACAAGTAAATGGAAAGTTTTTGTGAATAAAAGTGATAATACCCGACCCTAGTTAAGAAAGTTTGCATCGGAGTGCAAAATTAAAGGAGGGGAGGGATGTCGTAACCATGCAATTGGCATGCAGAAATGTTAGTTTTAAGATTTTTATTTTATTCGCAAAAAGCCAAGCGTTTTGGGTTAGAATATTCATAAAGGCATAAGATAAAGATGTTTTCAAAATAGAACGGTCATTTTATTTAAGTGGTTCTCAGGGAAAGAGGAGACCCAAAACCGCTTGGCCGCGGAGGTTGACAACTAAAGTTTCCAGATGTACACATGGTTAGTTTCGCTTTCAAATGAGGTTGTGACTTATATAACGCAGACTCGAAGACGCCAATAAAGTTGAACCACAAGGGGGTCATAAACTTTGGGCTTCGAATCTGTTAACGGTCTTTAAATGTATTTCGTGGGAAGAAGGAGGGGTCTATACTCGGAAATCAGGTCCAGCTCCAATCAGGGGGCCCAGGATCCTGGGAAACGAAGTGAAGACGCCTTCTTTCTCTCTTGTATGGGTAATAGCCTTCTGGAGGGACGATCTTAGGAAAATAAATGATTTGATAGGTTTGCAGAATATTGGAAGGCGGGGTCCTTCAAATTTGTAAAGTAAATTCAAAATTGTAAGTCAGTTGTAGTCGTTCCTCCTTGAAGTTAACTGTGGTTAAACAAACACCCTGTAGACTTGTGGCGTAATAAACTTTAAAACGGAAAGTGTACCATGTCATTAGCTTACGCGGAAATCGGCGCGTAAAAGTAAGAAAACTTAAAACTGAAAGAATCAATTGTCACTAAAGTAAAAAATTAAGAACTTATAGTTCATGAAATTCGTTTACGCGGAAATTTGAGAATATTCACTTGAAGGTTAGCGACCTTAACCGAGAATTTGATTGTAACTTAATTAATGTTAACCAACGGACCAAGAGTTTTGTGAACGGTCTCTTAAGTAAATTTAGCTCCACTTAAATAAGAAATAGGGTACGTCTGGGCCCTAATTTCCTGAATCCGTCCATTTGGGTTCAGAAAGAAGTCCCGGTAGTTAACATTGTAGAGTTTGCAAGTTTTGTAGCGGCCGTAAATCTACGGTCCGTACGCAGCACAAGTGGGAGTAAGTTTGTCTCCTGCAGAGTAAGTAACTTTAGTCTTTGAATATCTGGGTCGAATTCCGACCACTTCATTTATTGTTATGTATTTTTTTGTTGCACTAAAAACATAAAACCCCTCTATCTATAAATTATTGAAATTCCGATAACTGTTAATCTTTTCTTTAGATTTATCATTGCTGATCAATTTAACGATTTAAATTCAATCACTGTGAACTTTGTCTTTGACGTTAAGATTATTGTATTGTCTGAAATTTTATAGATGTAATACAGAATAAAATATTAAATGCATGTACTGTGTCAAGTAACATTTAATAAAATTTATAAGAGGGCGTGTGTTGTTTTAAATACCTTGTGATAGACCCCTCTTGTTAGCTGGGGAAAATTAACGTTCCAAGTAGGCTTGTGGAAAGCCGAAGGAACCTAGCCTATCAATTTAAAGGGCCATCCGTCTTGGGTAGGCCGAATAATCCTGAACGTAAATAAGAGATAAACTCACCGGGTACGCCCAACTTAAAGGGTGCCCGTGAAGTAAATTAAAAGTCAGAGAACGGGCGTTCAATACCATAAATAAATATACGGATTGGGCGCGTACGTCAAGTAAGGTACTCGCTAATCTAATCTAACCTAACCAAATCTTAACTACCCTAACCCAGCGTAACCTAACCTAATCAGGACCAACGTATCCTTTTTCCGACAATAAAAATGTTTCTAGATTTTTTATATAAATATTTTAATGTTCCGAGGTACCAAAATTGTTACCTCACAAAATAATTACCCCACTTATCCCCAATTATCACACACTCAACCTAACTTATGACTAGTTGTCTACACACACACACACACCATACTACCTCGTTCACATATCACATACAACACCCTTAATCGTCGGAAAGTATTTAATAAATATTTTCCTCAAACTAAGTAAATACTCAAAAGAACACAAAAGTGATAGAATTACGCCAACCACGTCCCATTCAAAGGTTTCTGAGACTCAGTATTTTATTAGTCCTCCAAAACTCCCACACTGCAATAACCTATTTATCATATTATATTCTGACGAACGCAACACGTTTGCATTCAATGTTGCGGGAGATTCCTAATTATTATTAAAAAGGATTCAATCACACTCGTCAATGCGAGTTTCATCTGAAATTTCAAAGTTAACCAATTTGATTTATTCGTAAATATTTGATTTATTCGTAAATATTTAGTTATGATTCGTAGAATTCGAAATAGGGTTACTGTAATAAGACAATGGGGGGGGGGGGGGGGGGACAGGATTTCAATAAAAAGTTATAATAATAAAATATGGTCCAATTTATGCAAATCATCCCAACACGCGAATATCTCTTTAAGTCGTCCTTCAAGAACAAAACAGATTAAACCTTTCAGCAACAGCGAGACCGTAATGTCTCACTGAAAATAATAATAAATATCGTACTAAAATGTAATGTTTTTACAAATCTTTTACGCGTTTATATAGTTTAGTTGTCAAAAAAGGTACTTAAAATGTGCGTAAGGAGTTACTAAGTGGGTAAGTGACCAGTTACTAAATTATTTGGTTCTCAATAACAATATTATACGTTTTGGTTTAAAGAAAAAAATTATTAGTGAACGAAAGGGTTTAGGATCGTGTATGGTCAAGGAACTACAGACACAATAAGATTTATTAAAACACAAACATTCGACCGATACTAAGGTCTTTATCGGGTGAAGACCTTAGAAAAGGCCGATCGCTCCTAAATCCATTATTTATTCTGGCTTTATTTCCTTAAATAAAACCTCCTCTTCTCGTAAGTGAAACTATTAACTAAACATTGTAATAGTTTTTACAAACCGTCAACATTCTTGGGAATATCGTCAATCATTCTGAAAAACTCGTGTCTTGTAAGAGTTGGTAATCTAGGCTTCATAATCATTATGAATAAGTTGTCGCTCGAATTCAATGGAGTAATTTCAATATTCACTCCTGCTCCTTTCTGTTCACCAAAAGAAAAAACCCATAACAATTACTTAATAATAATAATAATTATTATTATTATTATTATTATTATTATTATTATTTTCTCAAAGACCTTTTCACTCAAATGCATATTTCATTTCCACTATTGCTCTCTTCATGTGTACGAGGTACACCAATGAATGCAACCAAAAAATTTATTTATATATATATATAAATGAGCTAATAAATGGGGAGAGAGAGAGAGAGAGAGAGAGAGAGAGAGAGAGAGAGAGAGAGAGAGAGAGAGAGAACCCCCATTTGTATAAGAAAATTTTATTCTGTATTAGCAGAATATGGTTATTTGACAAGTCATTTTTGTACAAAGCAAAACATTGGCTTTATCAGTAGTAAAATATTTTTTTAGCCAATTCAGTATTATTTATTTGAAAATATTTTTTTTTTTTATAGTTTCAGTAGATGTGTAAAAGAATGGTTCTCAAACTGGGGTACGCGAGCGATCAACAAGGGGTACGTGCCACAGTAGAAAAAATCCCAACATAAAACTGCATTTCTTTATTTAAACGAAAATACTTAAATATAGTGTGACAACTAACAAGAGGAGGAGTTTCAGTGTGTGTGTGTGTGTGTGTGTGTGTGTGTGTGTGTGTGTGTGTGTGTGAGAAAGTGTTTCAGTTGTGAGGAGTTTGTCAGTGTTTTGTTTGTATGTGGCAGTGTCGAAATTATTGACAAAATAACGCGAACTGTTAGCCCCACCCTTTTTTTTTTCTACCTCACTGCACTGATCAACAATTGAAACCTGTGAAACAATGATGATTACAGTTATCTGTTATTTATTCATTTATTCATAGGTGAACAGGTTTAAATCCGTTTAATATATTTACACAGTTACGTGTTCAAAAGATCGGTGAGATCGTCATCATTCTCATAGCAAAGAATAATAATCCGTCTACGTACAGGGTGTCCCGTAAGTCTGGACCCATAGGGCAAAATTAATAAAATTACAAAATAGTCCCAGTTTCGCTGGACATGTGTCGAAGTGACTTCTTGGGACTGACAGCGAAGCTAGCCAACACATTGGTACTGGTTTCGTCTTCCGTAACAGTCCTTGAAGGTCCTCTGCGAGGCTTGTCAGCTACGGATCCAGTTTCCTTAAATTTGGCTATCAACTTGCCAACACATCTGTGTGTGATTGGTGCGCGGTCTGGATGCATATTGTTGAATTCTTCGGCCACTTCCCGGTGACTGCGGGTCCCGACCAGCAAAATAATTTGAACTCTCTCCTCTCTAGTCAGTGACATGGTTTACCTGCAACATAATAAAAAAATATATTATAAATCCCTATGGGTCCAGACTTACGGGACACCCTGCACATTATTCAGTGCTTGTTTCAGCTCCTCTTTTGTGTGATATCTCTGTTTTGAAACTTTTTTCCTTTATAAATATATATTGTGAGAAACAAACATAGGGGTAACAGGACAATGCGGACATTTTCAGCATTGACAGCTATCAAAACAAAGGTAGAAACCGCTTGAATCTGAAAGTGAACTTATTTTAATTGTGAGCAATTAACCTTCAACCACGACTAACCAAACTGTCTTCAGTGAAACGAGCTTTTCATCCCACTGATGCGTATTTTTAATTTCGCCTCAGTACCCCATTCATTTTGTGTTTCTATTTTAGGTTTTTGTATTAGTAATAAATAAAATTTGAAGATTACTAACAATATTTAAATAATGTTCCAAAACAGGAACGTTTCATGTGGCACAAATTTACTGACACGGGGTGAAATAGGATTGGTAAAACAAGGGAGGGTTACATGAATAGCAAATCACTATCTAAGGCAGGGGTTTTCAACCTGGGGTACGCCTGGGATTTACCAGGGGGTACGGATATGTCTTTATTATTATATTTGTAGTTATGAACATTAATATAACATAACTGAACGTCATTCTTGTATTTTCTATGAATTCATCTTTTCAGGGGGTACGTGGGTAGCACCGACAATATAAAAGGGGTACGCGGTAGACGAAAGATTGAAAACCCCTGATCTAAGGGATACGCAGCTAAAAACGTTTGAGAAACACTACTGTACAGTATACAATATAATATGAAATGCATTTGGAGACCAATTTTTTAAAATCTGAACCTATACTACGACAAACACTTACCTTGTCCACTTCAAATTTAGTGTACATTATTGGGATACTTTGAAAACTACTCTCGTAGGTTGCATTTACAAATTCAGATACTGCGAAGAGAGGAAAACTTTCTTAGTATTGTGAAATGAGAATAAAAGAAAAATCCGGCAAGGTGGATTTCCTTATCTTTTGAAAAGATATTTTCAACTTACAATAAAAACAAAAACTTTAAAGGATAATCAATTGTAACAGAAGTTAGCTTTCTGAGTGTCAAAAGCCAAACATAACCTACCATGTCAAAGATTTTTTTACCACTGAATTATTGCAAGGAAATGTCCTTCAGTGAATGAATATGTCCTTGACAATGAATGAGTTTTTGAAATTAGTAAATTATTTGACATCCTCAAACTCTCTTCTGTTAAGATGTCCATCTGTTCAGTAATGCTGCTAAATTTTTGTTCTTTGTTACAGCTCCTAGATTTTTAATTTTAAGAGTAGTTAAACTAAATAAAACACAACCGATTAACCAATAACCCATATCAGCATTTCATGTTGTTGTTAGTAAAACATCTGAAGTACAACATTCTTTACGTGTAATGGATAATATAAAGCTTTCGGTTGTTTCAACAACTTCGTAACGACAAAGTTATTGTGACGGAGAGGACCTATAGTTTTACGAATACGAGACAGCTGGATGACTACATCATCTGAACGAGGAGGCCGGTCTCCCATCCATCTACTGAATAGGCCCAACGTCGCTTAACCTCGTTGATCTAACGGGAAGCAGTGTCGCTAAGTAGTCACGACGTAACCCACATAACTGGATGAAGTTGGTGAAATGACATACACAGAAACAGTACGAATCTTTGCACTTCGTCCTAAAATCATTAAACCTGTATGTATAACCCACTTTGCCAAAAAGATGCTCTATACTTACACCAGAGGCCGACACCGCTGCGTTTCGCATTCGTTTTAATCTATACCTAAACTAACCTAACGTAACCTACCCGGGTATGACGTAACCTACCCGGGTATGACCTAACTTGTTTGAAAATCCGGCATACGCAAGAAAGTGACGAGAATGTATTTATTATTGTTGTTGTTGTGCTGTTGTTGTTTTGTTGGCAAAGTTGGTGACTGTCCGTGCTTACCAGGTCCTGTGAGATTTCCTCTCTTGTTGAAAGTTCTGTAAAGAGAAAGTTTAATGATATCTTCTGAGTGTTCTACTTTCAATGGCCTTGCATCTCGATCGTAGATGTCGATGTCGAAAATTCGTGATCCGCCATTGAGTAATTTCGCAGACTTCGTTGCTTTCTGTTCAAAAACCCAAAAGATTAGAAGTGGAGATATTTATTAACATTATTTAAAACGAATCTTTTGTAATTATTGTATATACAAACTGCATGTTCAGCAACAGACACATAAAAAAATATATATAACTGTTTACGAGTTGCGTATATTTCACTAACATTCGCGATTCCAAGTAGGATACAGTTTTTATTACTAAAAGGAATGAATATAATTCACAAATTTAGAAGTTATTTTTAACAATGAAACACTGTTTTGCGTAAGTAAATATGTGATATTTTACTAAAACGATACGATACAACTTGTAAATCATGTACTCACAAACGTTAAAGTTGGCCATTCTCTCAAACTAAGTCCAACAGGTTTCGAACAATTTCCTTGTGGGCATAATCCTAGCGGAAATTCTACCCAAGACTTTCCAGCAAAATGCGTTCCTTCTAAACTGGGGTACCTATGAGAGAAAATATATTTTCACCCAAATTCAACGCGGTTGGTTACAATATACGAACCAACAATCGTATTAAGTTCACTTCCTTTGTTTCATGGAGGGAGGAAGAGCCAAGAGAGAATGCCCGCAAAAATACCCTTCCCCCTTCCCATAGAGCAGTGGTCGGCGAACAGGGGTAAATTACCCCAAATGGGATACATTTAAACATTTTGGGGGTAATGCGTGCGGTATGAGAGACACCATATGCAACAATTTTAAGAGCAATTGGCTTGTTTTTGTTTACTTTGAAGTCTGGGGGTAATTTCATTTTACTCAAATAGATTTGTGGGTAATACCCAAAAAAGTTCCCCGACCCATGCCATAGAGGAAGAAAAGAGCCAAAATCAAGACCCAAGGTTTTTGAGATGCCTGGCCACTCTGCATTTGAAAGATTGGAGATTACAACAGACAGGGAGAAAGATAGATTGAGGAAGATTGTTTCACAGTTGACCAGTGAGTAGGCAAAAAGGTTGAAAATACCGATTAACCCTTGCCTTAGAGAGTTGGACAGAAAAGGAATGAGAATGTATCGAAAGTCGGGTACTGCGTGCTCTCCTTAAAGGAGGAGGCATGCAGTTAGAGAGTTCAGAACAGCAGTGTCCGTTATAATGGCGATAGTAAAAAGAGAGTGAGGCAACATTGCAGCGAAGAGAGAGGGATTGAAAACAGTCAGTAAGAGGCGAGAAATTGATGAGACGAAAAGCCTTTGATTCCAACCGGTCAAATAGAACTGTGTGAGTTGAGCCACCTCACACATAAGAAGCATACTCCATATACGGTCGGACAACACCCCTATACAGAGACAGCAACTATTAGAAGCTGTTTTGCAATTAGATTATATGTGATCTTTCCAGGAAACATCACAAAAAAGGAAACGCCAAGAATGTTAAGAGAAGAGGAAGGACTGAGTTGTGCATTGTTGAGGTTAACGGGATAGTGGTGTGGAAAATTGTGACGAGTAGAAAGATGAATGAACCGAGTTTTTGAGGCATTGAAAGCCACAAGGTTTTCTCTGCCCCAATCAAAGAGGGGCATTATAGTCGTCCCACAATATACATTACAATCGGTTTAAGTTTAAAGGTTAACTATATGGGATGAATTTCACAATTAAACACGTGATATGAATGAATGATGCAAATTCACAAGGAAAAAGAAAAATGATTCAAAGGCCTTTCGTGTATTCAGAAGTACACCTCGTCAGGGAATGAGGGGAGAAGGCGAGATGACGAAAATATATACATATGTACAACGGGACAGAAAAATAAAAAGATTAGCACATGATTAACAAGAGTTAATTAAAGGTAAAAGGGATTTTAACAAGATATTGCCAATTTTATACATTCCCGCACTGTTATGGAAATTATTTTTAAAATGGATAAATGCACATTCTAGAATATTCCTTTCAATTATATCTGTGTTTTTAACGAGCGCTTTAGAACTATCCCACTTGATACTATGATTACATCTATATATATATGGTTAAACAATGAATTAGAGTTATTTGCTGTTCTACACGCATATTTATGCTGTTTTACCTTAATATCTAACGTTTTTCCAGTTTGGCCTAAAAACTGAGTTACATTGTGTACATCCGATCGAATACACACAGACCAACCGCATTATCCTGGCTATTCTTTATTAGGCCGTGATTTAACAGTATTATTATACTTAAGAACTACGTTGATACCAATTGCTTTAAGTAAAGTTGGAAGATATTGAAAATTAACATGGTAAGGTAGGCTAAGGCTATTTTTACGCTCAAATTCCTTTACAGTTACACTATTATAATACCTATTCTTGGCTTTCCTAAGGCAGTTATCGTCACTCTGAAACTTTCTTCCACGAATAGCATCCTTCATTGGCCCAAACAAATGGAAGTCTGAAGGTGCCAGATCCGGGCTGTATGGAAGGTGGGGTAACGCAATCAAGCGCATTTTTATGATGGCCTCTCTTGTTTGCAAACTGTTGTATGGTCTTGCGTTATCGTGCAAAAGAAGGACGTCTTCCAGTTTTCTCCTCGGTCGAACTCGCTTTATACGTCTCTGGAGTCTCTGTAGGGTAGCAATATATGCCTCTGAGTTGATTGTTTGTCCTTTCTTCATAATGTCCACCAGAATCACCCCTTTCATATCCCAGAAGATGGTGGCCATAACCTTTCCTGCAGAGGGAGCCATTTTGAATTTTTTCTTGCGTGGGGAGTCTGCGTGATGCAACTCCATGGATTAGCGTTTTGTTTCAGGTTCAAAGTGGTGTACCCAAGTCTCATCCCCAGTCACAATTCGTGAAAGGAAGTCATCCCCTTCTGTCTCGTATCGAACCAACGACTCGGAAGCAATTTCTTTTCTTTGGGCTTCGTGATCTTGAGTCAGTTCGCGAGGAACAAACCGTGAACACACTTTTGAGTATCCCAGTTGCTGAATTATCGTATTCACACTTCCTTCACTAATTCCTAGCTCAAGTGATAGCTCTTTGTATGTGACGCGCCGATTTGATCGAATGATGCTGTTAGCACGTTGCACAGTGTGAGATGTCACAGCCGATGCCGGGCGACCGCTGCGTGGCTCATCATCGAGGCTGGCTCTCCCTCTCTCCGATGATCTCACACGTTTAGACCAGCGTCCAACTGTGCTTCGATCAACAACAGCATCTCCGTAAATGTTTTGTAGACATTTGCGAATATTTCCAACTGTTTCCTTCATGCCATCATCCGTTGCTTAGAGGAATGGGGTGTTGCAGATCGGGTCGTTGCCATCGCTCCGGTGCATGCAACCGCCTTGAACAAAAGTTGGGCAGAGATGTGCTCTTCATGGCATGCCGCCACCATATGATGGAGCTGATCGTCGGAGCTGCATTTGAAAAGACAATTGGGCCATCCACTGGACCGGAAATCAAACTCTTCAGTAGATTTACGCAGAATTGGAAGTTTATAGATCAGGATAACTTCCAACCAGCGTCCACAGATCCCTATGTGGAATCCATGGTGACCTTATCTCGCGCTGACATCCTTGAATTCGCCCAAGAGTAGATGAAAATTGAGCAAACACGCTATGATTACCGAGAGTTTCTTGATCTATCGGTCATCTTCCTTGGACGTGCTCCAGATCAGGTAATGCGTTTCCAAGTTCCAGGTGACATGCATCATGCAAGGTGGATGGCGAAGGTCATATATGCCATCATGATTTGGCTCCTCCTGGGCCAGTTTCTGTTGACGTCTTTGGAAGAAAAAGGAATCCGTGACCTTGCTCTCTTCGTCGTCCTGACCTATTTCAGGACCTGGATGACGGCACAACTGGCAGTTGAGGCACCTCTGAATGACTTCAGGCTCATGGGACAACTCCTCAGATATCCACAAACTGCTGTGGCCACAGTTACAAGCAAGAAACTTGGGCTTCACTTGTGGTACCTCTCTGAGGAGCGAGCTGGTTGAGTTAAGTCTCTTGGATTCACGGGTTTCTCCCGAAACAAAGAAGCTAATACTTGCAGCCATGGAAGAAGTAGCTCGGAGTCAACTGCATTTCTGGGTAACAAGGGCTTGGAGCAGTTCTGCATGGCCAATTCCAAGAGACTGTTCCAGCTACTTGGACTACCTGAAGCATTTCTTTCCAAGGATTCTTCTGACTGGGAAGAAGACCAGTCCTTTAAGGAAGCTCTGTATAAAGTCAAGGGACTGGCTGTCGTTAATGACAGGGCAAAACGGGGCGTGGCCCTTATCCAGGATTTTAACAAGAAGTTAACAAGAGAGGAGGAACAACTCCAATTCCTCCTCCAAGTCGTAAGCGAACATCGACGACAGTTTCCTGATTGTACAAAAAAGACAATCATGGCCAAAAGTAGTCGTCCATGATTGTTATTTTTGTCAATATTTGTCAGCCAATATTTCCTATTTGAGAGTAGACATGAGATAAATTTATTTTTAACAAATTTCATAAATAAAAAATAAACAAAATGTGTTGCATGCATCTCTTCGATATTCTTTCATACAATACATGTACAGTTTTGTACACGTTGTTGAATTTAAATTTGCTAATGCATTGGTCAAGCAATAAAGCATGGTACACTGGTACAGTACCTTTGAATTTTGATACCCTTTCAGTGTGTTAATTATACACTTCATACATTATTTGTTTACATTCGCTTACAGAAAGTTGGTTTAGATTACGGAAGATAGCATAACGTCAGCGGACATAAATGGAAGGCAGTTTATGGTGATATCAACCAAAGTTGGCCCTTGTAGGATATCATTTTCGTCATCTCGCTTTCTCCCTTCATTTCCTGACGAGGTGTACTTCTGAATACACGAAAGACCTTGGAATATTTTTTTTCCTTGTGGGTTTGCATCATATATATATATATATATAATATATATATATATATATATATATATATATATATATATATATATATATATATAATATATATATATTAATATATAATTCAGAAGGATTTACGTTTTCACGTTAATTAAAAATCATTCAGAAGATATTAAATATGTACTTTTCAAGTATCAACTGAGACTCCTCAACAAGTTCAATAAAAGAAAAATCTGGATCAAACTATGAAACAACCTAAAAGCATATCTGCCATCTACAACTTAAACCGAAACCTTTAAAGTAGAAAACCAAAGAGAAATTCAAAGAGAAAAACCGAATATAAAAACAAAGAACAACAAAAGTGAAAAACCAACTTACAATCCATTATTCACCGTCATATTGTTCCCTGTAGTCACAGTCAAACTTTCTCCCACAATTTGTTTGTCCAAAACATACAGGCTCAGTTTGTTCATAATCCCTTCTAATCTTGGCATCTGTTAGTCAAGTAAGTACTTTAGTTACTTTTTAGTTAGAAGGGTGCACCGCACATTATTATTATTATTATTATATATATATATATATATATATATATATATATATATATATATATATATATATATATATAGGGTGAACCAAATGTAGGTGGACAGTAAATGATAACGTTTATTTGAGAATACATATTTAATTTATTTGTATACTATAATACAAAATAATTTAAATAAATTTAGTTATAATATTTAATATAATATAACACAAACACCATAGTTATAATGAACACCATAGTTATAATATAACATAACACAAACCGTATTCAACCTACTGTCCACCTACTTTTGGTTCACCGTGTATATATATATATATATATATATATATATATATATATATATATATATATACTGTGTGTGTGTCTGTGTGTGTATATACTGTGTATATACACTTATTATTACTCTTATTCGTGGCTGTATAATGGAAGTTATTTTGTTCTTTTCTGCCAATAAACTTTGCAATGTCAAATTTCAATTTCACTCTATTATATTTTGCATGTAAATTACATATGATATAAATCCAACTGAAACCATAACTGAATCGGAAAATTTACCTGTGTTTTGGAATCCAATTTTGTCGTATCTTTCACGTTCAATATTTTAGCATCTTCCATACTTATCGGAATTTCCATGTCAACTAAGGTTTAATAAACAAAATTAAATATATAAATAAATTATGTATGTAAAGCTTATAACTTAACTATATATATATATAGTTTAAACAAAGAATTTATTTGAATTTTAGACGGGCAAAGTACTCTGTTCAAAATTATGAGGCCCAGTTTTTTTTTAATGAACTAAATCGGTGGTTCTTAACCTTTTTAGGCTGCGACTCCAATTCTGGTCGCGGGGCTAGCTCGGCGACTCATGCCTTCAAACAGTTCACTCGTAATAGACCATAAACTAAATAATTAATGGTAAAATGATTAGGGCTAATAAATGGCAATTTAATGACCTGATCAAAATGGCTTGGCGACCGCATTTTGGGTCGCGACCCAGGGGGGGGGGGGGTTTAAAGACCACTGAACTAAATAAATGATGTACTTTATTCAAAATAAATTTGGTTTAGATTGAACTTATTTGAGTTTAATTTACTTGGAATTGGACTTAACAAGTAACAAATTTGAAAATGAGTAATCCCAAGTAAATATAATCTTATATGTTTAATCTAAACCAAAATGTTCTTAAATAAGTAACATCATTTGTTTAGTTCAATTTCGAACATAGTATTTTGGGTGCTACTGTAGTATGCGGTCTACCTACGATTCGGCGGTCTACCTTTGAAGTATAGTTTCTTATCTTGTTTGCTAATTGCTTGTTTACATCCCAATGTTAATCGCCCTTGACGATTGGTTAGGTTTAGTCATGATATTTTCGTTAGTTTTAACGAAAATATCATGATTAAACCTAACCAATCGTAGGTAGACCGCATACTACAGTAGCACCGTATTTTGTTACTTTAAAATCCAAACAAAGTTGTTGTTTAAATTAAATAAAGAGTTGTTTTGAATATACCTTTTTAAGAAGTTATTTTCTTTGTGATTGTGGTATCACAAGGACAAAGAATTAATGTACAAGTTAATATACATTTTTATCTTCCCTTTATATACTTACTGTCAGTGCCAATATCAGTGTCATAAAAGAGCTTATTTGAATTTTCTATATCTAAAGGTGGCACCATCATCGAGTCTTCTCTGGTAACCTCTTCCACTCCCTGTAAAAAGTAGAAAAATAAAAAGACAACAAGACCGCTATACACGCATTTCATATACAAGGAATTTCATTTACACTCTAATAAATTAAATTAAATTAACTTAACCTAACTTAATCTAACTCTTAGAAGCTTGTCAATAAAAATGTCACCGACGAAATAATGTTAACCAGCAAACTTTTAACAAGTATGAAAATTCCATCGAAGACACGGAAATAGCAATAAAGGACTACACCATATACAGAGCGGAGAGATTTGCTAGAAAAGGAGGAGTTTGTAGTTACGTATATGAAAAACACATACACAGGTGAAATGAAACTAAGCAAATCAAACAGCACAGACAAAATTATTATTATTTTAGAAGAAATTATTATTATTTTAGAAGTAAAAGCACTAAACTTAACCATTTTGAACGTGTACAGACTACCAAACACCAGACAAAATTACTTTCATTTCGCTACAATGAAATCGAAAACACGTAAAAATCACTCAAAACCCCAGCACCAAATATATTAATTTGTGGGGATTTTAATTTCCCATTCATAACATGGAAGAAAAATGAAGCTATATATGTTGAGAAGTTCCATAGTGACATTCGAAAAGACGATAAAACTCAAGCAAGAATGCTATTAGATATTATGGAAAATTATGCCCTTACCCAGGAAATGTGTGTGGCAACTCAAAAAGATAACATCTTGGAATTAATTTTAATAAATAACAAGGGCATAAGCAAACCTGTAACGCAAACCAGTTTTTCTGATCATAAGCTAATCGATATACTCGTACAAATAAAATCGAAGCCAGAAGACCAAAAATTTGTCGTAGAGAGACAGAAGGATTAATATGAATTGAATGAAAGTAGATTGGGCAAGTATAAATTCGGAATTAATAGGAGTAGATTGGAAATTGCTACTTCTCGAAAAAACTCCAGACGAAATACTACTTATATTAGAAAAAGAAACTAAATATTGTTGAAGCAAACTCGAGAGAAAAATCATAACAGTATTTAGACAACGGAAACAAACTATGAAAAATATCCACGGATACAAAACTGAAGCAAGGAGACTCAAGCTAGAAAAAAATACACGAAATAGAACGGGACCTAAAGCAATTATTCATCCACAAGACATACGAGGAAGAAATCAATGTAACAAAAACTAAAGAATAACCCAAAATACTTTTACGCCTTTGCGAAAAGAAAAGTGAAATGTAAAGAGGGTATTGATCCGTTCAAAGATAGAGTAAAAATGAATATACGAATGACCCAGAGGAGATGAGCGAGCTGAGTAAGGAACAATTCAACTCGGTGTTCAGCCAAGAGGAAAATAGAAAATCTGGATGAATTCTTTGACATAGATACAAATCAGTCAGTAACAAGTACGGACACGAATCTATTAATGGATTTTGAATTTTTGAAGATATAACTAAGGCTCTCTCACAAACACGAAAAAATTCAATACCAAGGCGACACATGGAGTGCCATGTTTCTCAAGAAATGCAGAGATTATAACCAAGTGACTATACTTACTCTGAAGGAAATCACTCGACATAGGACAAATTCCACTTCCATAAAAGAACGCGAACATTTCCCCCTGCCCCTCCATTCACAGGAGGTAACCTAAGACCTATCGGCCAGTAGCTATCACTCCCAGTGGGAGGTGATAGCTACTGGCACTTTAAAAGTGAGAGGCTTCCACTTTATAAAGTGCTTTAAACATAACACAGCTCAACAAAAAAAAAGTTTTGTTTCGTTGCCAAGGAAATTCGTACGAATTTAGGGTATTTTGGGGTTGTTGAATTCCAAAATGAAAGTAGTTTTTCCGATTTGGCTCTAGTTCGTGAGATAATGAATACCCTCAATTAATAGGAAACGTAACCATAACGCGTGCATATGGGAAACTACCGGAACATTCTAGATGGTGAGACACGCGAATATTCTTAGTGTTTACTCCGCGATCATTCTAGAATATTCCACCTCCGTATATAAGTCATCGGCCACCCAACCAGTAAGTAGGCTCCGCCTGAACATTACATTTTTTGCATTTTTACGTGTTTCAATGGGGTACCAATTATCTCATAAATTAGAGCCAATCTAGCAAAACCGATGTCATATTCGGAATCAGCACCACAAAGTTACCCCAAAATCACTCTAATATGATTGGCAATAAAATGAGTGTTGACTAGTGTAATTAGAGACAAAATTACTTACTACCTACAAGAAAAGAATTTATTCAGTCCGAACCAACATGGTTTTAGGGGTGAAAGATGATGCCAATCACAGTTATTGAACCATCAAGAGAAAATACAGAAAACATTGTGTCGAAGTCAAAATACAGATGCAATATACACCGATCTTGCTAAAGCTTTCGATAACTGTCATCATGGAATTATAGCACACAAATTTAAGAATACAGCAATTACTTGAAAGTTGGGATGATGGATATTTAATTTTCTAACTCAAAGAACACAAAAACAGCGGCAGGAAATCGAGACAAATCTGAAATTTCAGAAGTCACTTCAGCTCTGTCCCACACGGTACAGTTTATCATAATGATTGCAGAAATTGATGCAAATGTCGTACCGTGTTTCGCCAGTGACACCAAGATATGCAAAGAAATATCAAATGGAGGTGACATAAAAAATTATAAAACGACATTGAAAATTTTTATTCAAGTGGGCGGAAGACACTAATATGAAGTTTTGATCAAAGAAGAAAATTTCAAAATAGAGGAAATGAAAAATGAAGCCTACTGGTCTCGACTACAATCCCTGAAACTTTACAAGTTTACACCATGGAAAAAAGACGTGAGCGATACACAATAATCAGAGCTGTGCGCGCTAACTGATAAATATAGCGCCGCTAACGCTAATGCAAATAAATTCTAGCGCCGCTAACGCTAACAGTTTTTAAAATTAGCGGCGTTAACGCTAACGCTAATTTTGGCGCTAATTTTTAAGAAATGTATAGCTAAGTACTATTTTTTAATAATAATAATAATGCATTTGTATATATTTATATGTGTTCGCTATTTATTATTATCTTTTATAGAGTCAAATGGGAACAAAATTATATCTTTAAAATGATTATTGGGTATTCAAGAAAAATGCGTAATTTGATATTTATAATTAAACTTATTTATTGGAAAGACATTGTCCTCCTTTACATACTCAGTTCAGGAAACTGTTTATTATTATACATTCTGCGTTCAGCATTATGCACAAAAAGCAATGTAATATAGAGAATACCATTCTAATACTCTATTCATTTTAATTTATATTAGCGCTTAGCGGTTACCGCCTAACATTGCCTAAAAATGTAGCGGCGCTATCTGTTCCACTAACTATTTTGAAAAATAGCGCCACTAATGGATGCGCTAATAATTAACTAGCGGCGGTAATTAGCGCCACTAGGCACAGCTCTGACAATAATATACATGTAGAAAATAAATGAGAAATGAGAAAAGAGGCACATTCTGTACTGTCGCAGCTGCAGTGGGACAAGGGGCCATGAAAACGAAGATGTGTTCATCTTCGCCTGTTAGCTTTATTTTAGTGAAACGATATATATATATATATATATATATATATATATATATATATATATATATATATATATATCACTCATTAAATTATCCGTGCCACTACTGACTGCCTCCCACCTCGCGTGCCACCGCATACAATAGTATTCTATTGCAGCATAATATATAATTAAGTTGGTTGTTCTCATCACAACACGTGAAGATCATCCGTTCCCTGAAAATTGCAACCCCTCCCCCTGCTAACATTGATAATACAAAGTCTTTGGTAGTTTAGAAAAAAACAAAATATGCGAAGCCACAAGCGCAGACGTGCACTCTATGAAGCAAAATGAAAAGACCTAAGAATTATGGAGTTGTTTTATTTAATATATATATATATATATATATATATATATATATATATATAATATATATATATACCGGTATAGACAAAAGCCTAAGTTAAATAATTATAATTCTGCGTATATTTTTGCGTATACCACTGATGAGGGAAGTTTGACTTCCGAAACAGCTGATATTAAAGTCTCATAATGTTAACATCTGCCTTGATCATCCTTCTTATCCTTGTATATATATATATATATATATATATATTATATAATAAGGGCAGTTGCGCCGCAAAAAGTTGCGGCGCAACTTGCGGCGCAACATTTTTGGTTGCGCTTGCGCTTGCGGCGCAACTTTTTGAAAAGGGTTGCGCTTGCGCGTGCGGCGCAACTATTTCAGCAGTTGCGGTTGCGGTTGCGGCGCTACAAAAATCGTTGCGCGTGCCCACCACTGTTAATATTATTGCACTGACTTTTAGTATAACAACTACTAAGGTAAGGTTAGTAAGGGAACTAACACAGACCTATATGGGACAGGATGGACACCGCATTATTTAAACAGCTGTTCGATGGACAAATTTTCCAGACACGTTATGAAAGTCGACAGAACTCAGAAAATGGAGAAAAAAAACGTAAAAGCAAACATTTTTTATGTATTTTTATGCAAAATGAAATTGTAATTTGTTTTTAGTGTAAATTTGAGCATTTTAAATGCATTTTCCGTATATGAATACTTCAACTTCAGGAAAATAGTTTAATTATATTTCTCTAAATACGTAAGAGATTAAAATGTTGTTTAATTTCGGTCGACAGCTGCCAAATACTGCGAATTAGAGGCTTTCTATATACAGTGTGTGTATAAAGTAACGCGAGCGAAGAGAGAAATCCGATTTGAACTGGTTTAAACTAGTTTCAACTTGTTTTTTAACTCGTAAAAACATTTTCAACGTCTATTATAAACCTCACTATCGAATATACAGTTGTTATAAAGTACGTGTAATAAATATTACTCGTCCATGTTCAAGCGCGTTAATATAATTCAAATCGGATTTGTCTCTTCACTTGCGTTACTTTATGCACACCCTGTAGTATCTCCACGATAAAGAATTGCCACATACCTCAATTTTGCACAATAATTAAAAAAGAGTCAATATTTTTTATCAGAGACATTTTTTAAACTAAAATTTACAAATAAACTACTACTACTACTACTACTACTACTACTATACTACTAATAATAATAATAATAATAATAATAATAATAATAATTTTAAAAAAATGCTTTAAAATGAAAAATTATAATATTACGAATATAAAGGTTTGAGTGAAGTCTAAAACACGTCTTGAAATCCCACGGTTTAGGACCGAATAACAGGTTTATCCTATATACTCGTACATTTATGGGGAGCTAACTAAAGGATCATCGGGTCCATCTTATATAATTCGACTTATCTCTGCATTGTCTTACCAAAACCAGACCACCCGCTATGGTGCCAACGTTTTCGACCAATCTCCTAAGGGTCTCCGGCGATCCAACTGGCATTGCACCGATTTTCTCGACCATAGTCTGTAAGGATTAAAAAGGGTAAATCTGTAGTTTTGCGTTTACATTTTTATTTTTAGGGGGGGAAGGGCATCGAAAGTCACGCTCATGACCCCTGAATGGCCGAAAGTTGATAACGTAGCGTAAACGAGATTGATCATAGGTAGAGCCCGGATGTTTAGGCACTAAAACCCCTTAAAAAAGGCACGCAAATAGGCAAAATAAACATTCAAAGTAGGCAGTAACCCCCCCCCCCTTAAAAAAAAGTAATTTATAACTTTGTTTTTAAAAAACGTTTAATCGACGATAATACCATTATATGCGCATAATACATATTGCAAAGCCTTCAGAGAACAAAACAGTAGGTAATGCAAATATTAGTTACACGTAATAACAATGATTTAATTTCCAAAAATAAAGTTTAATATAGAATAATACCATTGTACACGTATAAATACAGTAATACATATTACAACGCCATTATAATAAACAAAACAGTACGTAGTGAAAATGCTCGTTACACAATAATGACAAGGACTTAAATTTCAAAAAATGTTTAATATAAAATAGTACTATTATGCACGCTCAGTTTCTTTTCTGTTTTATATATATATATATATATATATATATATAACTGCAAACACGCAGTATAATTAACGTAAAGAACGACGCTTTGTATAGGAGAATATTCCGCGCAAGATGAGAATATTCTCCTATATCCCAGGGGTGGGGAACCCTTGGCACGCGTGCCAAACGTGGCACGCCAATGACTTTTTTCCGGCACGCGATTCCCCGGGCTTACCTTAAAAAAAATTAAATAAATAAATATCCAAATTTTCGCTGAGTTTTATATTTTAACTTAATGTTTTCTGCTAAAAAATGGTAAAGATTAACTTCTGTTTAATATATTATGTAGGTAAAATAACATTTTATTTTCTCTGTAATTTTTATGTATTATTCATAAGGGATTAAGAATCAATAAAAGAATATCTTTAATTTTATTTTCTTTCATTGTGCTTTAGTCAAGTAAAACGATTATGAGATTGGGCACTGTAATGTATTGGGAAAACTTGAAAAACTTATGGCTGATTGATCTGATATAAAAAACAAAAAAAAATCAGAATTATTGTTTACTCTTTTGCTGATGTTAAAAATTGCGTTTTTAAATTGTGTGGCTGTATATGGCAGCTATAATTACACTTAAAGGCTAATAAAAAATATCCACGCTATCAACAGGGTAGAACGACCTTCAAGTAAAAATTCCGTCACTAAATTTTACATTTATTCAATCTTACATGACTTACAATAATCACTCTTACAATATTCTTTGATTTTACCGCTCCAGTGTAATTTTTGATTATTTGAAAAGGTTCTCCCAATACTTAAAAGGCACCAAATAATAATATGTTCCCCAAAATTTCGGTTGGCACGTGAGAAAATTTTGCATCAAAGATTTGACGATTTTGGCACGCTCACTTAAAAAGGTTGCCCACCCCTGTTCTATACAAAGCGTCGTTCTTTACGTTAATTATACTGCGAGTTTGCAGTTATAATGTATATAATGTTACGAGCATGCGGGAGGTGCCCCTTTGGGGCATTGGTTTCTGCGCGCATGTAGAGGAATTACGACATTTGATTGAGTGAGGCCCGTGGTGTAATGGTTATCATATCTGACCGGCAATCGGAAGATCCCGGGTTCGTTTCCAGGGTGGTTACCTCATTTTTTCATTTGTTTCGTTTTTTCGCTCTCATCTTGCGCGGAATATTCTCCTATACAAAGCGTCGTTCTTTACGTTACATATATATATATATATATACAGGGTGTTTCAGGAGGAAGGGTCAATACTTCGGGAGGTGATAGTGTCGGTCATTGTGAGAAAAAAAGTTCATATGAAAAATGTGTCTAATTCTGAATGGTTACGGAGATAGAGCTGTTTGAATCTACAAATACAAAAGCATTGTTAATGGTAATCAAGAAAGAGAAACCAATTACTGTTTCTAACATTTAATGTTTAAACATTGGCATTTTGAATGGTATCAGATACAGAAATGACAAATTTGTTACAGTTTACAATACGTTTTCGAAAATCTCACCGTCAACCTCAATGCACTTTGCAACTCGTGTGCGAAGATCGCGTGTTGTTCGTCTGAGTTGATCTTGACATTCCTTTATGTGGGCAGCAGCATCCAAAATGCGCGCGAGCAATTCGTCTCGTGTATCCACCTTTCTTTTGTGAACTTGACTTTTCATCCACCCCCATAAACAATAATCTAACGGAGAGAGGTTTGGAGACCTTGGTGGCCATTGAATGGGACCACCGCGGGGAGAGGAAGAGCTGCGCGCGCATCAGATTCAAACAGCTCTATCTCCGTAACCATTCAGAATTAGACACATGTTCATATGAACTTTTTTCTCAAATGACCGATACTATCACCTCCCGAAGTATTGACCTTTCCTCCTGAAACACCCTGTATATATATATGTATATATTATATATATATATATGATGCAAACCCACAATGAAAAAAAAATATTCCAAAGCCTTTCGTTTATTCAGCAGTACACCTCGTCAGGGAATGAAGGGAGAAGGCGGGATGACAGAAATATATACATAAATATTAGCACATGATTAACAAGAGTTAATTAGAGTCAAAAGGTATTTTAACAGGATATTGTCAATTTTATACATTTCCGCACTGTTATTGAAATTAACACATCATCCCTCGATTAAATATTCTATTTTCTCTGCTATGTTTCTTAGAGCATTGAAAGTTGTCAGTCCTGCATTTTTAGATTCCGAGTTATGCAATATCATGAATATTGGTACTAAATTACGTTATCTTATTTCATTTCTGGATAACTGCCTTAGGAAAGCCAAGAATAGGTATTATAATAGTGTAGCTGTAAAGGAATTTGAGAGTAAAAATATCCTTAGCCTACCTTACCATGTTAATTTTCAATATCTTCCGACTTTACAATGGGTATGAATGTAGTCTTTAAGTACAATAATACTGTTAAATCACGGCCTAATAAAGAATAGCCCGGATAATGCGGTTGGTCTGTGTGTATTCGAGCGGATGTACACAATATAACTCAGTATATATAGGCCAAACGGGAAAAGCGTTAGATATTAGGGTAAAGCAGCATAAATATGCGTGTAGAACAGCAAATAATTATAATGCATTGTTTAACCATATGTATAGATGTAATCATAGTATCAACTTCACTATCAAGTGGGATAGTTCTAAAGCGCTCGTTAAAAACACAGATATAATTGAAAGGAATATTCTAGAATGTGCATTTATCCATTTTAAAAATAATTTCAATAACAGTGTGGGAATGTATAAAATTGACAATATCCTGTTAAAATACCTTTTGCCTCTAATTAACTCTTGTTAATCATGTGTTAATTTTTTTTATTTTTCTGTCTCGCTGTATATATGTATATATTTTTGTCATCTCGCCTTCTCGCTTCATTCCCTGACGAGGTGTACTTCCGAATACACGAAAGACCTTAGAATCATTTTTCTTTTTCCTTGTGGGTTTGCATCATTCATTCATTTCAGTGTTTAATTGTGAAATTCATCCCTTATATATATATATATATATATATATATATATATATATATATATATAAAACTGAAACATATAACAGAAACTGATAGGCCTACTTTGGGACTCTAAGAGAATAATACTAGAAAATAATTGAAAAAAAAGGCAAATCAGGCACGTTATGACGAAAAAGGCACTTTTCATGTAACGCAAAAATAGGCAAAAAAAAAAAAAAGAAGCCATTTATGGCATTTTTGCCTGAATATCCGGGCTCTCGTCATAAGATTCATTCTGATTGGTATCAAGTATAAAATGAACGTGGCTTCTGACTGCTAACAAATCTGTTAGCAATCGAGGTAAAATTACAAACAAAGATATACATGAAAAAAAGAATAGCATTTCGTTTATTAAAGTGGTACTGTACTCGAAATATGATTACTGCGCATGAGCAAAATGGACAGTTCCTGTCAGTGTTAAAATTGAGAAGAAAAAAAGGAGAAAAATTAACATCAAATTAAACAATTGAGTTTTTTAATGTCTGTATTTATGCATAATGTTTATTTTTTTCCTTTATTAGTTACAATTCTGAATAGCTTTACGTACGTTTTGTAAAGGAACAAATCCAAACTTTAATTGGCGAGTTCTTAGCAATTTGTATCACATCGCAAAGTAAAATTTTAAAAGTGTAACAAGGAGTAAGCACCTCATTCGCATCTCTTTAGTTTTTAATTAGCCCTTTCGTTAGCAAAAAGTATAAGATTTATTGTTATTCAAAACCAAATATTTTAGTAACTACTCACTTACATTATGCACATTTTGGGCTCCTTTTCAGACAACAAAACTAAACCTATACAAATATGTGGAAGTATTTGTACAAAAACTGCATTTTAGTACGATATATTATTATTTCCGGTGAAACATTACAACCCCACTGTGACTGAAAGGGTTAAAAGACCGATCCGACATCCTCTACTGAAAATGAAGTGAAAATTAAAAAAACTAAAAATTTATATTGACGAAAAAATAACTTCCATACTTCAGTTATAATGTCTGGGGGTTGTTTAGCTTCCTTCGTAACGACAGAAGTCATTTGATGTACGAGCCCTACAGCTTCACGTGGAATCCAAACTACGGGTCACTACTTCATCCTGACGCAGAGGGCGGTCACCCATCCAACTACTGCCCAGATCCAACGTCGTTTAACTTCGCTGATCCACGTGAAGCAGTGTTGCGACGTGGCTACAGCGTAGCCCAACATTCGAAGAAATCTTAAACACTGTTCGCACCTACTTACCTCCAAAATTTCATAGATATCCGCTCTTGTGAACAAGTCTATAGTAAGGGCACTATTGGGAGAATTTGAAGCTGCATTCATGATTCCAGCTAGAGCTCCCGAAGCCGCTTCACTCGATCCCAAAGTAGCGAAGTTCGTGCTCTCCAGGATCGCATTTATGGATTGTTGATTCATTGTGTTGATAGCCAGCATTCGAGCCTCAAGTTCCTCCTCTGTCAGGTTTGGGTCGGTTAAATCGAGCCAGTCAGCCTACAAAATATACGAAAATAAAAGTAGAATGGATTATGCACTCCACGATATATGGAGCAGTTCTGGACTCGGCGTATACGAAAAGATTGACTATATATAAATATTTGTCTCACTATTTCATAACGGTTCGATGGTAAACAATGAACAATCATTTAGATGCTGTACAGGTTGGTTGACGAGCATTCGCGTAAAACTGGAAAACTGTCCAGTCATTTGTATAACCTTTGACAGGTAGTGGCACTGTGACACTCTACTAATTTTGTTCTGGCTAAAACCAGACGATTTTATTTAGTTTCGGAAAAGTCTTCTGCAGGCACGGACTGGCTCAAAAATTTCCACCGGCCAGGTGTCACTGAGAGAACCCCCAAAAAGCTTCAGCAAATTCTGCCCCCCCAAAAAGTGTTTATGGATGTTTTAAAAATCCAGTAATTTTGTCATGACCTGTAAATCCCCGCGAGTTTTTAATATAATTTTTAACTCAACCAAAATCAAATCTAATTAATACGCAGTCAAGGAATGACGAGGTGTACTTCCGAATACACGAAAGGCCTTGGAATCATAAAAATCATAGAAAACGTTGAAGTAGAGACTTTTTTTTTCAATCCCAAACTAAACTCACTTACTTAAACTATTACAGAGGGGCCCATTATAACAGTAGGCCACAGGCCTTTCTTCTTTTAGTTACGCCTCTGATAATAATACTATATATATTTATATAGCGCACAATATCAATTAATAACGTTTTCAAAGGCATTTAAAAAAAAAGGTACACGAGGAAATTATTTGGGGTGTGGATTGTAGGTTTGGGTATGCAGGTTCTTGGGATCTAGGCTGAACTGGCTGGGCCCTGCTGGCCTTTATTCAGCTCCTAAGATATTTATGTATTTAAAGCTTAAAAATATAAAAAATTAACAATTAAATAAAAATTCAGTAAATTACTCACGTTATAAAGACCAAGAGCAAAAAATCGGCGCGCCAGCACAAATGCAACACCGCTTAAAAAATATTTACTTTATTTACTTAATTTTATTTTTCGCGCCAAAAATAGTGTCCTAGAGTGCTGATTGGTTATACTAGAAATCTCAGAAATGCGTTTGGCAACATAGCTATTTTTAACATTTATTTAATTAATTTTCAACAAATAAAATAAATATATTATAATAAATTTATTTAAATAAAAATTTATTTAAACGGACGTAATTTATCAACGAATAAACTAAAGTTAATTAATAATCCTAAACAATTTAAATATCAATTATTTTACTAGTATTTAAAAAAGTGGAAAATTTTTAATGCCGTTTTGTCGCCAACGTACGTTTCCGTGTTTGCACTTTTTTTGACCCCTGTGAACACCCCTGAGGTCTTATATAGTAATACGTCGAACAAATTTAGGGGCTCCAACGGAAAGGGCCCACCGGCCACTGGCCGGTGGGCCGCCGGGGTCAGTTCGCGCCTGGTCTCCTGTGTATTAAAGGTTTTAATGAGGGATTTTATAATAGCGCAGCTATTTTCCACGCGTGTGGTTCTTCCAAATGCGAATTAGATGATTTTATTTTTGTATTTGTACATTCTATTTACGTTAAGGACGGGACAAAATCATATATATACAGGGTGTACATAAAGTCAGGATCTATTTTTGTGAAGCACTTGGAAATTATATGGAATTCAATCATAAAATGATAAATGGTAACATTTATTAAATAATTAAGAGTAGGATTCGACGTGACGCCCATCAGTATCCCTGCACAGCTCAAATCGTTCCGCAGCATTTCTAAACACATTCTGGAGCATTTGCGGGGTTATGTTATCTGCAGCAGTTCGTATACGTGTACGTAAGTTTTCAAGACTCGTAATCTTCGTCTGATAGACGTGCGATTTGATAAAGCCCCATGCAAAGAAATCTAAAGGGGTTAAATCTGGTGATCTCGCTGGCCAAGGTCTTTGGTTGCTTCCGCGTCCGATCCAGCGATTTGGAAAACGTCCCTTTAGATAATCCTGAACAATTTTGGCATAGTGACAAGGAGCACCATCATGTTGATAGACGACGGTACTAACAATCCTATCCCCGTCGTCTATCAACATGATGGTGCTCCTTGTCACTATGCCAAAATTGTTCAGGATTATCTAAATGGACGTTTTCCAAATCGCTGGATCGGACGCGGAAGCAACAGACCTTGTGTTGCGAGATGACCAGATTTAACCCCTTTAGATTTCTTTGCATGGGGCTTTATCGAGTCGCACGTCTATCAGACGAAGATTACGAGTCTTGAAAACTTACGTACACGTATACGAACTGCTGCAGATAACATAACCCCGCAAATGCTCCAGAATGTGTTTAGAAATGCTGCGGAACGATTTGAGCTGTGCAGGGATACTGATGGGTGTCACGTCGAATCCTACTCTTAATTATTTAATAAATGTTACCACTTTATCATTTTATGATTGAATTCCATATAATTTCCAAGTGCTTCACAAAAAATAGATCCTGACTTTATGTACACCCTGTATATATACTCCTGTAAGTTAGATTAGTTTAGATTTTGCCTTGTTATAGATTACGCTAGGTTAAGTTAGATTAGATTAAGATGCACACACTCCCGTAAGTTAGGTTAAGTTAGTTTATGGACCTGTTATATATTACGCTAGATCAAGTTAGAAGAGATTAAGATACACTGGCTCCCGTAAGTTAGGTTAGGTTAGTTTATGCCCTGTTATAGATTACGCTAGGTCAAGTTAGAATAGATTAAGTTAAAAGAGTGTCCACCAATGGTTTTCGGCCTGTCCATATAATTTGAGGTACATCACTTACTTCAGTTATGATGCTATTCCTTGCATTTGTTACCATGATGAGCATAGCTGTATCCCCTCCTCCTAGTAAGTTATTGATAACACTTGTAGAATCGAAAGCGTCAAATTGTTCCTGCGTTATCATATTCACCTAAAGCGAAACGCAGAGAAAGTGTTCTAAACTTTATTTTGAAAATAAATAAATCATTTGGGGAAGCTATTGTTTTTTAATCTATGTTTATTCATCGTTCGAATGCTCTGAATATGACATCGACGGTGGTAATCCAAAAGCTCGTAAGTAACACCACCATAATTTTACAGTATGAAAATAATAACCAGTAATGAGAACCACAAACTGGCATAGCGTGTAGCGGACTTATGCGGCCCATTGCGCTAATTCCTGGATTATTAGACATAATTGTTGCGATGGTAAAAAAAAAACCGAAGTGGATTCTAAATTTGTGTAAGATTGTGTACTAACACGAATTGAAGCGAAATATTAAAAAAGACAAACCGAAATTTTGGAAGAGATGTCGCTTACGAGGTTTTGGAATAACACCACTGATATATTCATTATTTTGAACTCTATTAACATAATTCGAATTTCTTTAAATCTCTCCCGCTCCTCTTTTTTGTAGCTATTCATTTTTCATTGATTTTAATCCAAAATCTTAATGTTCTTTCTAGTGGTGTACCGATTAACCGGCATCGGTATCGGCACCGGCAGGATCGGCCATTTTTTGGCATCGGCATCGGCCAAATTTAACCGATTCTTTGAAATTTTAAAATTTTCATTACAAAACAAAATCTATATTTATAGAAAAATTAACAGACAAAAAAAACACTAATTATGATCATTTATACTCATTTCAAAGTGTAATTATATAAAAATATTTTACATTCACGGAAAATACAAAGCTTAATAAGTTAAGTTGCCCATAAATTTACTCTCTAAATATAAATTATTGCAATCTCCTACTCTATATTAATAATAATTCTATACTAAGTTGTACTTTATAATTTATACAGGGTGTCCCATAAGTTCGGTTTCATAGGAAAATTTATTTTAAATTAAACTTACAAAAGTAATACATTAGAAGGAAAACAGATGTTCAAATTGATGTCCTTCTTGTCGTTCGCATATGTTGATACGATGTTCCAAACTTAAACGCACACGTGCCAAAGTCTCTGGTGTGATTTGTGCACAAACAGCACGGATATTTTCTTTAAGGTCTTCAATGATACGTGGGCGGTCAATGAACACAACAGACTTAAGGTGACCTCAGAGAAGAAAATCTAGGGGTTTGAGGTCCGAGGACCTTGGTGGTCACTCGATTGGACCCTGCGCCCAATCTATCGTCCAGGGAGAACTTCATCCACCCAACGTCGCACCTCACGACCAAGGTGAAGTGGTGCTCCATGCTACTGAAAGTAAAACCGATGTTGCACTGCGAATGGCATTTCGTCCAAATACGGTCCCAACACATTATGCAACAACTGGAGTCCTCCTTCCAGCATTAAGTCCTTCTTCCACAAATAATGGTCCCAAAACAAGATTTCCATGAATGCCGCACACACCATTACTTTTGGGTTAGTTTGGTGATGAGCATCAAGAGCGACATGAGGATTATCCTACGCCCAGTACACGGTGTTGTGTCGGTTTACTATTCGTTCAGGTGGAAACACTCCTCATCGCTAAACATGATACCGTCCGCTAGGTTTCTTTTTGACTTAAACCATTCACAAAATTGAAGTCGTCGATCTGTAGTATCCCCATGTAATTCTTGTACAAAATGTATCTTGTACGGATGAAATTTGTGACGTTGCAATATTGGGTGTACAGATGTCTTTGAATAACCACTTTCATACGCAGTCTTTCTTACCGATCGTTGTGGACTTACTACGATCCTGGAAAGTACATCAATACTGCTTTCAGCATCAGTTGAAGTTCTCGGGCGACCTGCTCTTGGTTTGTCCTGAACACTCCCAGTCTCCTTGAATCTTCAAAGGATTCAACCAACAGAATGCTGACCAGGTCGTCAGGTCTGTTTTTGGCTAAGGCCAGAAGCATGTAAAAGAACGATTTCCGCCTTTTCCTGAAGAGTGTAACTCCATTCCATATTAGCCATTGCGTGTTATTCTATCCGCAACAAAAAAAAGGTTCCAAACCAAGACATCAATTTGAACATTTGTTTTAGTTTTAATGTATTACTTTTGTAAATTTAACTTAAAATAAGTTTCCTATGAGACCGGACTTATGGAACACCCTGTATGTTAAACCACCTTATGTTGACTTTATTTTAAGAATTTTATAAACCCACATTGTATATACACATTTTTTTATTTAAATAGGCCACCATGGCCTTGAAATTTGAATGAAAATTTTTATTATTGTTTACATTGTTGAAGAAAGGAAATACCTTCAACATAAGAAAAAAAATTACTTTAAATATTGGTATTCAATTTATGAAACTAAAATAAATTATTTTGTCATTTTACTGAGTAATGAAACTTTTTAACATTATTTTACCTACGGTACATGAGTAACAAATTCTGGTGTTGTATATTGTGGAGTGAACTAAGGAAAAACATTTAAACAAATTTGAAATGTAAAAATATGAAAATTGAAAGTTTTCACATTAGATTAGTAAAATTTATGAAGGGAATTGATTTTTTTAAATATTGGCAAAGAATCGGCATCGGCTAAATTTTGGAATCGGTACATCACTAGTTCTTTCATAACATGTATTTACATGAGTTACCTTAAATTTAAACATTGTAGATGCGTATATATAGTCCAACGAAATAGTATCGAATATAAGGTGTAAACGTATTTTCTTTTCTCTGATTGGTCAGCCTCTGGAAGAAATGAAACATGATCCCTGATTGGATAATTCATAACCTCTAACTCAGTGTTCTGAATTTCCATTAGTGAGAAATGTACAGGCCCCACCTTCGTAGGCAGAGACTTCTGAGACAGTGAGAAACATTTTCAGACTGTTCCGTTACTGTTTCGTTGGAATATAAATACAATACTCTTAAGTTCGAGGTTTCCAGTAATTAACCAAAGGTGTTTACTATCCTTTGTAGTTATTTTGTTCGCGAGGTGAGATGCGAAAAGACCCATATTTGAAGAACCAAAACCATACATTTCCCAAACCTTAACAGCTGATGAGAAGGTAAAAGCAGTGGTAGCTCCCCATACATCCGTAATCGTTACTTCAATCACATATTCTCCGACAGGAAGAACTAAGGACATGATTTGGTCGGGCAGAGAAGTGTGTCGAAGTTCTAATAGAGTTACTGGAGGGTCAGGCGGGTTCAGTACTTCAAGAAAGAAAAAGACGTGTGTGTGTGTGTATATATAGTCATTGAAGTGTTCGGTTAGGATATTCAATATTGCGCTTGATAACCTATAAAAATAATGATGTGTCGTAGAAGTTTATATGCTAAATACTTTGTAATATATCACTTAAAGAAGTCAGATCGTCCTTTTTTGGAGATATTATATAGTATATTTATGGACTTCCTAAGGCACACAAGCCAAACACGTGTGCTCAGTTACGATACAACAAAATTCTTATAACCAAAGCCTACGTTCAAACAATCAATATTCAAATGACATCTGTAATATTATTTATATTGGTAATAGGTAGTACAGTATCTACCACTATATAAAAAGACTTAGTCAACCATCACTATAAATGGAGAGCACTTAAAAATAAAAATATGATAATTACCTCACTCTCCCACTACAATTTCAAAATTTAAAACAACTAAAAATTATATTTTTTTCAAATTTAAACTTCTTCAGAACTTGAGATTCACCCATTAGCTCAAAATTACATAGCAAAGTGAATTAAACAAATGCAGTATAAGTAAAGATAATAAGAAACACAATATCTCTCTACTAATATTCACAGTATTTATGGTACACCCAATAACATCGCATAATCTAATAACTTCAAGCGAAGTTAATTTAAAAATTATAAGCATTTTATAACAAAAATTGTTAACAGGTATTGCTATTTTAATTTGAAGTATTAAAGGTAGATTTCTAAACATCATTCTTTACTCCACTGAAGATGGGATAGAGGTTACTGAAATGTTTTGGATAACACGAATAAAGTAACAGTAACTGATGATGAATATATACAGTGTATAACTGTATATACTATATTTGCAGACCAATATGTAGGGTCTACTGTAAAAGCGTTATCTTTTCCAAATATCAACTACAGTAGTTCCAACGCGTCTTCATAAAAGCAGAGAAGTCACTAGATTTCAGTGGAATTGTTCTTTACAGGCGTACAGGCAAATAAGCGTAAGATTAAGTAGTTTTAGTTTCAGCTACACGCACTATCGAAAATGAAGTTGAAGGAAGAGAACTTTTAGAAGGCTAAATACGAATACATTCTGTTTGGTTCACACTCGTTGAGACTTCTCTCATCATTCATAGGCCGCTGTTACGAAGGAAGAAATATCGTCATACATCCGATAAGCCACCGTCCGACGTTCAGTGGGTAACACCGTTTCCCTATAAGCGAAATGAAGAGACGTGGGGGGGGGGGGGGTCTGGGTTCGTTTCCCCGATAGTGCTGGTAATAATAATAATCTGGGAGCGCAGTGGGACGAATTAGTTTAGCCTGGGTGATGTACCAGCTTCTGGCCCTTCTCACTGATCCGTCTGATAAAAACTCGGAATCATCGTTTATTCAATCATTCACACATAGGAAAGTTCTATGTAAATAATGATATGAACTGTCCTTACATCGAACTATGTAGAATTCAATCCCTTTGGATTCGGGGTCAATCCATTGGCTGCATTCTAAACGAAACGTGTCAATCATTACAAATCCTTCAAACATATCTAAGATGCAAGTACCGTCCTTAGGACGCTTGTTGACCTTCATGTAGTAAGTAGAGAATCCTGTTGAAACAATCGTCGATTGTATTAAACGTATAATCGTATACTTTTATATGTATGCTAAACAACACGTAATTGTTAATAGCTTTGTATAGGTATAGCCACTGACAAAATTACTTGTTCCAGATAGGGCAATACATGCAGAAATAAAGAACATGGAATTCTCTCTGACTGCACATACAGCCACTTTTATTAAAGCATTATATCTCAGATTGGAGACACTGAATAGTGAATACCCATCTTTTTATATAAAAAAAATATATATATAAATAATCGGTGATTCACAATACCCACCTAATGCTGGTGGTGTTGCCGTATTTTGAACCTCAGATTGTATTCGAAAGTCAGTGAGCGTTGGATTGGCATCGAAGAAGTCGGTTGTTAAAGAAAACTCTTTCGAACGTTTACCTGTAAAAAAGAAAAGGTCGCAAAAGAATGTTTAACCAACATTGTTGACAACAATACTCCTCAAGTGTATGTATAGTTTCGAAAAAAAGTTCGTCTAGAAAAGTAATACTTCTAAAAAGCATAAAAAGATACTGATTATTTATTAATAACGGCGTTTCGTTTTGAGAAATGTTATTTAATAGTGATTATTGTTCTAAAAATAAAAAGTGTACAGACTTTTAATTATGATACTTTTGATACGTTGTTGTTATGGAAAACTGATGAGTGGGTGGTTGGGAGGTGGCGAAGGTGGTTCGCTGAGTGGGTGGGTGGTTGATCTAGCAATTGTTGAATTCCTTTTGTCAATAACTGGGTGGATGAAACCAATTGGTTGCTCACCAGAGTTGTTCTCCACACTGGTATTTGTATACTGTGTGACAGGAGTGTGCTCGGTGATGGATATACATTGCCGATCGGCCAACCGAAGAAAAAACTAAGAGGACGCTGGTGGAGGAAGCCCCGCGAAAGGGAGAACAGAGGAGAGCGAGAGCGAGGAGCGGGGCGAGGGGGCGGAGCGAGAGAGGGGAGAGGAGCAGACACCGAAAAAAGATCCCCACCAGCAAGTACGCTCTCGACAATTATACAGGAAGGAGAAAAGAGACTCTCTAATAACTAGCAGTAAGTGACTAATTGTGTTTTAACCCAGTTAGAAGTAAACTCATTAAATTAAGCTGGGTCAGACAACTTAGGCCTACATTGTGGCCTAAGACCTAGCATCAACTCATAGCTTAACAAAGGTGAAGGTAGATTGCCCTAACCTAATTTGGTGAGGAATCCTACTGTGGACCTCAATTTATCTGCCCGCTCTGGACCATTTCCGGAATCTCTAGGCTGACCCTTACAAGGCTAGACTTAATCTACTCTATAGTTAGACTGGAGATATTAGGGGTGGGTTAATTGGGGACCAATTCATACAGAGCATTTTTCACATTGGTGGTCCGTGTGTGGGGAATTTACAAACCATAACCTTACTTAACAAAAATTGCAGAATTAGGCTAAATGGTCTAGCCTAAGCCTAACCTAATCAAGGCTAAAGTAACAAACTTGCCTAATTAGGTCTACAACCTAGGGCCTAACTTGGAAACATTTACATTTAAGGAGTCTCATTCTCTTATAAGCTTAGACCTGAGTGACACATAAGTACTTGGGGGGGATTAAACCAAATTTAAAACTTGACTGTTTTGTCTGTGCTCTCTCTTCTCTGGTAATTTCTTCTTGTCCTCTATTCCATTACGATCCCCAGTTAAACAATTTTGGCTTAAACATGGACAGTGAGGAATTGAAAAAGTTAAAAAAGAAAAGGGGGGGAAAGTTGGGTGCTGTTACAAAGGCCGTGAACACTTTTAACAATATTACACAACCAGGTAAGGAAGATTTAGAGTGCGTAATTCTTAAATTGGAAAAGAAAAAGAAGGAAATAATAGCCATTGATGAGAGTATTTCAGAGTTAGTTGAATCCGAAATGGCTGAAGAACAACTGATAGACCTTTACGCTGATAATGATGTTCAGGTAATCTCAATTGAACAGCAAATAAGGAGACTACAGTCTCGTTTGACTGACTTAACACCAAATAAACCTACTTCTGATTTTAATCAAAGTAGAGCTAACTTTCAACCAAATTTAAGTGGCATGCCAAATCCTGATTCACAAGAATTTAGGGCTACGTTACCCACTTTGCTAGTACCAACATTTGAAGGGGACACGGTACAATTCCCATCTTTCATTGAAAAATTTGAGAGTTTAATAGGTAATAAACCTTATATTTCAACTGTTGATAAGTTTAGCTACTTAACTAGTTTCCTTAAAGGCCCAGCCTATAACCTGATAGCCTATTTACCAGCCGTAGGGAATTCATATGAAGTAGCTATTGATCTCTTAAAACGTAATTACATTAATAAAGATGAGATTGTATTTGAATTATCTCAACAAATTATTGATTTTGCACCCATAAAAGATAACCATAGTGATATGGAAAAATTTTATTCAAATTAGAAGCTATTATAGGACAACTGGTTAGCAATGAGATAGATGTTAAAGCTTCATCTTGGATTATACAAGGCATAATTCTTAGGTGCCTTCCTTTGAGGGTTAAGATGTTTTAGTTCTAAAGACGGGAGAAAATTATCCTACTCTTGAAAATATCAGAAAACACTTTCCAACTCTCCTAACTAATTACAAACTGAGAAATATTCCAACACAAAATAAGACCCAGACTATGGATAAACCAAAGACTGTCCCCAGAGACCAACTAGCTACAGCCAAACAGACAAAACTTGATACTGTAGAATCAAATGTGACCAACTGTAATACACGAACACCTACATTACAGAACTTTAATGTAACTGCTGCCTCAACTTACACACTACATTGCAAATTTTGTGCAAGTGATGAACACAGTAGTACTGGGTGTGACAAATATTCAGACTTTAACTCAAGAGCTAAAAGATGTGAACAGTTGAACCTATGTAAAAAGTGTACTGGCCAGGGACATTATAAGAAAGACTGTAAATCTAGGTTAAGATTCAAGTGTAAGTTTTGTAAAAGTTTACGACATGTCTCATCAATGTGTGA
This sequence comes from Bathynomus jamesi, assembly GCA_023014485.1. NCBI lineage: Eukaryota > Metazoa > Arthropoda > Malacostraca > Isopoda > Cirolanidae > Bathynomus > Bathynomus jamesi. Next base: position 320,012 of record JAJOZX010001297.1, read on the forward strand.
TTCACCAAAGTGTCCAAACAATAGTACTCAAACTCAAAAGATACCTCCACCAAACAAAGGTAATCAAGAAAATGCCACTTTCATGGGACATTCTGTTTGTTCAAACAACGTAACAAGAAACACTGAGATTCTTTTACCAACTATTACTTTGGACTTAGTGAATAGTGAGGGTAGCACCACTCCAGTGAGATGTCTTATAGACTGTTGTTCTCAACAAACATTTGTTTCGCAAAATGTAGTTAATAAATTGGGTTTGACACCAAACCCGAATGAACAAAAACTCAATATTGCATCCTTTGTTAAGGATAACTCGGACAAAAATAGCTATAAGACAATTGACCTGGAACTACATATAGAAAATAAATTAGAGAAAATTGAAGCAGTTATTATTTCTAAAGTAGGACAAAACAAACTGGTTATACCCAAACTAGAACAAACCATAAATCATTTGGGAAAACACTACAAAATAGCTGATAGACATATCACAAACAACACAGTAGCTAACATTGAAATGTTAATAGGGGCAGATTATATTAATCTTATTCATAAGGCCATAGTACTGTGAGGTATTGAAAAACTCATGATCTTCACTTGCCCCACAAACACCTTTAAATGGGAGACCCATAATGGGTGCACACACATTTCTACATTACTGTACAGTCTTTACAGCCACACCTACACTTTTCCTCGTAAGTGTATATATTGTAATGTATATGGATGTAAATTTGGCTTGGTCCGCAATCGATATGAACCGTGACTTGATGGATACCGTAATGAAATTGACTGGATTCTTTGGATCTGATATATTTGCATGTCCGTTATATAATAGATATAGAGTGTAACATATTTGGGGATAGTAGTCTATTATGACTTGATCCTCTGGATCGAGAGATTCTATCTTTAGTTTTAAATCGATAATTAATTATTTTTAAATTGATAATGTATATGGTTGTAAATTTTGACTTGGTCCGCAATCAATATGGACCGTGACTTGATGGATACCGTAATGAAATTGACTGGATTCTTTGGATCTGATATATTTGCATGTCCGTTATAAATAGATATAGAATGTAACATATTTGTGGATAGTAGTCTATTATGACTTGCTCCTCTGGACCGAGAGATTCTATCTTTAGTTTTAAACCGATAATTAATTATTTTTAAATTGATAATTATTTAGTTTCGTAAAAATTGGTCGTTTGCCAATTTACCGGCAGTTTTTAAATAAGTTTCTTATGTTCTTGTGGTTCGGAACCCACGTAAAATTGTAGGTCCCCTCCGCCACCACGGAGGACATACACAATACACGATTACGAACACAGTTAGGTAGACCAGCCATGAGTGGATCCTAGGGTCTTTGTTGGTCTGAAACATTATAACATTATAACATTATAAACCAAAATAGTTCATGACTAACAAATACTATGTGCCTCAACTCAGTCCTACATAACACCTGTAAGAATAGCAACACTTTGAATAATATTATATCAACTGAGAACATTAATTCATCACTATCAAATGAAACTCTGGATGAGGCAATTCAAACTTTATGGTTGCTAGAATCTGTGGGTATACATGACACAAATCAAACTTCAGAAGATCAGTTAATGGTAGAAAGATTTGAAGACACCATTCAGTGCAAAGACAATAGTTATTTTGTTGAGTTACCTTGGAAAATAAATTGTCCAACTTTAAGAGATAATCTCAAAGTAGCTAAAGGACATTTATATAAAGTAATGAAAAAACTCAAACAAGATAATAATATTCAAAAGTACAGTGATGTCTTCAAAGAACAGCTACAGAAAGGCTTCATTGAAGAAGTAACAAATAACCCTTTTAAAAAAGATGGTTGTCATTATTTAACCCACAGGGGGGTTTATCGACAAGATGCCCCAACAACAAAACTCAGAGTAGTATATAACTGTAGCCTCAAAGACAGTGATAAACACAGTTTGAATGATTGCCTGATTGAGGGTCCTAATCTCATTTCTGACCTTGTGAAGATCTTACTGAGGTTCAGGTTAGATAAATATGCCGTACAAAGTGACATTTCAAAGCCATTTTTGAGAATAAATCTTAAAAGTGAATATGATAAGAACCAACTTAGGTTCTTATGGTTCAAGGATCCATTTGATTTGAATAAAGGGTTCATAACCTATAGATTTAATGTTGTGTTGTTTGGAGCCAATTGCTCACCTAGCCTATTAGCATTGACAATTAGACATCATTTGAACCAGTTTAATGACTCTTTAACATTGAACTTCCTCAAGGAACATTTTTACGTAGACAATCTAATAGGCTCAACAACAAAATCTGAATTATCTGGTCTATGAACACTCTCAGAACATTATGCAACAAGGTAACTTTGAACTTAGAGAGTGGATTTCAAATGATGAGGATTTAAACAAAAGGATTTTAAAGGATAATAATGGTCTTACTGAGCCATCAGACAGAGTTAAAACTTTAGGTATGAAATGGTATTTGGATGCAACTTCTAACAGTCATGATTCGATCTGTACTAAAGGTTTTAAACTTGATGAGGAAGCAAATACTAAAAGACAAATATTATCAGAGGCTTCCAAAATTTTTGATCCTATGGGTCTATTCCTGCCTTCAACAATAAAATCAAAGATTCTCCTCCAAGAAGTTTGGAGGACAAATGTTGGGTGGGATGATCCAATAACAAATGAAGATCAAAAATCTTGGAAGAAGTTAGCTGCTGATTTAACAAAAGTGCAGAACATTAAAATTCAAAGGTGTTGTGGGTTTAGGGATAAGCCCCAGAGACTTCATGTGTTTGCTGATGCAAGCACACAAGCTTATGGGTGCTGTGCGTATCTTGTAAGTCCTACAGAAAGTCATCTAATTTATGCAAAAGGGAAAGTTGCACCTCTCAAACCTACCCGAACCATACCTCAATTGGAACTATTGGCTGCTGCATTAGCCATTAAAACCATTTCATTGCTTAAGGATGCTTACCATGATGTGAACATAACTGATATCCACATCTGGCTTGACAGTCAGATTTGTCTTGCCTGGATACGGAATGATAGCATTAATAGTAAGAATATCTTTGTAAGAAATAGGCTAAAAGAAATAGCTGAAGCTAATGAAAGCCTACAAGTAAACTTTCACTATGTTCCAACTAAACAAAATCCAGCAGACTTTCTGACCAGAGGTTTATCCTACAAGTTGTTGAAGTCAAACAAAACTTGGTTCATGGGACCTAAGTGGCTCTGTAATACAGACCAATGGCCTGTGGAACAAGTTAACTTGACATTAAATTTAATCTTTTCAAATGAAAAGGTTGAACCAATCACTAATTATGAACGTTATTCTGATTTCAGTAAACTTGTCAGGGTCACAGCCTACTGTTTGAGGTTTGCTCACAACTGTTTAACTACAATAAACAAACAGCTAAATAAAAACAATCATAATTATACAGAAGTTGCAACCAAGTACTGGATAGGGCATGCACAACAAAAGGAGTACAATAAAGAGTTAGAATTCTTGACTAATGGGAAAAAACAAAAGAACCTGTACCATCAGTAGTTGTGGATCTAAATTTGTTCAGAGATGAGGAAGGCCTTCTAAGGTGTAAAGGGAGATTAGACAAATCAAAACTGTCATACAAAAGCAAACATCCAATCCTTTTACCTAGATTTAGCTATTTGACCACATTAATCATCAGACAAACACACAATGATGTACATCATATGGGGTACCACAGACACTAACTACATTAAGAAAAACTTATTGGATACCCAAGGGAAGGATCACTGTTAAAACAGTCCTGAGTGAGTGTGTCACATGTAGGCGTATTCATGCTAGGCCCTATAGGAAACCAAATCCTCCTGCTTTGCCAGAGGAGAGAGTTACTCTCAACAGACCCTTTGAGACTGTAGGCATTGACTATACAGGAGCATTGACTGTAGGGGTGGTTGACACTGAACAAAAAATGTACATTGTACTGTTTACATGTGCTGGCTCACGAGCTGTTTATCTGGATGTTGTGGAGGACCTTACAGCAGAATCTTTTGTTGCTGTCTTTAAGAGATTCTGTGCACGACATTCAGTACCCAAGACAGTTTGGACTGACAATGCTACATATTTCAAGGCTGGTGAACAAGTCATCAACGACTTGTTAAGCAACGAACTCACACAATTATATATACAAAATTCACATAAAGTGGAAGTATACTCCAGTTGCCTCTCCTTGGTATGGTTCTATCTGGGAGAGGAATATACAAACAGTAAAGAATTGCTTGAAGAAAGCAATTGGTAAAAAACAGATACACTTATTTGAGTTGCTCACTCTCCTGGCTGAGATTGAGAACATCATCAACAATAGACCACTCACTTATGTGAATGACAACATTAATGACCCGGAACCATTAACTCCAAATCATTTGATTCGGGGAGAACAAGTTAGTCTCCTGCCGGACTACAATATAGACTCTTCAGAAGACCCAAACTGGACTCAACGACACGATGAACTCCAGACTAAGTTACAACACTTAACTAGAGTTAAAGCTCATTTTATTAAACAGTGGAAAACTGAGTACTTGATGGGTCTAAGGGAGGACATAAACAAATGACTAAGAAGGATTGGTCTGACACAATTAAGGTAGGGGACCTTGTTCTCATACATGACAGTACTCCAAGACAATACTGGCCTCTGGCTAGAGTTTTAGAACTCAGACCAGGGGCAGACGGGGTAACAAGAGTGGTCAAATTAAGGACTTCAACGGGTGACACAACAAGAGACATTTCTCTTTTGTACCCTTTAGAGTCTGGACCCAAAACAATGGACTTTGGAGAACCTTCTCCACTGACAGTAACAACTGGAGACACTGAACTTCCAGTAACTATTCCTTTGACAGTAGGAGTGGTAACGCATCCTACTACAACATTGACAGACACAAGACCTCAGCGACAAACAGCATTAAAGGCGCGACTAGTTTTACAACAAAAAATAGATGCTGGGGAATTGTAATTTTATCTTCTAACTTTCACGTTTTCTTTTCTTATGGTAAAGACCATAGACAGTTTCATCCTATGGATGTATATTTTCTCTTCTAATTAAATGCTACACCTTCTCCATGAGAAGGTGAGGATAGTCACTGTTAATCAGATTAACAGGCATTTACAGTCTAATAGTTAGCTAGTCTACACTCAGACATAAAAATTGGTGACAATGACACCAAAATTTTTATCTCCAGGGGCCCCCAGTATATGGAAAACTGATGAGTGGGTGGTTGGGAGGTGGCGAAGGTGGTTCGCTGAGTGGGTGGGTGGTTGATCTAGCAATTGTTGAATTCCTTTTATGTCAATAACTGGGTGGATGAAACCAATTGGTTGCTCACCAGAGTTGTTCTCCACACTGGTATTTGTATGCTGTGTGACAGGAGCGTGCTCGGTGATGGATATACATTGCCGATCGGCCAACCGAAGAAAAAACTAAGAGGACGCTGGTGGAGGAAGCCCCGCGAAAGGGAGAACAGAGGAGAGCGAGGAGCGGGGCGAGGGGGCGGAGCGAGAGAGGGGAGAGGAGCAGACACCGAAAAAAGATCCCCACCAGCAAGTACGCTCTCGACAATTATACAGGAAGGAGAAAAGAGACTCTCTAATAACTAGCAGTAAGTGACTAATTGTGTTTTAACCCAGTTAGAAGTAAACTCATTAAATTAAGCTGGGTCAGACAACTTAGGCCTACATTGTGGCCTAAGACCTAGCATCAACTCATAGCTTAACAAAGGTGAAGGTAGATTGCCCTAACCTAATTTGGTGAGGAATCCTACTGTGGACCTCAATTTATCTGCCCGCTCTGGACCATTTCCGGAATCTCTAGGCTGACCCTTACAAGGCTAGACTTAATCTACTCTATAGTTAGACTGGAGATATTAGGGGTGGGTTAATTGGGGACCAATTCATACAGAGCATTTTTCACAGTTGTTGTTGTTGTTTAGCCGATCAGCCCACCCTGATCGAGCAAGCCGGCGGAACGCGGGTAACCGATCGCCCTCTCCGGAGTGGACCAGAGGTTCAGCGCACTAGTGATGTTGTGTTGTGTTCGTTGTTGTGCTAGAGCGGTATAGTCTGTCATAATGTGTTCAATTGTTTGTGGTGTGTCCTGGCACAGGTGGCAGGTGTCGTCTGGATCTCTGACCTGTTAATGGGTGGCGGCTTCGCACCTAGGACCACATTCGAACCGAGTCGTGTCAGTCCTTTGTGGGTTAGGTGTGTGTGTATGTGTTTTCTGTACTGTGATGTCTGTGGGGCGTGGTATGGAATGTAGTATTTGGTTATAATGTCTCTCTGGTGTTACCTTAATGCTGCGAGGTGTCGGTGCATGATTGTACATTAGGGCGGCTCGTTTTTACACTTTTTTCGATATTTGATTTGGGGTAGTGCGGAAAAGTTGCGATTTGGAGAGAAAATAGTGTGTAAAATTTTTTTGATCTACGTCAATACCTTCCGGTGGCGGCGAGTCCTTAAAAATCGAAAAATAGGCCTAAAAACACATAAAATTTTTATATAATTTTATATAATTTTTATATAATGTTCATTGTTCAATGACTGCTATTAATTTATTCAAGCCTATAATAGTGTTCTCAGGGTTGTTTGCACAGAAATATACCGGAATTAACATTTGTATAACATCTTGTTAAAACTTGCTTTAAATCAATATTTTGGATATTTTAACGGCTAAGACGCCACCGGAAGTTATTAACAGATTGTGCTGAAATTTTTAGTTTATTTTGTAAGTCTTTAAAATCATTTTCCAATCTACCCCGTTAGGCCTATTTTTCGATTTTTAAGGACTCGCCGCCACCGGAAGGTATTGACGTAGATCAAAAAAATTGTACACACTTTATTTTCTCTCCAAATCGCAACTTTTCCGCACTACCCCCAATCAAATATCGAAAAAAGTGTAAAAACGAGCCGCCCTATTGTACATGTAGTGGCAAGAGTGTTGTGGGTTAGTTGTCGCTGCTGCCATGAATTGTGTTCCCCTCATGTCTAAATGTTCCCTAACTTTCAGTATATTGGTTTCTCTGTGCAGGTGTTCTATTGGTGTTGTTTGAGTGCATCCTGTAATGATACGAAGTGCGTTGTTTTGTATTGTCTGTAAGGTGTTTATGTGTGTGTTTGAGATAATGGGTGCCCAGCATGGGCTAGCATAGTCCATAACTGAGCGAATATATTGTTTGTATATGAGTGATGTTGTTTCCTGCTGGTGTCCAAAGTTTGTGCCTGTTAGTACCTTAAGCGTGTTAAGTCTTGACGTACATTTGTTTTTAATGTCCTGAATGTGGTTTGAAAAAGATAATGATGTGTTGTATGTGGCCCCAAGTATTTTGGTCCTGTGAGTTTGTGGAATGTTGTTGTTGTTTAGTATAAGCTGTGGAGTTACCTGGTGTTCTTTTGTGTTGCTTGTAAGCAAGATGATGGTTGATTTTGTGGGCGCTACTTTGAGTCTATTGTGTGTGAGCCAGTTTTGTATACTGTTTATGTATGTTTGTAGGTTATTTGTAGCTGTGTCGATGTTGTTGTGGGTGGATGTTAGAGTGATGTCATTTGCATATGATGATAAGGTAAGCTTGTTATCTATGGGTATTGGAATGTCATGCATGTATAAGTTGAACAGTGTTGGTGAGAGAACAGAGCCTTGAGGTTTTCCGTTCGGAAAAAGCTTGTTTTTGGATGACTTGCCATTAAATGTGACATGTGAGTATCTTCCTGAAAGATAGTTGCTCAGCCACCTTTTGGTGTTATTGTGCATGTTTGTGTCGAGTATTTTCTTTATGAGAGGGAAGCGTGGGATAGCATCAAATGCTTTACTAATGTCTATTGTTGCTAATAGTGTACGTTGAGCTGGTCGTCTGGAGTTGATGCCATCCTTGATGTGCTGCGTGAAGTTAGTGAGTAATGTCGTGGTTGAGTGGTGAGGTCTGAATCCATGTTGAGTAGGCGATAGTGGTATGTGTGGGTTGGTGATTTGTAAGATTAGTCTTTCTGTTACTTTGGAAGGTGTGCATAGTAAAGTAATGGGTCTATAGGAAGCTGGTTCTGTTGGATTTTTGTTTGGTTTGAGTAGTGTAATAATTTTACCTTGTTTCCATATGTCAGGAATAATAGTGTTGGTATGAATATGTGCTGATATTTGTGAGAGCTAGTATTCCCTGTGGGCCCAAGTGTTTAAGGTGTATGTTAGATATGTTGTCTGGTCCAGTAGCCTTCGAATTCTTAATGTTTTTGATGATCTTGTTGGTCTGGTCTGTATTGAAGGGTGTAATGGTCGTGTCGAGTCTGGAGGTTTTCTTATGTCTGGCTGTTTGTCTGTCTGCGTGTTTCTGGTTGTTGTTCTGTTTAAGTGACTTATCTTTGCGTAGTGATTAACTAGAATGTTAGCTTGTTGTGTGTATGTTAGGATATTATTTTGGCTGCGACAGATATCCGCGTGTGAGGTGTGAATGCCGCTGTTAGAGTGGGTAATGCTGTTTATAGTCTTGTATAGCCTGGATGTATCTGTGGAGTGGTTTAGTGTTGTTATGAATTCCCTAAATGTTTGTTTGTTTTTCTTTGAGTTTGTTGTTTATTTCTGTGTTGAGCTGTTGTATCTGCTGTTTTATGGCTTCTGTGTGTGATGTTTGTGTTATGTTTAAGGCTGTTACGTTGCCTTATGAGGTGGGCTATTTCTTTAGTGTAATTTGGGTTGTATTTCTTAATGTTGCCCTCGGGTATGTATTTGTTTGCATTACACTAGGCAACAAATTTCAACTTTTTTTTTGTTACAGGCACGTGAACTACTGATTCCTACTAAAGAGCTGATGCTGATTTCAGATCTGATATCAAAATTTCTCTATCACGTCCAGATTTTGTGTAACCGAAAACCCCTATTTTTCATTTTTTTTCTCACCCGCTTCTATTACGAAAGCCGTCTAAGCTACTTTTCCGTGCCACGTTTTATGTTAAGCATACTTAAATAATTAGTGAACAGGGATGTCTTTCCTCCTTTATTCTGGCTTAAGACAGACAGCGGAATTCCGCTGGCGGAGTTACCACCCCTGCGCCCAACCATCCACCCAAAGCGCGTTAGTATTTTGTTGTTACTACTGAAAGGCAAATTCCTGTTCTTAAGTGAAACTTTGGTGTGTCCTCTTCCTTTGTCGCTTGTAGGATGACGAGCTCTCCTTCTGCAGGAACCAACAATAATCTCCCATCATATTTGGGTTGAAATTACCTTGGTATCTGTTTTCCATAACTGAGATCTGTTGGTGGAAGCGCTCACCATGCTCGTCACTTACAGCCCCAAGGTTGGCCGGGAAGAAGTCAAGATGAGAATGTAAAAAATGAATTTTCAAAGACATTCTGCATCCCATTATTTCATAAGATTTAAGCATGTTTTCTACGAGTTTACGGTGGTTTTCAGCTTTGTGGTTTCCAAGAAAATTTTTGACAACTTCAACGAAAGATGTCCATGCTCCTAGTTCATTCTCATTTAGGTTAGATGGAAACGATGAGTCGTGGATGACACTGCGGATCTGTGGTCCAGTGAAAACTCCAGCTTCTAGCTTAGCATCTGTCAATATTCCTTTGAATTTATCCTTTAAATATTGGAAACCACTACCTTGATGATCCATACCCTTCACGAAATTTTTCATAAGGCCAAGTTTAATGTGAAGTGGTGGAAGATGTACTTTCTGAGGGTCAATAAGTGCTGGGTGTTTCACATTGTATTTACCAACAACATGTTCAGTTCTAGATGGCCAATCATGTTTTTTGTAGTGGTTCTTGTCATCTCTGCTGTTCCATAGACACAAAAAGCACATATGCTTTGTGTAGCCCAACTGTAACCCAAGAAGTAATGATACAACTTTAAGGTCGCCACAAATATTCCATGTGTGGTCCTTATATTTGATGAGTCTTAGCAGCAGTTTCATCGATTCATAAGTCTCATTAAGGCCAGTGGCATGTGCTACAGGTATTGAAGGTTTTTCATTGCCGTTGTGCAGTAATACAGCTTTAAGGCTAGCTTTACTAGAGTCAATGAACAGTCTCCATTCTTTTGGATCATAGCGACAGCCAATCCCTTGCATCAGACCACTGATATCGTGGCAGAAACAAACGTTTTCTTCCTGTAAGTAAAATGATGAAAACTGCAAATGGCGATGGCGGAAATGGGAAACTTTGGTGTTTGGTTGGAGAAGATTAAATTCTTGAAGTCTTGAACCAAGCAACTCTGCCTTTTCTTTTGGTAATTCCAAATCGCGCACTAAGTCATTTAACTCCGCTTGACTTAACAAATGTGGGGAAATATTTGCATCTGGAACATATATGCCATCTTTCCCTGTTTCTATATCACTAGCAGAATCTTCAGATGAACTGCTGTCTGTTATCGTTGCTGGTGGAACTGGTGGTGGATTTGTTTCATCATGTGGTACTGGTTTCATTGCTGATTCGCAGTTTGGGTACGTGATCTTTGATTTGTTTTTCTTTGTGAAACCAGCAATCTTTGTCAAACAAAAATAACAATCATTGAAGTGATTTTTCGGCTCACGCCAAACCATGGGGACTGAGAACGGCATAGCTTTTCTTTTACCATTCATCCAAGCTATTAACATTGCATTGCACTGTGCACAGCAAATATGTGGTGCCCAGTCCCTCTGTTGGTCTCCTAACTTACAGTCAAAATAACACTTGTAGGCAAGTTTAATCTTTGTTGTTATGTTTCTACGTTGTGGCTTAGGTGTATATTGTCCACAGACAAAGCAGAAGTTGTCTGGGTGATTTACACAAGCACGTCTATTTGATGCCATTTTGAATTACCATACAATATCTGAAAAAACGTAGAAAGTAATTATTACGATGTGCAAAATAAAAAGAAATACACACCGTAGTACAAAACAAATGCTATAAAAACACACAAGTCACCACAACCTGTCACTTGCTCATCAGCAGAGAGCTTCAACAACCGTTCTGCTTGACTGTCACGTAGCGACTGACCGTTGGGCCGTTGCCCGTTACTATGCTCTTGACTCAGTGTTGCCAACTCGGGATAAATTTTATTTATCAAAATTGTTCGAATTTGTATATAGTTGGCAAAAAAAATTGCTTTAACCTTGAAAAGCAAGTTTCATATTACTGGCATTAAGCCGATTAAAACCAAAATCTGGACGTGGTAGAAAATTTTACTAAAAGTGATTTGCATTTTACACAAAATCTAGACGTGATAGAAAAAATCTAATTATAGATTTGAAATCAGCATACCGAAATTAGCTAGGAGCACCTATTTGGTCTTCTGTAACAAAATCTTTGTTGCCTAGTGTTATTGATGATCTGATTAAATGTCTTGAGTGTTGTATTGATGTTTATGATGGGTGTGCTGTTTAATGTGGTGAACTGTTCCTCAGTCTGTATTTTGAACTGTTCCCAATCAGCTTTCTTGTAATTTCTGTAAGTGTGCCTAAGGCTGTTGGGGCAGTGTAGAACGTGCTGTAATGATGATGGGCAGGTGGTCTGATGACAGTTGTTTTTCTCTTCTCCAGTGTGTATGTGTTGCTAGTGAGGGGGGAACAGAACGTTATGTCTGGGGAGGAGTTTGAGTATCCTGCTTGATGTGGTATGTGTGTATGTTCTTCTGTATTGTTAAGAATGAAGAGGCTGTTTAGTTTTGTGGCTATGTTGGCGCCTCTGGTGTTGCTTTGGTTGTGCAGGTACCAACTAGTGTCTTTAGCGTTGAAGTCTCCTCCTAAGATGACATTAGTGAGAGAGGCCAGATTGTGTAACTGTGGATTGTAATTGGCTGGCACCTGAGGTGAACTATCTGGTGGGATGTAAATGTTGATTAATGTAGTGTTGTGTTTTGCGTGTGTTTTAATGTTAATTGCCTGTATTTCTATCGTATTATCTGCTTCGATTGTGTTTGTAATGTTTTGGGTGGCATCAGTGTAGCTAATACTTTTACGTATGTAAGTGATGAGTCCACCCCCGTTACCCCCAGTACGATCTTGACGGATCGCCGCGAAGTCAGGGATGGTGGGTGATTTGTGTGTGCGTTTTAGTTTTGTTTCTCGTATAAGTGTATAAGGGCTATGTGAATGTTTTGATACGTGTTTGACCTAGTATGTTTGTACTGTTAACTTGAATGAAGCAGAGTGAAACACGACTTATGTGAAGTCAGACTTCAAGGATTTTGACAATATCGAACATGAAAGGAACACGGATCATTTACCTTCATAGGGTACATATACAGTATGTTATGTAAATAATATACGAAAATGAAAATTATAATGGTATATGTGTGGTGCAACTCCTTTTTCGATTGCACTTATTGCGCGCGCGCGTTCGTTTATTTCAGGATGACTCTGCCCATTCACTCAGATGGCCTTTCAATTTTATACGCGGTTTCTCTCGACTTACTTGAAGCCCACTTTGAATTTCAAACTTTCAATGTTAATCTACCCTCAGCTTACAAGAGAGGCCTATTGCAAGGTAGCATAAAACAACACCCTCCCAAATATAAAGTTTATTTTAGTATTTCACTAAAAATAGGACATAAATTGAGAAGAAATATACGGATGTGCGAGTACAAATTTTGTTTAAAAAAAATCAAATTCTCAATTTAAAGAAAATGTTTGCAAGTATTTAAGTCTCAAAAAGCATTTATACAGAGGAGTTTTTTTTATTTGCGTGTAACTCTAGAAATAGCACTAAATTCAAATTTCGAAATCTAAGACTACGTGTACAGAAGTAGTTTACGGACAAAAAATTTAAGAAATTTACTCACAAAAGTCAAGGTTTTCCCGGAAAAAAAGTCCGTCAATTAGATCAAATAAATTTTCACAAAGGCTTTAAATGGTCATGCACTAACTTCACGGGTTTTCTCGGGAAACGAGATCACCACAAGAGATTTACTCTTCCCTGCCGCGAGGAAACATAATATTTCGCAACTTACAAGTTCAACATTTAATGTGAACCAAAAATTTAATTAAAGAGATTTCACAAAATTCTTTTTCTGTCGGCTAACATTAAGCGCTTCCAGCGAAGTCAGCGTAAAAGAAAGACAATTCAGATTTACGTACAACGTGAAACAGTTTTTAACTCAACTTAGAAATTTTCAATCATGCCACAGAGTTTAAAGATTTATTTGTTTACAAGCCACTTTAACTTTTGAGGACGGAACTACAAATAACTTAGAAATCTAAGTTACACCTTAAAATTACAAGGACTCCGCCTTACAGTTCTCTGAATGACCTATCAAAACCATTTTCATTTCATAAGGTCATCCCTACGAAAGCTTCCATCCATACATAAGGGGAAGAAGGAGTTTCCCTTTTTCCTCACTGGGTGTTACAAGAATCATTGTCCTTTGATTGTACATTGACATTTCCTTCAAAGGAAAGCTCCTCCTTTTCATTAAAAATCAACTTAAACTAAATCCTTTATTCGAATCCACTTATATATATATATATATATATATATATATATAATTATATATATATATAATACAATATATGTGTGTCTATACTCATGTGTGTGTGTGTGTGTGTGTGTGTGTGTACCTTTGGCTTGCTTCCGCCCGAACTGTTCATTCTAACGAAGGTCAAGCTTTTCACTCCACCTTAGACCTATAGTTTAACGTGTAATCCGAACCACGCCCCACCAGCAGACCAGCATCTTAACACTAGGCTACCCAGGGTACCTATTTATCTACCAACCACTTTTTTTATTGTATACAAGCAGAGCCTTCGGCTCACTGCCCTACGAGCACTGCTTGTGCTTCGCAAACTCGCCTCCGGCGAGGGGCACCTTCGGTGCCTGGGTTACCCCTTTGGGGGGAGGTCATTCTCGCTCTCCCCCAAACCCCCTCATCCCCCTTTATGCAACTTGAGGGCTAACCTCCACCCCCCCTTGTTGTATACCCCCCTCCCCCATTACCCCCACCCCTCTCCCCCATTACCCCACCCACCAGGGGGGAAGGGCTGGCACCTTGCAACAATTGATCAACATTGCAATTGCATATGCACTCAAACATTTTGCGTCATACTACTTTGGGAACTAAATAGTGTAACACATATACTATCACTGATATCGTTTTCACCTGAAATGTATCCTTTTATAGCTGGACGATGTGCAACTTTATTTTTTTATTTTTATTTTTTCACTTTTTCATGTATTTTTTTATTGGTTTATATATATATATATATATATATATATATATATATATATATATATATATATATATATATATATGCACTAAAATCACAAAATAACACGTGACCTTATTAATAAGCAAACCACCACAAGGAAAAGGAAACACAAAGTCCGAGCGCTTTCTGTTCCTCATTGATAATGTGAATATATCACGAAAGCGCTCGGACTTTGTGTTTCCTTTTCCTTGTAGTGGTTTGCTTATATATATATATATACTGATGTTAACCTACCGGCTGGCATTCCTGAAGAAGGAACGTCAATTGGATTATCATTTTCATCAAGTATTTTCCACTCATAAGCCAGAGGTTCATCACAGGCCGAAATACATTCTACCAAGACTGCCATTCTTAGGTTAGGATTAACGTATACTCCAGTCCCATCCTCTGCAGGCATACACAGGGCGTTCGCAGCGCATCTGACCAAAAGAAAGACGTTACAACAGAAAATATAGAAAATGTAGACAAGACAATTGAATAAATTTGCGTCTACAACATTTTCTGTCCATATTTTTTTTTTTTTTCAGTTTATATCTAATATACTATTGAGCTAAAATGTGTCTGTGTGTGTGTCCGCTTTTTTCGGAACCGTGCACATCCTAAACGGCACATCTGAAAATTCTGCAACCACCACCAACTGATAGCCCATGAGCTGATGTGCTCTGTCAAGTTTCCCGGTCCTAGGTCACCGGTTACTGGGTCCGAAGGCCCCAACACCGCGATAAAACTACAGAAAAGAACGCAGCCGTGAAAATCTTGAGCTTCGCATTTATACTGTGATATATATATACTGCTACCCGCCAGGAGGGCGGGAAGCAGTATAATGGGGAGAGCGGTGGGGTAATTGGGGAGTGGGGGTGGGGGTAATGGGGAGAGGGGTTGGGTAATGGGGGATTGGGGGTGGGGGTAATGAGGAGAGGGGTGGGGTGATGGCTTTTTTACTTTTGTGTGGGGGTAATGAGGGAGTGGGGGTGGGAGGGTAATGGAGTAGAGGGGTGGGGGTAATGGGAGTAATGGCATTTTTTTTAATTTTGTAGCTTAGCCACTTCTTCCTATGAGGGCCTCATATAATATAATAAAAAAAATACATGAAAAAGTGAAAAAAAAAAGTCTTTCTCTTTACATTTGTGATTGATTGGATAGCCCGAAAGGACTCACAATTTAATTGGGATATTAAGCTCCATTCTTTCATCGATTTGCAGTTACGATTCATTACAATTTCTGTAATTATATTATTTTATAAAGTATGACAAAAAATAAACGTTTTTTTTTTATAAAAAATCGAAGCCAAAAAGTTTTAGACTCCAGGTGAACCATTTTCCGATATGTTGGAGGGGAAAAAGCATTCCATCATATTATAATATTCAACAAACGCAATACTGTCTTCTTATTTGTGGATCATAAAAATTGATGTATATTTAAACGACGGTGCTTCTAATTGTGTCGCGATTTGTTTTGGCAACTGTTTGCTTGGCTACATACACCAAAAAAGTTTGCTATTTTTCTTTCTCAGGCATCTGCATTGTGATTTGATTTATTTTTTTATTGTTGAGCAAAGTGTACAGGAACAGCTGATAGGTATGCCACTGTCAGCTAGAGAGCGGAAGAGACGTAGGAAGGAGATATACGAGACGAAGGAACGGGTAACATCAGGAAGACAGCGACTGTCAGACGCTGCAAGGAAATCCCGAACGCGTGCGAATGAAGATGACGAAGAGCGGCAGCGCAGGTTGGAAGCAAACGCTGTGGGAATGTCTCAAGCACATTCGAATGAAGATGACGAAGAGCGGCAGCGCCGGTTGGAAGCGGATGCAGATCGTCATTCTGAAATGCGTGCGAGTGGATCTGACCGTCAACGTCAAGATCGTCTTGCAGAGAACGCGGCGCGTGAGGCCGAGAGACGGGAAGCATTTCGGCGTTTATTCCCGAAAAAGCTTGCTCTGCTGTATGATGTCAATCGATACTTTCGACCGAGACAGGTTTTACTGGGCGCTAAAGATTTGGTCTGCGGCCACTGTGGTGCCACTCGCTGGCGTGGTGAGTCTGCTGGCTTATGTTGTTCGCAGGGAAAGGTGCGAGTGAGCTTACCGGTGCCGCTCGAGTATCTGGAATATTTGTGGACGTCGGGTGATGATTGTGCGAAACATTTCCGCGAAAACGTGTGCCCATACAATATGGCTTTTCAGATGGCAAGTATGGGTTGTAACGTGTCCTGACTGCCGGGTTGGAATCCAACGTTTACGATAAACAACGATAATGTTTGCTATCTAATTAGTAGTCTGCTTCCGGCAGAAGGCAGTGGAGCGCAATTTGCGCAGATTTATGTGTTGGATGATCAGGTGTCTGCACGCCGATCAGTTTTTTCGGATCTACGTCCCGATGTATTGCAGGGATTACAGACGATGTGGGAGAGCTGCAACGGTTATGTTCAGTCTTTACATCCGGCACTCTGCATTGCAGGAGGACAGCAATACCAGATTGTCCTAACAGAGCGACACAGGCCGGTGGGCGAACACGAGCGGCGATTCAACATGCAGACATCTTGCGAGGTTCCAGTATTGATGTCGAATGAGCCAACTAACCCGCGTGATATTGTTGTTAGATACCGGGATAGTGATTTACAGCGAATTAGTGAGCTGTATCGCAGTTACGATCCGCTGCACTATGTGCTTTTATTCCAGACCGGTTCTGACGGATGGTCGCTTGATTTGAAGCAGGAAACTGATATTACGGTTCGTCAGTACAGTGACTTTCTGCTGCGGTTTCGACCAGACCAGATTATAATTTGATTCCCAAATTGGGACGGCTGTATCGGCAGTTTGTTGTTGATTCGCAGGTGAAGGTCGAACACAAAAATCTGAGTTATGTTCGGTCGCATCAGAATGGACTGAATGGCTACTGGACAGAGTCGATTCGCGGTGTGCAGGACGCTATTGATGCGGGCGATAATATCGGTAATTCTGTCGGAAGAGTTATCTTGCCTGAGAGTTTCACAGGTGGTCCGCGGTATATGATGAAGAAGTTGCAGGATACTCTGACGTATGTAAGAGAGTTTGGAGCAGCCGATTTGTTTATTACGTTCACGTCGAATCCGAATTGGGCTGAGATTACGGAAACGATGCAAAAGGAAGATCCGGGCGGTAAGGTGGAGGATCATCCAGAATTGATTTGCGATGTGTTCCACCTGAAGTTGAAAGCTTTGATGACGCTGTTGCAAGGTGGAGTGTTTGGTAAAGTACAGGCGTCAGTGTACACAGTAGAATGGCAGAAGATTGGTCTTCCGCACGCTCATATTATTCTTTGGTTAGATCCGGACGACAAACCGAGACCGGACGAAATTGACAATTTTTTGACGGCAGGAATACCGAATCCGGAAGAAGATCCTGAGCTCTTCAGTTTGGTAACTCAGAAGATGATACACAACCCCTGTGATGTGCATAACCCGTCAGCTCCGTGTATGCGTGATGGCAAGTGTAGACATGGATTTCCGAAACGTTTTATGGAGAGCACCGAAGTATCGGATCACAGCTATTCGCAATATCGTCGCCGGTCGCCGGAAGACGGACAGACAGTTGACACTACGAGACATGGTACAACTGATAACCGGTGGGTGGTTCCGTACAACCCGTTTTTGTTGCGAGCACTAGATGCTCACGTTAACGTCGAGGTAATAACTCACTCGACATCATGTGTTAAATACGTAATCAAGTACGTTAACAAAGGAACGGACCAGATTATTGTGTATATTGAAGGCGAAGGTGAAGCAATTGACGAGATTAGCACGTATCTGCAGTTCCGATATCTCGGTTCAAACGAAGCGGCGTGGCGTCTGAAAGCATTGCCGATACACGACCACAAGCCGGCTGTGATCCAGCTTGATGTACATTTGGACAATGATGAACGTCGCATTATGTTTCAGGGTCATCAGTCGTTGGATGCTGTTCTGCGCGACGTTAGTGACTCGAAGGTGAATGGATATTTCCGTCTCAGGGAGTCGGACGAGTTTGCCGGAACGTTGCTGTACACTGAGATTCCATGGTACTATACGTGGCAAGCAGGAACAAGTTGCTGGGAACGTCGAAAACGAGGTACGAGAGTTGAACACTCGTAGTATGGCGTTCGATTTGCAACCGACACACTAAGTCGTATGTACACCGTCAGCCCTCGAGCTGGAAGTCTGTACTTTCTACGACTTTTTCTGTTGCACGTGAAAAGCGCAACTTCGTTTGAGTCGCTAAAGACTGTAAATGGTGTTGTGCTGGACAGCTACAAGGATGCGTGTTTGCAGTTGGATTTAGTAGATAACGGACAGCACTGGAGACTCGCAATGACTGAAGCTGCGGAGACATCATTCCCGCATCAGATCCTTCATCTGTTTGCGCTCATTCTGTGTGAAGGAGACAATTCGTGCAATCAAATTGATCTGTGAACGAGTTTCCATGACAAGATGTCTGAAGATATACTGTATCGTCAGACAGGTACGCGTTACTTAACGCGTATAACGAGGTGCTTAGTCGTATTCAGGCGATTGTTAGCGGAATAAATGGTCGAACTGTCGAGTCGTACGGTTTGCCGGCTGTAGTTGTAACGACAGCTGAAGAAGTGTCTTCTCAGCCAGTGATTGACGAAGATGTTCTAAGACGCGAAAGCCAACTGACTGTCGATCAGCGACAAATCTACGAGGAGGTAGCAAGTCGTCTGAATGAAAACGAAGGTGGACTGATGTTCATTAAGGCACCGGGTGGTTGTGGAAAGACCTTCCTCGAAAATCTGATTTTAGATAAGGTGCAGAAAACTGCAGATGATGGGTGGTACGAGTGTGACTGTCGTAACGACTGGAATCGCAGCATGTTTGTTGCGTAATGGCAAGACAGCGCACTTCCAGTTTAAGATTCCGCTGAATCTGCATCCATCGGGTAATGCATGTGGAATCGGTAAGCGAACTGCAATCGAAAATGTACTGCGTTCTTGCAAACTCATCGTTTGGGATGAGATCTGCATGGCTGATCGTCGCGCTGTTGAGGTTGTCGACTGTTTGTTGAAAGATTTGATTTGTGCAGATCAACCGTTTGGTGGAGTATTGACAATTTTCTCAGGTGACTGGCGACAAATTCTCCCAGTGAAGCCGAACAGTGGACGTGCAGAAGTGATTGATGCAACTCTGAAATCGTCCAAATTGTGGTCGTACGTGATAGTTTACCGACTGAGCGCTAACGTGCGTGTTCAGAATGATGGAAGCGAATCTGCAAGCGAGTTTAATGAACTCTTGCTTCAGGTTGGTGAAAGGCGTTTGCCAGTTGTTGCAAATGTCGGTGTGTACGGAGATTTTATAAGAATCCCACAGATGTTGCGTAGTACGGCGACGTCAATTGACGAGTTGGTTGATAACGTTTTTACGTCGAATATCAACGAACGTCTGTCTGATGTTGAATGGTTGCGAAATCGAGCGATTTTGACAGTATTGAACGCTGATGTGACGACAATCAATGATAGTACGTTGGAGAAGGCTGATGGTGAGCTTCAAACGTACTGCAGTGTTGATACGATGGCAGATTCAGACGCTGTCCCACTTCCAACAGAAGTGTTGAATCGTATCGAACAGTCTGGACTGCCACAGCATAAGATTCATTTGAAACTTTGGGTGCCTGTTATGATTTTGCATAACTTGAACCCACCGGCTATTGTAAACGGGACGATTTGCGTTGTAAAACAGATGAGTCGTAACGTTTTAGAATTGCTAATAATCAGCGGCCCCAAACGGGGTGAACGATTCTTTTTGCCGCGGGTCTCAACAATCACTCAGGCAGAAAGTGGTGTGGGATTCCGAATGCGTCGATTGCAGTTCCCGATTCGGATTACCTTTGCAATGACAATTAATAAGTGTCAGGGGCAGACAAAAAAGTATGTTGGTGTCTACCTGCCGACACCAGTGTTTACACACGGACAGTTGTTATGTCGCACTTTCGAGAGTTGGCTCTCCGGATGCGATTGAGATCCTCGCATTAGATGAATGCACTCGGAATGTGGTATTCCGTGAGATCCTGTAAGGTTCATGAGTAGATGCGTTGTTCGTGACGTCAGAGATATTAAGTTTCTGGAAAACAGACACGTTACTATATGATGCAAGAGTTCATTAGGACAGACACATTTTTATTAAATGTGAGAGTCCTGTTATTGGTGGTTACGATTGTACCATCCAGTGATATGCCATATATATGAGATATATGTGATATGCCATACTTTTGTCGCTTGGCCACTTCTTCCTATGAGGGCTTCATATAATATAATTTTAAATCTACAACCAATATAAAAAAATGAAGTAGTGAAAAAAAAATCTGGAGGGCGATAGCGAGCTACCGCTTGTTCTTACTATCTGTCATATGGATTACTACGATTTTAATGTACGTTCTGTCTCTCAAACAAGTCCCGTTCGCGTGATGAACAGGAATGATTATCGTAATTTTAAATAGCAAGGAAACCACTTACTTCACCTCCAGAATGGGGACATTTAACAGGGTGGTAACAACATCAATCATAATTGGGCCTGTTCTAGTGTCCTTCGTCACCAGAGCTTCGATTCGAAATGTTTCTTCCAGAGCCCTGAACTCCTTCCCTAGGATATCTAAACTCCTCTCCTCGTAATTCAAGAACCCTGTGAAGTACGTGCGTAAGGTAGTACAGTTTCAGAAAATATTCGGCTAGAAACTAAAAAATTTCAAAAACATAAAAAAAACACTAATTATTAATTATTCAGTTTTCTTTTTAAAATTTGATTGATGGGACCAAAAACAATAAAGTATCCAAATACAGAGCTACGGCGTAGCCAAAGTTAAGCGACATTGGGTCTGAATAGTAGCTGGATGGGAGACCGTCCTCCGCATCGAGATGATGTAGCGACCCGTGATTCACTCCGTCATATGACTAGATTTTGCGAAGGAGGGTAAACAATCCCGCCATTACTTATACACAAATAAAACACGATATTAGCAATTAGTCGTTTTTTATGTAATATTCATTAAAACTGTAAACGTGTGTGTGTGTGTGTGTGTGTGTGTGTCTGTATATATATATATATATATATATACGTTTACAGTTTTAATGAATATTACATAAAAAACGACTAATTGCTAATATCGTATATATTATATATATATATATATATATATATATATATATATATATATGAGATGAATGTCACAATTAAACACGTGAAATGAATAAATGATGCAAACCCACAGGGAAAAAGAAAAATTATTCCAAGGCCTTTCGTGTATTCAGAAGTACACCTCGTCATTTCCTGACGAAGTGTCCTTCTGAATACACGAAAGGCCTTGGAATCATTTTTCTTTTTCCTTATGGGTTTGCATTATATATATATATATATATATATTATATATATATATATATATATATATATATATATATATGCAATTTCATCCTAAAGGCTGTAATCAGAAAGCTGAGGTTACGTTTAAAATGAGAGGTGAAGTAACTGAGGAAGTAAAAGAGTTTAAGTATTTGGGTCAAACTATCACCAGCTCCTTCAGTGATGACTCAGATATAAGAAAACAATCTCGAAGCCTTTGTGCTAAAGCGAATATGACTATAAGGAACTTTCGGTTCTGTACAAGTGAAGCGAAAGACACTCTCTTTCGTACTTTCTCCTCTAAGCTATGGAATTCTTGGTACGAAAACGTTTGTCTGTAGCTCCACTTAACCTCGACATTACGGTATTATTTCTAATCAATTGTATGTATATCTATCCTTAGTATATGAACTGTCATTGTATTAATAATATTTGTCATATGGACTATAGTCTGCCAATAAACCTTTTCATTTTCATCTGTTTATATATATATATATATATATATAATATATATATATATATGAAAAGAAATGAAAAATAAAAACTTTCAATTATGATAACGGAACTTCGAAGGTAAGGTTTTATTCTCATAAAATTACATTAAAATATAGTTTATATATCCAGTGCTGGGCAGCGCAAACGAAAATTCACTTGCGCAAGCGCAAATGCGCAAACCCAAACCCATACCTTGCGCAAGCGCAAATGCGCAAACCCAAACCCATACCTTGCGCAAGCGCAAATGCGCAAACTTCTCGAAACTTGCGCTTGCGCAAACGCAAACTATTTATATATACAGGGTTTAAAAAAAATAAAATAGGTGCGGTTTTTTTTGGGACACCCTGTATAAAATTAAATTTATAGTATATCAAATCAAAAGACTTTATTAACAGACACACGACCCATAGATATATCACTAAAGAATAGATACAAAATTACAATGTTAAATAAATAATAATCAAAAAAAAGAAATTACAATATTACAAAAAAAAAACACTTCAAAGCTCCTCAGAGTCCTCCTCCAACTCCATCGTGAGCTAAATCCACCATTTTTAATATTTGGGTTTTTTTTCACGTTTGCGCACAAGTTTGCGCAAGAATTGGCGCAAACGCAAATGCGCAACCGAAATCACACTTGCGCAATTGCGCAATTTGCGTTTTGCGCAAGTGTTTGCGCAAGTGCCCAGCACTGATAATATTACGTATACTAAAACAGGTTCATCAATATGCTACTGTTTTTCACTACTTCTACAGGTTAACCCAGGTTATCTTGGTTATCCTACATTTCTATATTTTTACCTGGTCCGTGTCCAAAGCAACCATCACCAGTGGGTATTACCGGCGTCATGTCAACGTTAGGTATAACATCCTCATAAGTCTCTGTTATACTTCTACATTTCCATCTTACGGTAAAATTCTGTCGAGGGAGAATAATATATATATATATATATAATCAGTCAGGAGGGCCAGAAACTGGTAGAGCACTCAGGCCAATTAATACGACCTATTGCTTTAACTCCCCTATTATTAATACTGTACCAGCATCGTCGGGAATCGAACCTGCCACCTCAGTGTTTTCACTTCGCTTATAAGGAACACGATGTTACCCAGCTTTAGAGGAGCAATCAGTGATTGGTTTAAAAATTATTTGTCCAGTAGATATCATTTTGCATCAGTAAATAAGGTCTGCTCAACTAAAGCGCTTGTCAAACATGGTGTGCCACAGGGCTCAGTTCTGGGTCCACTGTTATTTTTATTACATATAAATGACCTTCCACGTTCATCTGATATACTTAACTTCATAATGTTTGCAGATGATACAAATGTGTCTTTTTCTTGTAAAGATGTTACTTCAGCTAAGAATATATTTAAATCAGAATTTATCAATGTAATGAAATGGTTGACCACCAATAAACTCTTCCTAAATACCAGTAAAACAAATTTCATGATTTTTACTAATAAAAGAAATGCAAATCTTGATGAACTTAATGTTAATGAAATCGCTATAAAGGAGTGTACTGTAACAAAATTTCTTGGTGTAATGCTAGATAAGAATTTGAAATGGAGTGATCATATAAATTATATCGCGATAAAGATTTCAAGGAGCGTTGCTATAATGTTTAAACTTAGAAATGTAGTCCCTAAACAGGTTTTATTGACTCTTTATCATACTCTTGTTCTTCCTTATATAACATCCTGCACCCTTGTTTGGGGAAACTCTGCTAACAACGCATTAAATGGTATCTTTGTCATCCAAAAAAGAGCAATAACGTTGTTATCTGATGCTGATTTCCTTGATCACTCTAGTGCATTATTTAAAGAGTTAAACCTACTATAAAGTTTAATGATGTAATCAAACTGGCACATTTTATTTTTATTTATGAGTGTCAGAACAAAATCATTAATTTACAATGGGTAAATAGATATTTTGTAACTCATCAACAAATCCACTCGTATCAGACCAGAAATAGATCAAAGCTCGTTATACCTCAATTTAGATTGTCTTCATCTCAAAAACTACCCATTTCCATTGGAATGAAACTATGGAATAACTTAAATGCCGATATAAAAAATATTGTGAATGTAAATTTGTTTAAAACCAAGTTGAAATCCCGATTAATAATGACATGCAAACAAAAATCTAGGATTAATGTCCATTACTATTGTTTATTAATTTCTCGTGTGTCATCTAGTATTAAAAACAAATTTCTTGGGATTGTTCAGTTCTTATCTCTCTTGTATAATATTGGTTTCTTTGTATGGTATTGGTATAATGCCTTCAATGGTGACCTTGCATTTGTCATGTCAGTAGTGATAATTTAAGATTAATACATACTTTAATTATTAATAATACTTATTTACTTATTTATTTATTAATAATTAATAACAACTAGCTGTTTATTTTTAATAAGAGCCTAGTAAAGCCTAAAGCTTAAGGGACAAATTAAATTAAATAAATAGTCGAGCTTCACAATTATTCATGTCATTGTAAATTGTAAAATGAATGTATTTATTTTATTATTAACTATAAAGGTTATTCAATTCAATTCAATATATTGGCAGTACTTGATAAACACAATGAATTTATCCTGTTTCTTTTTTTGTAACACCTGACAAGGTATTCTGGTTATGGTATTTTGGTATGTCACTATGCATTAACTTTCACTATTTAATAACGTTTCTATTTTTTTTTTTTTTCGAAAATATCTCAGAGAGGTGTCTTTTTAGTACAGTGACGTCACAGATACTCGATATTCCTCATAAAAGTGTATAATTTAAAAGTATTATCAAGGATATATATATATAAAAGATACAACAAAGAGGAAAGAGAAGCAGGTTCGAAAGACAAAAGAGGGCATTGTTCCGAAAGAGAAAAAGTGACTGCAAAATTAAGTAATTGTAAAGATAACAACATCAGAAAAATATTAAATGATAAACTATAAAGTATCGATGTCGTCATACAGGAACAAATCGAGAAGCATACAGAAAAAGAAGATGACGCTATAGAAGCGATAAAGGCTAACTCAAAGTACTTCTATAATTTCGCAAAAAGAAAGTCGAAAAACCAAGCGACTATCGGAATTTTCAAAAATGAGAACAGTGATTTATCTGATGATCTAACAGAAGTATCTGAAATATTGAAAGCTCAGTATGAATCATCTTTCAGTATCCCAAAAACTGACAAATTGATATGCAATAGAAACGCGTTCTTTGAAGAAGAACCACAAGGGGAAAGTATAACGGATTTCGACTTTACGACGGATGATATTACACAAGCCATAGGGAAACTAAAAACACACTCAGCGGCAGGACCGGATAAATGGAATGCCACACTGATCAAAAACTGCAAGAATGCAATCGCTGAGCCCCTATACTGGATATGGAGACGATCATTAGACACGGGAGAAATACGGGCATCCTGAAGAGCGCGAACATAGTCCCAATATGTAAAGGAGATCGATCCGAGGCCAAAAACTATAGGCCAGTGTCGCTTACATCTCATCTCACTAAAATATTTGAAAAAATAGTTAGACAGAAAATCTATGACTTTTTGGAAACTCAAAAAAAATTCAATGATAACCAACACAGGTTTCGGTCAGGCAGATCATGCCTATCACAACTAATGGAACACTACAACATTATTGATTCACTTGAAAGTAATGAAAACTATGATGTACTATACACAGACTTTGCTAAAGCGTTCGACAAGTGTGACCACGGAATCATAATACATAAACTGAAATATATGGGAATAACAGGAAAAGTAGGGAAATGGATATATAATTTCCTTAGTGAGCGGAGACAAGTCGTTACAGTACAAGGAGTATCTTCATCAGAATCAGAGGTCCTCAGCTCGGTACCACAAGGAACAGTATTAGCTCCACTACTCTTCATAATCATGCTAACTGACATACTGTAGATGAGGACGTTACCAGAGACAGCACAGTAACATCCTTTGCGGATGACACAAAGATCAGTAGAAAAATAAGAAACCCAGAAGACATAGGATCTCTACAAACCGACATAAACAAAATCTACAAGTGGACTGAAGACAACAATATGAAGTTTAACACCGAGAAATTTCAGCTATTACGGTACGGAAAAAGAGAGGACCTAAAGTCCATGGAATATTATACCCCAAGTGGACAGGAAATTCAGAGAAATTCCAGAGCAAAAGATTTAGGGGTTGTAATCACAGATGATGCGAAATTTGAAACACAAAATAAGATAGCAGTAAACAGAGCAAAGAGAATATCGGGTCAGATATTGAGAACCTTTAAACGAAGGGATAGGAATGTAATGATTCCTCTACTGAAAACCCTGATAATACCCAAATTGGAATACTGCTCGGTCCTAACATTCCCATATAAAAAAGAAGACATTAGACAGCTGGAGGGGATCCAAAGAAGCTTCACAGCCAAGATCAATGGGTGCAAAGAACTAAATTACTGGGAAAGGTTACGAGAACTAGACCTATATTCACTGGAAAAGAGAAGAGAGAGATACACCATCATTTACACTTGGAAAATAATGGAGAAACTAGTCCCTAATCTTACTCTGAATCCCATAACTCCCCAAATAACGGTGGAAAGTAGAAGCGGTAGACTGTGTCGTATTCCCAAATTGAAGGCGACAGGGAACATCCTTAACCCTGAAAGAAAATAGTTTTGTAGTGAGAGGGCCA
This sequence comes from Bathynomus jamesi, assembly GCA_023014485.1. Classification (NCBI taxonomy): domain Eukaryota; kingdom Metazoa; phylum Arthropoda; class Malacostraca; order Isopoda; family Cirolanidae; genus Bathynomus; species Bathynomus jamesi. The sequence goes on from JAJOZX010001297.1 coordinate 346,776, forward strand.
AAACTGTTTAATCAGTTGCCCAAAGACCTAAGAAACACGAAGGGAGTTGCAGTGGAAATCTTCAAAGAGACTAGACGCCTGGCTCGGAACAATCCCCGATGAGCCGGGCGTACCTGGCTATGTGAGCTGGAGAGCGCAAGAATCCAACTCACTACTTCACCAGGCCAACTCGAGAGGAGGGGCGACAAGCTTGACCTTCGCGAAATGAAAAATCATCGCGCGGAACCTTTGTAAGGTTGTGTGTGTGTGTGTATATATATATATATATATATATATATATATATTATATATATATATATATATATATATATATTATATACTGTGTATATATAATTATATGTATATATCAGTTGTCCGCAACCGCATTTATCAGTGCGGTTATTGCGGTTGCTTGAGAATATCTTCTTAAAGTTACTAGGGCAACCAAATGCTATAGATGCTAGTGTAATGGCTATAAGTGCTATAAACGTCGCCAAATGCTGTTCCTGTCATGCCTCATACCTTCACTCAAGGGTGCAAAAAAGTAACAGTTTGCTACGCCCTACTTGCGACATGTCGAGAATTGCTACTTCGACTGGATGAATAGATGCATATGTAATAACTTACATTTATCAACGTTATGTGGCTAGAAAAGCATTATTTTAATTATATTTAATAAAGCAATGATGATGTATAATTACTGTTCATAAAAAAAGATAAAAAAAAAAAAAAAAAAAAATTTATTAGAAATTAGGCAACCTTCACTTCCAAGTTACAAACTAAACTAAAGCACCAGCTTCAGTATCTGTTGCGCTAGCTCTCCGTCACTACCTTTGTAACGTTACGTGCTTCAACCCATTAGTAAAGTGTTAGACTGTGGTGCAACCATCATGGAGCGATCTACGAGTGCAGTGTAGAAGTACTTCTCGAGAGTGTCAAACGATGTAGGGAAGTGTGTCATATGTAATAAGAACTATTCACGAAAGGGAAGGAGTACCACTAACTTAAAAAACCATCTGCGTTCATTGCACAAGAAGGAATATAATGAAGTGATATCTATTGAAAATTAAGCTAATGAAAAGACAAAGAAGAAAACGGAATCAAAAGTGTCTCTTACACCCCGACACGAAATGAAGTGTGCAATAAAAGAAAAGAATCAGACGATTGAAAGTTGCTTCGAAAAAGTCAAAATTTGGGATGCGAATCATTCCAAATCAAAATCACTGGACTATCGCATAGCTGAAATGATAATAATGGATGACTTGCCATTCAGCCACGTTGAGGACTTAGGTTTCATGAGACTCATGGCTGAAACAGCTCCACAGTATAAAGTGAAACAGCGTCAGTTCTACACTGATCTTGTGTGCAACGATATCTATGACTGTTTCAAAGAAAGTGTTCAAAATTCGTGAGCCTCTAAAAGATTCGAAAGTATCATTGACAACGGATGCGTGGTCAGACACGTCTGCTGGAGTGTCTTTACGCTCTCTCTGACATGCCATGCAGTGAATCAAGACTTCAAGAGAACCAATTTGGTGCTCAGCGTAATGCCACTTGAAGATCTTCGCATTGGAGAATACTTGTCAGAAAAATTTGAGCAGATGCTTCAGAAGTGGGATATTGCCCATTCATCTATCCATTGTGTAATGCGCGGCTCAGGAGCAAACGTGATAAAAGCTTTGTTTCTCACTGGCATCCATAATATCGAGTGTACTATTCATAAACTGCAACTTGTTATCAAAAGTGGATTGTCCTCACAAAAATCTCTCAGTGACTTGTTAGCTAAACTTCGACCCATCGCTACTCATTTCAACCATTCTACGATGGCGCAGGATGAGTTAAAAAAAATTCAGAAACGCTTAGATCAACCTGAACTTAGTCATTCATGATGTCGCCACACGGTGGAACAGCACTTATCACATGATACAGAGAACACTGAAGTTGAAGGAACCACTGAGTCTATATAGCGCTGCTAACTTCAAAATGCAACAACTCACTAACGTCGACTTCACTCTCTTGTCAAACTGTGTGGCTGTGCTGGAACCATTCGATGATATCACAAAAAGATTGACTAGTTCCACCTCTTCCATAGCTGAGGTTATTCCCCTCGTCGTTTCCTTGAAAAATGTGCCGCAACCTCGAAGTGATGATTCTGAAGCTGATCGTGGAATCAAAACAATGAAGGAGATAATGCGCACAGAGCTAGCAAGGAGATTTGATGACCTAGAAGCAAATGACATGTATTCTTTGGCTACCTATTTGGATCCAAGGTACAAAGCAAAATTTTTTCCGCTTCACATGTCACAAAAGGTGTTCAGGAAAAATTGGGATATCTTTGTGATGAAATGGACAAGACTCAAACATCATCGGACTCGGAGACAGCCAGTGAACCACCGGCAAAGAAACCACTGATTGATTTAGGCCAGGCATCAGCTTCTACGAGTAAATCAATAACAATAATGGACTCAATGAGTGCTCTACTGGCTTCCAGTAGTGATGACGAGACCGAAACTGAGTCAAGCAGAGACTCGCAAAAAATGATCGAGAAATATCACATAGAGAAAAAGATTGGACAAGAAGATGATGCTTTGGCTTGGTGGCGGTCAAATCAAAAGAAATACAAAAATTTGAGCAAACTAGCTCGAACATACCTTGGATGTCCTCCCTCAAGGTTCATAGTGAACAATTATCTAGTGGAGCAGGGATCATCTACGATGAAAAAAGAAATAGGCTGTAGGAGAACAAAGCTGAAAAACTTTTATTTTTGAAATACAGTCTCCCAGCAATTCAATTTAAATATAAGGATTAAATAGTGTGTATATATATATTATATATATATATATATATATATATTATAATTATATCCACCACTTTCGAATGGGTGTTGGTTGGGGAAATTGGTTGGTGGGATGCAAAACGCGTTGGGTGCTCGTCCCGCATCCTGGAAACACACTTTTTACAGTTTAATTATATTGTAGACTGAAAAGTGTGGCTAAAACGCGATATTTTATTGTATTGTTTATTCTGAGGTAACTATGAAAAATGACAACCGCTACATCACTAATAAATATATATATATATATAAAGTATATTAAATGAACGATTTGATGTTGCACAACCTTAATGTCAGGAAAGTCTGGGTCAGTTGTGTAAACAGCTGGTTCAAGTAGCACTGATTGGTCAGGACCCCTGGTCACTCTGCTCACAGACGCTTCCGTAAATTTTGCAACGAGCGGAGTCTTCACTACCAGAAAATAAGTCTCTGCTTGCTTTTGGAATATCCATTTATCGAGAATAGGAACTTCGGAATCTGAAGAAAAACAGGGTGTTTATTTCGCCTTATCAAGGCGAAATGTATGTACGCTCTAAATTTGATTTTTGAGGATTACTTTCAGTAATATATGTACAATTTTTGTCTAATTATTCTCTTGGTATCTGAAGTACATCCATTATTTTGTTACAAAAACTGAAATAAAACGTGCAGCACAGAGGCGGTTTTGTCCCCGCCTAGCGTGAGCCACGTCCCGATCACGTTTCTTACCATTACACCATCATGGAAAGCAAAAAATTCCTTTCACACGTAGCTTTTAACTATATCTCGTTTTATCTTATGCTTTTCAGAAAATACACTAATTACCTTCCATTATTATAGAGAACTACAGTAACTACATTGGGCTACGCTCAAAAGGTGCACTTGAAAGGAAATACTTGGGGGTTTTCTGCATGGTAAGCGACCTGCTCGGGACGTGGCCGGGAGACGCAGGGACGAAACCTTCTTTGCGCCGCACATTTTACTTCAGTCTCCATATTAATATCAATATGGTTATTGTATTTGTCTATCATCCATTACCTATTTTATGTATATGCGTACATGGATATTAGGGTGTGTCAATTTTGGGGGTGAAATGACTAAATTGAAAATCATGTGATTTGGTAGCAATTTAATGTAATCATTTGGCATACAAAATAATATCCTTGCTTCAAAAACAATAAAAAATAACTCCTACCTACATCAATTTTAATTCAAAAATTCCATTTTTCCGTAAATTCGTAACAAAATAACAAATGTGCGCAAACGTCCTATCAACATTTAAAGTGGCAATAAGATATCATTCAGTCTTTATTTGAAAGTAACCAATGCAGTCATGTCCTTTTTGCTGCGGTTCCTTGACATCAGCATTCGGCTTGCTACTTGCGCTTTGATGTAGCATTCTCGCCTCTCGTGACTGTAAACTTGACTAGCTGCTTCTGTGACCATTTTCACACATCTCTCCACACTCTGAGTGTGAGAAGGCCACTTTGGCACTTGCATTGGGGCCTCTCTAAGTTGTGTTAAATCTTTGTTTGTTATACATGTTGTCAGTGGTGGCTCCAAAACTTCCGAACTCAAGCTAACTAATTCTGACAATTTCGTGGCATTGACGTTTATCGGAGGTACCTTCCTTGTCTGAACAGAGCAGTCTCCCAGCTGGTCATCATCTAGTGATGTTCCTCTAAGCTTTAGAATGATTTCCACAGCCTCAGTTCGCTCTTTGGTACATTGGCTGCAGAGTATTGCTTGCAAAACTGCCTCTGGCCTAGCATACCAAGCGGACCTTCTCACCACAGGTAACACGATGTCCACCACTACTTTCCTTTGGGTTCTCAGTAGCTGTAATTGAAACAAGATGTGGTTGGGCCCCTCCATCCACATTGGATTAAGTTTTACATTGAACCAGTGAGGAAGATAAAACCCAATAATAAATTCAACAATCAACATCAAATTCTGTAGCATTTTGCCCTTCAGTGCATGTTTGGAAACCCAAATCCTGCAGAAACGAATCGCTGTAGTTAACCAACGACTGTGACTTACGGGTCCAATCTCCAAGAAAGCCAGATTTTGAGGCAACTCTCCTGATCTGATTGCTTGAACAATACGATAAGCGTGAGATTGATCCGTGCTGAGGTCTTTGATAACTTCTTCAGACAACACTGGAAGGGGAGGGCCTACTTCGACCTTTGGAAATTTTGTATTTATTTCTAATTCCGTTGCTTCATCTAGCATGTTGCCAAGGGGGCCTGACCACTTGTTGTTGCTCTTTGTAGGACCATCAAGTTCCTAGATGAGACGACGAAGAGGTAGTTCCCCTGTGTGCAAATCACATACAATCCAAACAAGCCTTCTTCCAAGTTTTTTCTCTGAATGCGTCATAACACCGCCCTGCCATCCAGTGTTCACCGCAGTTGAGTCTCCACCAACGGCCTGCAGTGAACTGTCAAGTCCTCTTTCTTGAAGCCAACATATTATTTGATCAGCAATTGCCTCTGCATGTTTCTTGCCTTCCACTTCTGCTTCAGGAACAAAGTGAAACAAATAGCGGCCACCAGGTTCGGAACACACAGAGTAGTGTTCTTCTTTGATGAGACCTGGAAACTTTCTGTCCATTCCCTCTACCTCTAGGAGAACTTTTGTGTCATTTCTTCTTCCATCAAACAAAAGGCAAGAGAGACCTTCCTCCTTCAAATCTTTTTCATGCTGATCAGATATTTCCTTCATTATTTTTTCTTGTGCTCTTCTTATCTTATTATGATCTATCACTAAGGATGTATCCTCTCGGCTGATGAGGCCTGCATCTATCCAAGCGGCAGTGGCAATCTCTGCAGTCTCTCGTAGCCCCGTATGGTGGCGAATACTGGCAAGGGCAATGTTTGAGATGTCTTTAGTGTTGTATTGCATTCTCTTCGGCGAATGTTCAGATGGCATTTTGGAGCTATCATCTGATGTTGCTTCTTTCTGTTCATCTGAAGAGCTTTCAAAGAAGTGAGAAACCTCTTGATAGAGCTCTTCATCTCTTTGGGTGGCTTCTTCACTCTTCGTTTTCTTCCTTTCTTCCCTCTCTCCCGGATGTTCTCTTTTTTCTTAGCAATAACAATCTGTTTTTTGGTATCTGAATAATCTGCCGAACCAATCTGCATACTTCCTTGGCCTCCTGCCTTTGTTCTCTGCGCCTTTATGAAAGCCAGCTCCAAAACAGGGATCTTCTTCTCACGAGGACAGCGACAATCAATGTGAAGGTGAGGTTCTCTTCTGCATGAGGGGGAACAATTGGCTTCAGAACACAACTCTATGGGACACTGGCAGTTAAAAATGTCAAGAAGAGTATCAAGTGTGTGCAGAAATTTATTTTTCTTTGCTAGTTTTCCTTTACCAAGTGATGTCTCAACTGCTTTGTGCCACAACTTTGTTAATTTTAGCTCAATAGTTCTATACTGATTGAGTACAGGTGGTTTGAATAACACATTAGCTTTTTTCCACTGATGCAGAAGAGGGGGAATCATGTCCCTTATGAGCTCTTTCTCTGTGTAGTTCCTTCTATCCTTTGTATTTTGTTCACGAAGGAGTAACCCTAGTCTCAGCATGTCTCGCACTGTTGGTAGTTCTGATACGGGAAGCTTCTTGCCTGTACCGACTAACAGGCTCAAGTGGCATGACGACTGACCTCTTGTCTTCAATTTTGGCATCTTAGGAATATCTGAAAAGAAAGAAAAACATTTAAGTATTTTATATCAATTACGATGTTTCAAAGTTTAGTCATTCGATGTTCTAAAATTCTATAAAAAAATATTTCATGGGATTACAACATAATTAGACAGAAGAATATGATAATAATAAATAATTGTAATAATCAATAATCCATACTTACAGTTAAACTGTAGTATTCGTCTAGTAGAATAACTATGAAGTAGGTACAAGAGCAATAACAGCAAACCACCGTCTATGACATCTAAGAGGCAACTGAGGACTGAGAGTGAGGGACAGTTCTATTCATGTTGTGACTTGTACATTGTGCAACAACTATATGACCTTGAAAACACTCCATATGCAATCAGTGGGATAATTCTGTGACAGATGAATAGTTAATCAATTTATGTCCTATTATTTAGTAAAAGAGTCAATTTCTGAAACTTTAAGGTAAAATTGATGTAGGGAAGGGTTATTTTATTTCATTTTGGTTGGCCAATTTCAAGTTTTGACATGAAAAGACACCATATTTTCACTACCAAAATTGATTTGAAAAAAGTTGACAAAATTTACACACCCTAGTGGATATACAGTTTATCGATACATTCTATATCTATGTACGATATGCATAAAATATTTCAAAGCAATATACGTACATTCGGTGCCGAGAATACAGGGCTATTTAAATTGATTCATCCGATTTCAACTGAGAATACTTCCGTACCTATCAACCGTGCATCAACTGGGCATACACCACATGAAAGAGGAAATCTCCGAGTTTTACAAGATCACCGCGAGAGGGCTCCAAAGTCACGCCGTGGCCTAGCGTAGCAACAAACAGTCAGTGTGAAAATGGCGTCCGCACAGCAGAAGGCGTTTTGTGTGTTGCAGTTTTCGAGCTGTAAATCGGTAGTCACAGTGCCGGATCTTACACCGTGCGACTTCTTCCTTTGGGGGTACGTTAAGGATACTGTGTACGTGCCACCGTTGCCCACATCTTTGGATGAGCTCCGAACTCGCATTGTTACTGCCGTAGAGTCAGTGACAACGGACATGCTGGAGCGAGTATGGGAGGAATTCGACTATCGTGTCGACGTTGCTCGTGTAACTAGAGGAAGTCACATAGAGCATTTATGAGGTAAGAGACAAACTTTGGACAGTTTTTCTTTTGGTTGATGTATCACAAATCACTCTGTATTTGTAACATTAAAAAATATTCTCATTTGAAATCAGGTGAATCATTTTCAATAGCCCTGTACAATTAGACAAAACATTTATGCTAATTACTTAAAGTAGTTCTCAAGTACCAAATTTAGAGTGTAAGTATACAGGGTTGGTTACGGATCATTCCTGAACATTTTATCAAAAAGGGCAAAACTAAGGTATACAGTACACCTCTCTATTAACACAACTTATTAAAACAAAACTTAGGACTTGTTTACTTACCCGCCATAGTAATGGTGTAGATGGCCACAAAATATCCATAATGCAGGAAACGCGCAGGGATCACAAATTCAGATTTGTTCCATGAGCCAATACTCTCAATAACAGGGATTGCGGGCAATAATTGACCCGTTTCTTCATGTATCCCGTACAGCTGCCAACGCTTCCTGTTTATATTTTGTTCATTATGAGTATTATTATTAATAATATTATATATATATGAACAACACGTGATCTTTTTAATAAGCAAACAACCACAGGGAAAAGGGTTGTTTGCTTTTATATATATATATATATATATATTATATATATTATATACGTACGAGGGGCGTTCAGAAAATAAGTTTACACGGTGTATAATTTCGTAACTAAAGGACCTACATTGATTATGTTTGTATCAGGTGAATTCGTTAATCATTGTTGGCAACACTGCACGTCAATTCGGCTGCCATCTACCGTACATTGGTTATATGAGTCAGTTGAGCATGGCGGCTCGACTGGAACAGTGCCCTGTCATTTCTGTAACGATATTCCGAGTCTGTCAGTGGTCAAGAATTTCTCGAGGGCATTGTCACAGGAGACGAGACATGGGTTCATCATCGAACTCCGGAAACAAAACGTGCCAGCATGGAATGGAAACACCCTGGGTCCCCGCCACCAAAGAAGTTCAAGATTGTGAGGTCCGCTGGCAAAGTGATGGTTACCGTGTTTTGGGACCACAAAGGCGTTTTGCTCGCAGACTTCATGCAAAAAGGCACAACAATCAATGCAGCTGCATATTGTTCAACACTGGAACGTTTACGAGCGGCCATTAAACGTAAACGTCCTTGACTGCTCCGTAGGGCAGGGCACTGTTCCAGTCGAACCGCCATGTTCAACTGACTCATATAACCAATGTACGATAGATGGCAGCCGAATCGACGTGCAATGTTGCCAACAATGATTAACGAATTCACCTGATACAAACATAATCAATGTAGGTCCTTTAGTTACGAAATTATATGCCGTGTAAACTTATTTTCTGACCGCCTCGTGTGTGTGTGTGTGTGTGTGTGTGTGTGTGTGTGTGTGCGCGCGCGTATATATATATATATATATATATATATATATATATATATATATATATTAAAATTACAACCCAATTTATCGTTATGAAGAGTTACCTGATGAATTTTCATGAAAATAAATAAATACAACATTAAAAGTCACCTTTTGTCCAACAATTTATTGGGCAAAAGTAATAAAAGGCAGAAATCAATTTCGTTACAAATACGAGAAAACTAACACTGTCTTGTAAGTTAATTCGCAATCGATGGATCCCACGGCGACGAATGCATTGTCCTTTCCCCTGAATATAGGAGGACTGGATAAATAGTCCAAATTCTGGTTCAGAATCTTCACTTTTGGCGGTTTGCAATTCAAGTCTGTGACAGGGAACATGAGCATATCTCCATCTCTACTTACGTCGTTGAATCCAAAAGCAGTGATGTTGTACATTCCATTTACACTGATGGAAAAATTGATGGAATAATTAAAAAGGTGCAGTATTACAACAGCTTGGACAGACATGCCCTGCCCAGTGGAGTCGCCCAACTGGACAAAACTTTGAGTTTGTGCTTGATAATGACCGAAAACACAACCAAAATGAATAAGAACTATTTGATGAAAAAAAAAACATGTCTCTGTGAAGCTAAATATTTTGGAGTGGACACTCGAAACCTTTGACGTTAATTCCACCAAAAACAAGTGAAAGTACTTGAAAATAAATATAGGTAAGGAAAACCTAAGGATCCTAAATTAATTATGCAGTGTTCTACAAATAGTCCAGGCAATCTAGAGCAAAAATAGCTTCAACCTTGGCAAAATTGCTTCAGAAGCTTTCTAAACTGTTTCCAGCTCAGGAACCATTGCAGAATAACATATCCAAAATCCGACAAAATTGGACCCCGGGAACACCCCCAAAAATGAAATTCAAAATGGCGGACTGGCAGTTTCCTACGAAATACAATAAATTTTAATTTCGCTTTGTAGAGAGAGTTATGACGTTTTTCTTGATCAGTAAAATGTTTTAAAACACATTTTCGTTTCTAAATTAACCTATATGACACTAAAAATTGTATTAGGCGGCTAGTATTAAACTATGACGTCACGTAATGTAAATAAAATATACTGTATCGAGTGTATGTGAGAATGGACATTGCTACATCTTTATAAACTTATATTATATACAACTCTTTAATTCCTACTACCCACTATCAAATCTGCGTATTTGTGCTTGTCATTTTCTTTAAAACTGTTATTATGTACTCCTTTTAAATACTGCAACACAGTTTATTAATTTGTGTTTTCTGTTTCAGACTGACTCGGTGTGCGTCCGCCTTCAAGAATGCAGACCCCTGAAGAATTGTGCGTGATTTGTAAGGAGAAATTGGACAGCGGACAGGAAGTGGTTCACATCTCGCAAAAAGGAGCAGATGGTATAAATGCATCCAGCCGCAGCCGTGGAAGCGATGTTGTTGCAACAGCTGGAATAAGTGTTCACGTTGTATGTAGGAAAAGGTTTACGGATAAAAAGACCATTGAAATAAAGAAGCGACAGACCGCAGCCGAGGCAATACCAAGGAAAAGTGCTCGTTTTCATGAATACGCATTTTCTAGTGCTACTCACTGTTTGTTTTGTGATACCTTTGTGGACTTTTTTTCCAAACACAAACCAAAATCAGAGCATGTCAAAATAAGAACTACAGAGTTCTCCGAAACCATAAAAAGGTGCTGTGAAAGCCGCTGCGATGAATGGTCGTTTAATGTAAAAGGCCGTCTGGAGTATTATCTTCGTGATCTTCCTGCTGCAGATTGTGTCTACCATCACACCTGCAGCGTAAATTTTCGAAGTGGAAAAAACATTCCTCGCGCATACTCCTCCGACGATCATGATTCGAAGAAAGGGAGACCAACTAATGAAGAGCAACACCAAGCATTCCTTCAGACCTGTGCTTACCTGGAAGAGAATGATGATGAACAACTGTTGATTGGAGACCTAATTTCCAAAATGGAGGAATATCTTCAAGGAAGTCAGAGCTCTGTCTACGAACGCAGGCACATGAAGAGAAAGCTTTTAGAACGTTACGGAGACAAGATCATAATATCAGGTGAAAGTGGGAAGGCAGATGTAGTAACACTACGAGACAGCTAATGAAATTCTTATAGATTATCACAAAAAGTCGAAAGAATGTGATATAGATATAGAGCTACAGAAGATTTACCTAGTAGAAGCTGCTGCAAAAATAATCAGAAGTGATATCAAGTCTGTCGACTCGCCTAGAAAAGATGTGTATCCATCTCCAAATGACATCACTGCAGAAAGTGCTCTTGATTACATTCCCAACAGTCTGAAATTGCTATTATCAAAAGCATTTGCGGGACAGGATGCTTCAAGAAAAATAGGTGCAATTGGGCAGAGCATTATGCAAGCAACCCGTCCTAGAGGATTACTATGTCCACTACAGATCGGTTTGTCGGTTCAGCTACACCACAACTTTAGGTCAAGGTACCTTATTGACGTTCTCCATCAGCTGGGTTACTGTTCGTCGTATGCAGAAGTAACAAGATTCGAAAGAAACGCGGCGCTGGCAAGTGGGTCTGGTTCTTTTACTGTTGATGAAAACACTGCAGTCCTTCTAGCAGCAGATAACGTCGATCATGATGTCTGCACTTTGGATGGGAAGAATACCTTTCATGGAATGGGTATAATTGCCGCAATAACTCCGAAGATCAAGATCCACCCTTCTATTCACAGGCGTAATGTTGGTGACAATGACATTAAGAAGATTGCAACCGTTGACATTAGGGAATATAGACACGCGAGAAGCATGTTGAGGGACATCTCATTCCGCGAACTTCCAGTACCCACTGCCACCATAAGTCGACTTAGTCTTCTCTGGCAGATATCTTCAGCAGAAAGATCAGGTCCAAGTTGGTCCGGAACAATGCAGGCAATTCACGGTGGATCAAGTGTCTCACATCACTGATGCTTCAGATATAGAAGTAGATCCTGCACTACTGTTTCAGAGAATGATGACTGTTGCCACTGGCGGAGACATGAATCTTGAAGATGTCATGTGTTACGAACTGTGTGCATATCCTCCTGCATTGTTCGAATCACGAAGTATCTTGAGGAAACCCGACAAGTCTCAGCTAGCTCATGCAATAATCAAATACACTGACACTTTACGCATGGAAGAAGTTCAAGAAATTCAGTGCACAGACCAGTACGTATTGGATGGTGGATCTCTACTACATCGTGTTTCCTGGCGTCAAGATGAAACATATGACAGCATCGCCAACTCATATGCCGATTTCACTCTGAAAACATATGGAAAAGCAATCATTGTTTTTGATGGCTACAGCAGCTCTCCTACGATCAAGGACATGACCCACAGAAGACGCAGCACCAAGACAAGCAGAAATGTGAATCTCAGTCCAAGCATGAAGTTTGTTGGCCAGAAGGAACACTTCTTGGCTAATGAAAACAACAAGCAAGCATTTATTTCCCTCGTAGGTGAGATGTTGAAGAAGCACGGGTGTACTGTTCACAACGCAGATGGGGATGCTGATGTGGACATCGTTCGTGCAGCAGTTTCCTCATCAGAAAATGCAACTACAACAGTAATAGGGGAAGACACCGACTTGCTGATTCTCCTTCTGTACCATGCCAAGGACAGTGGTTTCAAGTTGTACTATTGCAGCGATATAAGACGGGGACCATCTCCTAATCCTGTGTATGATATTCTCAGCATTCAATCATTGTTAGGCAATGACATCTGCAAGTATCTCCTGTTTGTGCATGCTTTCACGGGCTGTGATAGCACATCCAGAATTTTTTCGATCGGTAAAGCCAAAGCATTCGACACACTGATGAAGGTGGCTGAACTCCGTTCAGTTGCAAATACATTCTGTTCTGATTGTTGCCAACACTCTGACATTGAAGCCGCTGGAAGAAAGGCAATGCTTCTGTTGTATGGCTGCAAAACACTTGAATCCACTAACGCACTACGTCATCGAATGTTAGTTGAAAAGGTAGCTACAGCTAAATCTTTTGTTACACCCGAACGTTTGCCACCTACCGATGCGTCCACAAAGTACCACAGCTTTCGCACATACTTTCAAATACTAATCTGGAAGTCTACAGAAGAGAAGATCGATGCAGAACAGTGGGGTTGGTATGTAAAGAATAATTCCTACTACCCTACAGCCTGCGACAAGCCACCAGCTCCAAATTATCTACTCAACATGATCCGCTGCTCCTGCAAGACGAAATGTGCTACTTCAAGATGTGGATGCAAGCATAATGGAATGCCCTGTTCAGCCGCTTGTGGCGAGTGCCAAATCAGTGGTTGCGATAACAACCCAAGTACCGGTAATCTATCCGATGATAGTGATGAAGAGGATTAATTTCTGTATGTTTGTGACCAGGTATCACTTCTTCTGTAATGAACATAACTTGAAACTGGGAAAAAAATAATTGTTGTATTATTGATTATAAAAATCTGTAAAAAGCTATATAACATTATATTTGCGTAATAACTGGTTGTGTTGTATATTGTTGAATTATTTAAAACATTACAACTGAAAGAAAAAGCATCAAATGTATCTCTATAAATAAAAGCGTAAATTATATATTTTTTTTTTTCGTAGGAAACATCCAGTCCGCCATTTTGAATTTCATTTTTGGGGGTGTTCCCGGGGTCCAATTTTGTCGGATTTTGGATATGTTATTCGGCAATGGTTCCTGAGCTGGAAACAGTTTAGAAAGCTTCTGAAGCAATTTTGCCCAGGTCTAACTACAAATTGCCTGGACTAAAAGGATTTCTAATGAAATGCTTGAAGTTTATTTAGAAAAAACGTGTCTTTGGTGCCAAATAAATGTTCTGACATTATTAAGGCGACGAGCGAATATAAAATATATTGATTATATATTATTGTTTTGTACAAATTTAATTTGTAACATATTATTTCTATATAAAAACATTTCCTAAAAATATCTCTTCACTCAACATAATTCTTATTAGAGTAACCATTCCATTAAATTTGGAGGCGTCCTCAGAGTTATGACCAATATTATATATATATAAACTCCCTTTTGAGTTAAAATCCCTCCACCCTCCGCGCTCTTTGATTCAGATTTCACTTACCAATTTTTACTTTTTATAAATAGCACGGAAATGGCTAATAAATTTCTACAACGCTGCGAGTTTTACAGCAATGCAACGGATGAATCCAAGGCAGACATGTTGTGGTTCCACCACAAATGGAATCCATTACGATTACCTAGCAAGTCCATGATTACGATTCCTTCCAAAATTAATGGATTCGATTACGATTACATTAAAAACTGTAATCATGATTCCTACGATTCCAAATTAGGTAAACAGAAGAAAAACAACACATAATCACTGTTATGAAGGATTGCAATGACTGAAATCAAACTATTTAAATAAAGTGATTTAAATCGAATTAAATTATAAGGAAAAAAATAATCGATTGAAATCAAAATATGATTTTTCTTTCTCACAGATAACGAATAGTACTACTCCATCAACATAATCGTATTTTAGTTATATCTTACCATATATGGGTGAGTTAGGAGTTAGGACTATTTTTAAATCAGTTATTTTCTAAGTACTATTGCAGTTATTCTTTTTCATAATGAGCGTGTGACTATGTTGCAAAACAATTAATGCTATATAATAGGAAATATTAGATACTACAAAAAATGACAAAATTCAATAAGTCATAAATTAATGAGAATATTTAAATACAAATTTTTAGTTCTTGATGAAAATTTTATTCATGCCACATATTTCTTAGGATTATAAATTACTTCTTTAACTTTTGGTTAATTTACGCGTCATTAGGGGTAACGGGATGAGCGCCAATGCTTCAGGTGTGTAATGGAAGTAAGTGGGTTGAGAACCCCTGGTTTGGACAGAAGTATATTTCCAAACATACTTCCGTCTAAAGACTGGGTTTTATTGTAATGGCAACTTGACTTTCATTGATATGTTGTAATATGTAATCGCGATTACGATTCCTTTTGCCGTGGAATTGATTACGATTCCTCAAAAATGTGGAATCGATTCCATTGATTACGATTACAACATGTCTGATCGAAGGCAATTAGATGTGATCTCCGTCAATTCCTTGATTACTCCGCACTCACTATCATTCCATTCCCATTCCATTCCCATTCCCATCTGTGGTCCGCAAATGCAAATGCACAAAAGTAAAAAATCCACATTTGAGAAGTGTTTCTTGAATTGAGAAACAATGTCACTCCATTCCCATTCGCCGTAAAGGCATCAAATTAGAATGGTTAATATTTCCTAACCTAACTTAATTTAATCTAAGCTATCCTAACCCAACCAAACTTAACCTAACCTGGACCAAAGTAGAAAAGTCGTGGATGAGAATGGCATGAATTGGGAATATACCGACTTGAAAATGCCTCATCTGATATTCCCACTATCGGCTTTCCCACTCTTGGGCGCGGAATGAAATGGGAATGACATTGAGTAGAGGATGATACCGATTGAGAGCACTTCTGTTTCTAGTTTTAGTTCTTCTACAGAACTATTTTCCACAACGTGGAGGAGTTGCTTTCGCATTTCTTCCTGAGGAAGACTCGTTTAAACTCTGAATCGGAACGTCCTACTGTTCTTTTTGTTAGAAAACTTTTTTCAACAAGTGGTGTTGGTTTTTATTTAATTACATATAAGCAAGGATTAACTTTACAAAAAATATAATTTTCCACTAGGGTTAAAATCTTCTTACTCGTAAGTGTGGGTTATGTTAACGGCTATGTCGAGCATAATGGTGGGGTCGTAAATGGCGTGAGAAAAGTTTAGTTTGCAAGTTTCTTCCTCCCCGAATGACAAGAGGGGGCTTCCGTCCCCAAAATAAACTACAATGCAGCTGCCCCCTCCTACACTCTCGCATGTTATCTCGAAAGTCTTCTCCTCTCCCTGTGATTGAGGGAAAGAAAGAAAGATTTGTTACAACATGTACACACACACACACACACAAGTTGGCTATCTTACGAAACCGCGACACTTTCACATTTTCAATTGTGCGTGGTGACATTTAACCTAATTTAAATAACCTATTTAATTTAACCTAATGTAACAGGACCTAACCTAACATAACCAAACCTTCACTATACTATTCCCTTTTAGATGATATTTAATGATTTTCATTGGAAAAAGCAAACCTAAAATTATGACACGGTTAATGTTACTACACACACCCTGGTGTCGCGATGTGCTCGGTGTGTATACTAAAGATTGTTGCTGTTTCATAAGGTAATCAAGAACACACTTACCCCTTCTGTCACTTCCGAAAAACCATCGACTTGAAGACCTCTCAACTGACCCACAATCTCGAGGAAAAGGTCGATTGAAATTTCCTCAAATATATTCTTGGCGATTACAGTAATGTTTAAGAACGTTTGCTGAACAACAAAAACAAATACGTTAGACGTGTATATATATGATACAAGCCCACGGGGAAAAAGAAAAATTATTCCAAGGACGTCATTCCCTGACGAGGTGTACTTCTGAATACACGAAAGACCTTGGAATCACTTTTCTTTTTCCCTGTGGGTTTGCATCATTCATTCATTTCACGTGTTTAATTGTGAAATTCATCCCATATATACAGCATATACCATCATCTCTTATACTCTTTCGGGCACAAAGCCAAAACGTGGAATTAGAAACTATATAGAAAGCTACAATTATAACATTAAAATGAAGCTAATTATTAAGTAGTAATGAAGAAAACTTTAATAAAATGAATATGTAAAATTAATAATAACTGACAAATTCATATAATGCTTGAAATTAATTCTAATAAAGACGAAATCTAGGAAATAAAATTTTTAATTATCTAAAAGCTGAAAAATCCTAATTAAAATCCAAGTTGCTAATTATTAATTAATTAATAATCCGGAACTACTTACGAAATCAAAATGATAATTGAAATAATCGATAGTTGGGAAGAACTTGTCTGCCACAATATATTCTTGGATGACTGATGTATTCACGGTGAATTGCAGAATGTAGGTTTCTACTGTGCCTGTTATTGAATACAAACGAGTCATCATACTTGCAGCTTTTACTTATTTATTCACGCGCATTTGGCTCTCTTTTTAATCCACTTATACGGGGTGATTCTCTATTTATGTCACATTTACAAGAAATAATTAAAAACGAACAGATTAATTTGCTTTCATGAAACTTCGCACGATATTGTAGAAGGAGGAGTTTCATTTACGAGTACACAACATGGTTAAAATTTCCACTTTGCTATGTTACGCTACGAATCCGTGCAGTGTAACTTCCTATCACGATCACCAGTGTTTCTTTGGACCACTCTTTATTGCCACAACGGTGAAACTGCTTACCATCGCATCCTCTAACAACAGCTCATCCAGTTTCTTATGGTCCAAGACGCATGTAGAGAGAGCTTGGTTTCAAGAGGACGGGGTTAAGACCTCATACAGTAAATATCGTTTTGGACTTTTGTACGAAACTTTTGGCTCCAGAATCTTGTCTAACAGGTACTCACCCCCCACCCACCCCCACCCAAATCTACGACTGTGGTCTTGCATAACCTCCTTTGTCACCTGATCTTAAAGCCTGTAATATCTTATTTTGGATATATCTAAAGGACAGGGTCTTCAACGAAAACCCCATGGCACTGGATGCAATAAAAGCAGCGACTGAACTTGGAACCCGCTCCTTTTCTACTGAAATGAGGACCATGATAAGAATTTAAAAAAAAAAAGAAATCACCCTTTCACAATAATCGTGTCAAGTTTCATGAAAGTACAAGTAATGCGTTCATTTTTAATTGTTTTTTAAATACGACACAATTAGAGAATCACGCTGGATGTCTATGTTTCTCTATATACCTCATTATATACAAGGTGGCGCAAAAGTCAGGACCCATAGGCATTATAACATTTATTAGAGAGAGAGAGAGAGAGAAAGAGAGAGAGAGATGAAATCGATCTGTCATCTGTAAGAGAACTAACTGAACATCTTAAAGACGGAAAGTGTCTATGACTGACCCCGCAGTGGACAAAGTTAATGGTAGTCAGTTTGAGCATTTACTAGAATGAATATATTATAATCCCTATGAGTCCTGACTTTTGCGCCACCCTGTATACACTTGATGTCAAAATTCTTGCCACACCACTACAGTACTTAGCAAATAGTAACACTTAAAAAATTTACTTTTTTAAGCGTTTTGACAAAATCTTCAGCTACTAATCGTGTACAATTAAATGCTAAAACGGATTTTCGAACTTACCTTGAGACATGGACGGAAAGAAACTCAAATTTTTGTCCATCGGATACTGGTTACCGGTTCTGCCAAATCCCGGTCGAGGAGTGGTGGCCGTCAGTGAAGGAAAATACATGTTGGTGATATCAAAGTCAAACACTTGTTCGTAAATGGTAATCTGAAATTAATTCAAAATCAGCATTCGTATAGCCTACTAGAGTGATTTTTAACGTAATCCGGTAGCTACAAATGTGTGGCACCGGGTACTGACGGCACACTTCCAAACCAATATTAAACATAAAATAAATCAGAATACGAAATTACAACAAACGTAGTTTACGTTTGTTAAAAGAAGAGATGATGATGAAGAGAACAGCCCAAAGATCAAAATGAAAAGCTCTCTTCCATTTTCGTTTGGGTCGTCCAAGAATGAAAAATCCAAAATCAGGAGTCTAGATAGGAGATAATTCTCAACTCGATCCATTCCCATTCCCATTCCCACTGTAGGATTTTCTAATTAAAATTACTCGTAGAATTTTCATAAGAAAATATTCTTCGAGTTTCCTTTTACGTTTCCCAAAACGGGACACGCATTCCCAAATCTGAAATTCCCACCTCGAGGACGAGAATGGGAATGGAGGACGAGAATGGGAATGGAGTCAAGAGGAAAGTAAGAAAATAAAAAGAATTCGTCAATGCAG
Source organism: Bathynomus jamesi (assembly GCA_023014485.1). Lineage (NCBI taxonomy): Eukaryota > Metazoa > Arthropoda > Malacostraca > Isopoda > Cirolanidae > Bathynomus > Bathynomus jamesi. The sequence goes on from JAJOZX010001297.1 coordinate 365,745, forward strand.
TGAACCCAAAACGGATTAAAAACGGATAAAAACTGGATAAAAATCCGATTAAAAACACATCAGTTGTAACTCACCGTACTCACGACATCAACAATCCCAGACACGATATTACTGATGTTCGCCGTCATGAAATAAATAGCACCGATGGGATAAGCATGAGGGAAAACTGGTTTCTGATCGCCGGGATCTTCGAAAGGGACGACTTCGAAGGGGGTTCCATCCCCCCAGTCGATGGAGATGGTGGCGTTGGTCGGGAACGGTAAACCGGCCACGTCCTCAAACACAAAGATTGGAGCTGAAATTACATCATTATATATATATATATATATATATATATATATATATATATATATATATATATATATATATATATATATTCTAAAGCTGAATAAAACATGTATTGGACACGTTCCAGAAAACATAAGAAATCCATTATAATTAAAACCAGTGTTAGCTCAAGCTTACTATCTCGTGGCACTAAAAATGCCCCTATGTAGTCATATATGGGTGCCATTGTCCAGTACTGTGAAACCATATGTAAAGCGTGGATAGTAATTTCTGCCTTAACCGACCCCGGTGGAACGCCGGTTATTTCATCCGGTAGAATGTTATGGCTGTTGAAAGCGCCCACCACTAAATAGTAGACTCCTTCGGCAAGGATGGTTCGAGATAAAGGAATCTGATGAGGGCCGTCTGGTAGAGGGTAATCGACTGTGGACATAACGATAATAATCAGTAAGGAAGGTCCAAACCTGGTACAGATAGCACTTAGCCAACTAATGCAGTCCATTGCGCTAACTCCCAGATTATTATTACCAGCACCATCGAGGATAAGGTAGGTTGATTTTCCGCATTTTTTTAGATATCGACTTTGAACTAGTCGAGATAGTCGGGGCTTAATATGATAATAACTGACAAAAAATTTCAGATCCCTAGTTTTAACCGTTTTTTGAGGAAACCGTTTCAAAAATCGTCAAAAAATCGTACCGAAAAATACCGCATTTTCGCAATTTTCGGCCAAAAAAACATGCTATTTTCATAAAAAAAACGAAAAAGTTACAATTTTATTGAAAAAAAGTAAAATAAACATGTACAGAGTCAAAGAGACACATTTAGATCCCAAGATCATCATAATTTTCACTGTAAGAGCCCTTAGAAGCAAAGGAAGGCCTCATCTGGCGGCTTAGGGCTTTGGCCAGAATGTGTTTGTGCCTTGATTCGAGTCCATAAACAGTATGGGAAGCTTCAGATGTCAGCTTCACGGCCCTTTCAACACTCTGAGAATGTGAAGGCAGATCAGGCAGCTCCAGCTTGGTGCCATTCAGCAATGCTTCTTGAAGCTCCTGGTCAGAAAAGTCTTCTGTGAGAGCAGGTTCACAGATGCCACTTTGAGAAAGGTTGATTAGTTCTGACCAGTGGGTAGCTTCAATGTTGATGGCTGTGATCTTCTTCAGCCTCTTCTTGGCTGGCTTCCCACTTCTGAAAGAATAATAATTAATTTATTTTTTATTCCAGTTTAAGATTTAATCCCTATTAGTCTCAGAATTGCTGATTTAAATTAAACTTAAATTAAAAAAAAAACCCGAGTTCTATAAATCCCCATAATCGAATTTTTTTCAGAAAGAAGGTAAGATTATTTCCACAGATCCCAGCTGGAAAGAGCCCTTGGGTCCTATTTTGGCCCTCTGATCTCTCAAGTATTCCCTCTCCTCTACTGGAACCTGAAATATTAAAGTATATTAAATAGCGGATCTAAAATAAGAGATAAAATCCTGAAAAAAAATTGATTATTAATTTCTATTACCAGGGGGGGGGGGGGGTTGGGGGGGGGGTTAAGATTACAGGAGGAAAATGCAGATATTTTTCAATTACAAGCATTGAATTTCCTTCCATTTAAAAGGCACCTAATCGCACTAAGTTAGGCCAGTTAAAAGTTAAAAAAATAATAGCATTACTTTCTTACTGGGAGGACAAGTGCAGATTATGTGCTGTGTTTGACAATTTTCTTTCTTGCACTTCACAGCATTGTCATCACAGGAACGAACGGTAGCTTACAGGTGCAAGCAGAAATGTCAAAAAGTTTATCCAGCTTTTCCTCCAGATTCTGCTCCTGGATTGTAGAAAGAGATTTCCTGTTTATCTCTTTTGCTTTCTTGAAGCACACTTTATCCACCAATTTCACTACATAATATTCCTCATACAGGGGCAGCCGCGGGTTCACTGCCTGCCAGATCTCAATCACATCCTTTGCTATCATTTTAGCAATATCATAGTCTTTCAAGTCCGGGTGGCTGTTTTGGAGGAAATAACTGTACTGCTGAATAACTTGGCGAAGGGTAGGAGGCTCTGTTTTATCCAAAGGGGAAGGCTGGCCACTGAATTTTTTGGCACTATCACTTCGAGTTAACACTGCAGACTTCCGTTTTTTACCCATTTTTATGAAATATCTGAAAATAAACACAATTAAATGAACGCATCATAAAATAACTTAATTTAATACACATTTTATAGGTAAATATCATTAAAAAATACAAAATAATACACTAATAAACATCTATAATGCATTTACAATAAGTTTCAAGCATCGTTTTGTTAAAAAAGCCGAATTTTAATTGATTATTTTGATGAAATAAGGTCCGATATTTTATTTGTTTACATTGCGCGAATGCCGCGCGCGCGATTTTACGCGTAAAATTCGGCAATTTTACAACTTAAAAATAATTAACAATCCTCAAAAAATACAATCATTTTCACAAATATGAGTTGGTGCAACGTTTTTTATACATAGTCAGGGGGCTTAATCCAAAAAATCACCCCGATTGTTCCCTTTGTTCCAAAAGTACCATTTTTTTACCAGGGATAGATATGACCATAAGCATTCATTTTTTGCGGGAGCCAACATGGGCTCTCCCTGTGGCGGCCATTAGGACGAATCCATGGCCGCCATCTTCTGACATTGGGCGATAAAATAACAACCAATCATAGTAGAACAGCAATAATGACACTTTTTGTATGTTTTGAGTATAGAGAGCAAGTCTGATATTTGTTTTTTCAAGATAACGTCAGGTCGTATATATTCATCTGACCTCTAGACAAAACAGAAGTATTAGCATGTACATGTTGGCAGGTCCTGAATGGTCAGAATGATAGAAGAGTTTGAGAATGCTCAGAAACTTACAGAAGGACCCAACGGCCACCGCGAAACAGCACGTGTCTACAGGCTAGGTTTTTGAAGGATGGCAAGTCATTCACAAAGGGGTGTCTGAACTGGGCAACCCCTTCCTGGCCACAAATCAGGAGCTTGTAGCCCTTGACACCACGATGTTATGGAGAATGAAGTAGCAGCATCCTGTCACAGATACAGGAAGTTGGCCAAGCCCTTCATGAGGAGTATGTAAAGACTAGGCTGGACAAGGGACAGTTCCTATATCAACACTATAAAGAAAAACAATGTGTACACATTCAGCAATCGGCCAGACCCACGCAAGAAGAGTAGCAAAGTGGGGTACAGAAGCAAAACACAGTAGTGCTCATTACTCAGCTATTCCTGTCTCTACAATCACGTCCAGATGCGGATATGACAGAATTTTTCACATACGAGAATCAGCGAGAGCCCCCTTCACTCTCAGACCGAGGTTCACTCAGAGCTGGAAATAAATCAGACATTCTTGCATGTGTCAATACACCAACTGGATCTGCCAATCCTGCTAAACAAGTGACAGTTCAGTTGTATGACATGGCCGCCATCGTCCACATTGTGCGTCCAAGTAGAGCATCAGCATTTGCTGAATATGTATCTCTACACATCATACCTTTCATTAAAGCACAGATGACTGACACAGTTGAGCGCGTCGATGCCGTGTGGGATACCTATCCTGAAGACAGTCTGAAATCACTTGCACAGCAGCGGCGTGGTTCAGGAGCACGTACTCGACTTGATCCAGATAGTGATGGTACCACACCCATTCCCAAGCGAGACTGGCAGTCATATTTGAAAAATGTGGAAAACAAGAAGGAACTGTTCGTCTTTATCAGTAAACAGCTGATCAAGATTGACATGGGTGGAAAACTCCTCCTCAGCACTGAATTAGAAACTGTGCTCTCCAATAAAGCATTTGATATATCAGGGCTCCAACCATGCAACCACACAGAGGCAGATACGCGGATCATTCTGCATCTTGCTCACGCATCATCTCAGGGTCACAAGAAAGCATTCATCCGCACTGTTGACAGTGACATAGTCGTTCTTGCCATTGCTTTCTTTCAACAGCTTGACCTAACAGAACTCTGGATTGGTTTTGGTAGTGGCAAATATTACCGAGACATCCCAGTGCACAGCATTCAATCACAGCTTGGTCCATCAAAGTCGCTGGCTCTACCTCTGTTCCATGCACTAACAGGCTGCGACACTACGTCTCAGTTTCTTGGATGTGGGAAGAAGACAGCATGGACTGCATGGAATAATACACCAAACTTAACTGAAACCATGATCAAATTGACTGAAGACCCCGAGTCCTTCAGTCTAGTATCTCCTGAAATGACACACATTGAGAGGTTTGTTGTGCTCATGTACAGTAAAACATGTGGACAAGCATCTGTAAACGTAGCCAGGCACCATCTGTTTCTAGTGGCAGTCGATCATTGGACAGCATACCACCTACCCAAGCTGCCCTCTTCCAGCATATCAAGAGGTCATTGTTGCAGGCAAGTTTTGTGTGGAAGCAGTCAACCACATGCCATCAGACACTCCCTGCTTTTGATAAATGGGGATGGGAATATGACAAGCGCAGCAACCAATGGCTCCCTTTCTGGACAACTCTCGCTGATGCCAGTAAGGCATGTGCTCTTCTCCTTCATTGCGGATGCAGTAAAGCCTGCAGAGGGAATCGCAAATGCAGTAGTGCTGGAATTCGATGTACGACACTCTGCAAGTGTGAGGGTGGCTGCCTGAACAATGACGACTATTAATCAGTGAACAGCCATCTATTGGATAGACATTATCATGAGATGCAGTACTGTGAGTAAAAGGAATAAAGAAGATTGTACTTGCGTATATACTAAAGTTTAATAGCAAAAGATGTTGATGCTGACTCTTATTTTTTATCAAGTTAACTATGTAACCTGTACTAGTATTGGTACTCAAGTGGATGTCATTTTGGACAGCGGCCATTTTGATTTGGCCAATATGGCCGCCACAGTGGGAGCCCAGCTTGGCTCCCGCAAACATTCAAATTAGTATGGTCATAGCTACCTGTGGTCCAAAAATGGCACTTTTGGAATGATTTGAACAATTATATGATTAAGCCCCCTGACTGAACCCCTAACTTCAGTGTCTTCAATTCGTTTATAGGGAAAAGGTGTTACTCACCGAGCTAAAGAAGTTCGCGACTGCGGAGATGAGCTCCGGTTAAATCAAATCCTTGCAATGGATGACTTGCTTGTTATATACCTTTTGCAATCAAGTGGATTGGAGTTCGAGACCCTCAAAAGTTACTTATTTCTTCAAAGACTTTGGCCTCTTTGCGAATATCTAAATGGTTCATATGACAGAAAGGACCTCCAGCTTTACGTGGAGTCAGAATCATCTAAGGGTCATTACATCATCCTTTTTTATGCAGGAAGGAAGGGCCAAGGGCAAATGCCCGCAAAAGCGACCCACCCCACCCCATAGAAGAAGAGAGCCAAAATCAAGGTCCAGGGTTTTCGAGATGCCTGGACACTCTGCACTTGAAAGATTGAAGGTCAAAGACAAGGGGAAAGATGGAGTGAGGAAGAGTGTTGCAGAGTTGACCGGTAGAGTAGATGAAAGATTGAAAATACCGATTAATCCTTGCGTTAGAGAGTTGGACAGAAAAGGAATGAAAAAGTGTTGAAAGTCTGATACTGCGTGCTCTCCTTAAAGGAGGAGGCATGCATTTAGAGAATTCAGAAGAGCAGTGTCCGTTATAATAGCGATAGTAAAGAGAGAGTGAGGCAACATTGTGGCAAAGAGAGAGGGACTGAAGACAGTCAGTAAGAGGAGGGGAATTGATGAGACGAAAAGCCTTTGATTCCACCCGGTCAAGTACGGCTGTGTGGGTTGAACCACCCCATACATGAGAAACATACTCCATACACGGTCGGACAAAACCCCTGTACAGAGACAGCAATTGAGGGGGGATGAAGAAACTGCGGAGGCGGTACAGCTGCTGTACAACAGCACACCTAACCTCTTAGAAGTTGTTTTGGAAACAGAGTACCATATATGTGATCTTTCCAGGAAAAATTACGAGAAAGGGAAACGCCAAAAATGTTAAGAGAAGAGAAAGGGTTGAGTTGCGTTGTTGAAGGTAAGGGGATAGTCGTGTGAAAGATCGTGACGAGTAGAGAGATGGAAGAACCGAGTTTTTGAGGCATTGAAAGCCACAAGTTTTCTCTGCCCCAATCAAAGAGTGGAATCATAGGCAAAGGAGTGAATAGGACAGAATGTGCGAATTAAAAGCTTATTGATAAATAAAAGGAAAAAGTGGGTGAAAGGACAGAACCCTGAGGAATACCACTGTTAATAACTTCAGGAGAAGAACAGTGGCCACCTACAACCGCAACTATATATCGGCCAAAAAGGAATCAGAGAGGAAGGTACAAATGGAAAGATAGAAACCGAAGGGCAGTTTAGTAATTAAAGATTTGTGCCAGACTCTATCAAAAGCTTTTGATATGTCTAGCGCAATAGCAAAAGTTTCACCGAAATCCTGAAAGGAGGATGACCAAGAGTAAGAGAGATATGCAAGAAGATCGCCAGTAGAGCGTCCCTTACGGAACCCCTATTGAATATCTGAAAGAAGATTGTGAGAAGAGGGGTGTTTAAGAATCTTCCGATTAGGAATAGATTCAAAACTTTAGAGAGGCAGGGAATGAAAGCATTTGGACGATAGTTGGAGGGTTGAGAGCGGTCACCCTTCTTTGGGACAGGCTGAATGAAAGCGAACATCAAACAGGAAAGAAAAGTACCAGATGAAAGACAAAGACGAAAGTATATGCCTAGGCAGGATGTCAGCACAGAAGCACAGTTCTTGAGAACAACAGGAGGTACACACCATCAGGATCGTACGCCTTCCTAGAGTTGAGCCGAGATAGGACAGAAAGAACGTCTTTGGAGATTCTAATTTCAGACAAAATATAGTCAAAGGGAGGAGGAGATGGAGGAACAGCACCGGTATCGTCCAGGGTTGAGTTGGAGGCGAAAGTTTGAGCGAAGAGTTCAGCTTTACCGGGAAAAGAGACGGCAACTGAGCCGTCGGAATGGAAAAGGAGAGAAAGAAGTGGAAGTAAAGTTGTTGAAGAGGTTCTTAGCTAGATGCCAGAAAGAGCCAGAAGAATTAGAATTGGATAGGTTTTCACATCTTTGATAAAAGAATGTTTGGCGAGTCGAAGAACAGAGTTTGCACTATTCCGGGTAGAAATATAAGCTGAGTGAGAGTCAGGAGTTGGATGGCGACAGTACCTTCTGAAAGACTCCACTCTGTTGCGGATAGCATCAGAACAACTAGAGTTAAACCAAGGATTTTTTGCACTGGTAGTAGGAATAGAATATGGAATGTACGTCCTCCATGCCCGAGAGAATCACCTCCGTGATGCGCTCAGCACACTCGGAAGTGCCCCGGCCACGACAGCAGTAATCATTCCATGCGAAATCACTGACGTATTGCCTAAGGGCTTCCCAATCAGCGGCGCAAAAGTGCCAAAGGCGTCTCTCTTGGGAGGATCCAAAGTTCCAAATTGGAGCAATAGGACGGGAAACAGATATAAGATTGTGGTCGGAGGAGCCCAACGGAGAAAAAGGTTTTAGAGAGTAAGAAGAAGGATGAGGGGTAAGAAATAAATCCAGAATATTGGGCCTATCTCCAAGGCGATCGGGGATACGAGTAGGGTACTGTACAATCTGCTCCAGGTTATTTAGGATAGAAAAGTTGTAATCTCGTTCACCAGGGATGTTAGTGAAATGGAAAGAAAGCCAAAAGTGGTGGTGAACATTGAAATCTAAAATGGAGATTTCAGCAAAAGGAGAGCGGGATAAAATGTATTTTATTTTGGAAGTGAGGTCGTCAAAGAATTTTGAATAGTCAGTAGAAGTAGGAAAAGGTAGACAGTGCAGATGTATCTATTTTGAGATTGGCATGTAAGCCGTAGCCAGAGGGTATAGAATTCGAAGGATTCGAGTTCGGGAATACGAGAACAAGTTAGGTCATCGCGTACATATATGCAACATCCACCTTTGGAGTGAAATTGAGCATAGAGAAAGAGGGTACAGAAATGGGGTTGCTGTCAGTCGTCCCAGACACCTGAATTTCAGTGAGGAAGAGAATGATGAGGTTTAGAGAAGGAGAGTGGTGTTCAACAGATCTGAATGCAGAAGAGGGTCAAACATCCAATTATTAAACAGACCCAACGTCGCTCAACTTCGTTGATCTTACGGGAATGGCGTAACCACATGGCCAAGACGTAGCCCTCAAAGTTACTTCATACATGTACTCAACCTTCTTTGACTACTACTATTTATTATCAGTGTCAAAATCATAATCATTATCATTGTCAATCATCATTATCATTGCCAATGTCAAAATCATAATCATTATCATTGTCAAAATCATAATCATCATCATTATCAGTCAATATCAAAATCATTATCATTGTCAATGTCGAAATCATAATCATTATCACTGTCAATGTCAAAATCCTTATCATTAACATACATACGCAGAAACTCTTCCGTAACTTCAGGACCATTTGTTGGAGTGAAATTCAAGTCGAATCTAATTGGACCCGCTACACTGAACATTGTTATCAAGTCCAAAGCAAATGTGGTACTGTAAAGGAAATAATAATAATAATAATAATAATAATAATAATAATAATAATAATATATCGTTCTCTTCCCCTCTGCGAATACCCAGAAAGAACGGTTCGGTAGTTAGAAAGCTTTGTAAGTAACTATACTGCTCCCCATTAAAAAGTTATTAACGACGTTTATAATTTCCTAAAATAATAATAATAATAATAATAATAATAATAGTAATAATAATAATAATAATAGTAATAATAACAATTAATAGTAGATCAATTATGAACATCATCAGTGATGTTATTATAAATTTGTTTTGGGTTTTGTGCACTTTGGAAATCAACTTCAACGTTAACATTATAATTGTAGGTTGATTATATGCAGTGGCGTACTAAGTGGGGTGCGAGGGGGGGCGGTCCGCCCCGGGTGACAGCCAGGAGGGGGGTGCCATCGGGAGAGTTGAAATACCAGTACAAGTTTTCAAACCAAATGAAAACTTCGCCAAAGTAAGAAAAAAAATATAAAAATGTTCAAACTATTACAGCAGCTTAATGGTAATTTCCACTATAAAATAATTTTTTATTTTTATTGGCAATACAAAATTTACAAACGAAAAATTAAATATTTGATAAAAATTACATCGAAAGGCGAACGTTTGTTGACGTTTTAGTCATCAGTTTATTGAGCGTAGCCAGCTGGCTTCAACTGACATTCCAAGTCTTGTTCACTTGACACTGTGACTCCACATACATGAGGTATGTTTCATTAAATAATTATGATAAAGCATAAAGTGCTGGTGTTTATAACAATATCATGGTACTTATACCAGTGTCCAGTAATTTTTGACAATGTGGTATCATAGTGATGTTTAAGTGTTTATAAATGCATCGTCGTGATGTTAAAGAAACTCATGTTTATGAATGGTGGCCCCTGTGACTACTGGAATTGGTAGAGTTGTTGTCAAATTATGATCCAGTTTTGAAAGAACATTTTGTAAGGATTAAACATTCTATTCCATCTGGGAGGAGAGTGGCTTCGTATTTATTTCCAAAGATTCAGAATGAGTTAATTTGCCTTTTGGGGAATTACGTCAAAGAGAAAATAGTGGCTGACATCAAGAAAGCAAAGTATTTTGGGATTCTTTTTGACAGCACTCCTGATGTGTCCCACACTGATCAGATGTGTGAAGTGATCAGATACGTCCAATCGTCCATATTGAATGTGACAAAGTTGAAGTAAAGGAATCATTCTTGAGCTTCTTCCCTATTGCTGAAAAGACTGCTGCTGAGCTCACAGGGGATATCCTGAGACATCTGGAGAGAGATGGACTGGACATAAACCTGTGCCGTGGTCAAGGATATGACAACGCTGCAACTATGGCTGGGATTCATGGTGGTGTTCAGTCAAAGATCAGAGATATTAATCCCAAGGCTTTGTTTGTGTCTTGTGCAAATCATTCTCTGAACCTTTGCGGAGTGTACTCATTTGGAAGCATTTCTTCATGTGTGACTTTTTTTGGAACCTTGGAGAGAGTCTATTCCTTCTTTTCAGTCTCAACTCATCGATGGGAAGTGCTGATGGAAAATGTAGGCATGACAGTCAAAAGACTTTCCCAGACAAGATGGAGTGCTCATTATGACGCTGTGAAACCAGCGAAGACAAATTTTGAAAAGCTGACCTCAACCCTTGAAGTACTGTGCGATCCCAAAGAAAATGTGGACACAAGAGGATCAGCTCAGATTTTGCTGTCTGCTGTATGTGATTTCTCTTTTTTGAGTTACCTTTCTTTCTGGTGTGAAGTCCTGGAAGAAATTAATCTCACACAAAAGTATTTGCAAACAGTTGGAATCAGCCTTGAAAAGTGCATTGTGAAGTTCCAAGCTCTAAAACTGTTTCTTGAAGATCAGCGCAATGAAATTGTGGAGAGGGCCATTCATTATGCAACTACAAAGTGTGAGGAAATGGACATTTCTACGGAGAGAAGAGGGAGAGTAAAGCTCCGAAAAAGGATGCCAGGAGAGATGGCAAAGGATGCTGGTCTCACATTGCCAGAGGAAGTAAAAAGGGCTATGTTTGAATGTCTTCATCGCTTTCATCAAGAATTGGAGATTCGTTCTAAGGCAATGGATCAAATTCTCTCAATCTTCGCTGTTATTCAGCCAAACACTTTGGTTGTTGCAACAGAAGAACTTCGGAAGTATATTCCAAATTTGACTCAGATTTTCGATGAATTCTCTGATGAAGATATCAGTGTGGAAATTGGACGACTTCGGAGGCATTTGGAAGCTGCCAAAATCAGCGTTGAAGAGGCAAAGAAATGGACAGCATTGCAGTTTCTGGAGTTTATTGTGAAATGGGATTTTTGTGAATCTTTGCCAAGCTTGTCACTGTGTTTGAGATTCTTTTTGACTGTCTGTGTGTCTATTGCTTCATGTGAAAGAAGTTTTTCCAAATTGAAATTGATAAAATTTTCTTTCGCTCGACCATGAGTCAGACAAGATTGATAAATCTCGCTTTACTTTCAATTGAACATGAATATGCAAAGAAGATGAATTTTAATGAGGTCATTGATCAATTTGCAGAAATTAAGGCTAGGAAGCAGAGACTGTGAATCCTCTCTATTTACCTTTGAAGAATAGGCTGAGCGTTGAGACTGGATTTCCTGTTTTTTGTATAAAATAAAATGCAGTATAACCTGTTCACTGAATTTTTAATGTCCTGCATTTTTCTTATTTCCAATTTGCTTATGACAGTACTGTACTATTTAAAGATCTACTTGCAAACGTAATATATGTTTCTGTGTGTTTAAATTTTAAAATTATTTATGGGGAGTGCCGAAGGAAGAATCCGCCCCGGGTGCCAAATACTTTAGGTATGCCCCTGATTATATGGTACACTAAAAACTGATCCTATGGGTTAATCCCTAAGTGCCCATTGGTAGAATTTTCTACTGACAAAATTGTTTGTAATTATTGCATCACTTTTTCTTGTATTCACGTGATCTTCGGTATGAGTCATTGATATGACGCAATCTAAATATCAATGACTCATACCGAAGATCACGTGAATACAAGAAAAAGTGATGCAATAATGACAAAAAAAATTTGTCGGTAGGAAATTCTACCAATGGGCACTAATAGGTCAGTAATAAACAGTGAGGAGAGCCATAAACTGGAAGAGCGCTCAGGCCACACGAATGCTGTCCATTGCGCTAATACCAGTAGTATCGGAAGTCGAACCCCTGACCTCAGTGTCTTCGCTTCGCTTATAGAAAAACGGTGTTATACACCGAAATATAGGCGCTGGCTGATTCTACTGTATCCAGCGACCTCCTGATAATAGACCACGTTCCTTACCGGACGTAGTACGGGTTCTCCAAGTTCAGGGTACTATTGTAGGCATCTGTATCAGTTTGGTTAATATCGAGAGACAAATCCGTGATATTCCTCTCACATATGGTAACGGCAGGGGCACCTAAGTAGACATTTGCTGGATCCACCTGCAAACATATTAAAAATATGAACATTCTGTTAATTATACACTAGAAAAACTAATGAAAATTGCATAACTCGCTCTACCTCAGCTTATACGAGAGATGAAGAACCAGTTATGCCTGCGGGCACAACAGGCTTAAAACGGTTTCCCATGTTTTAAAACTTTGTATTTCAAATGCTAAAAAATTGAAGTTGCTGAAAAATTTATTTTATTTATGATCAATAAACACTTCATAGGCGATATATATTTTTTTAATTTTGAATTTATGTTTTGGACTTTTCTATACTAAAAATAAACTGATTTAAAACTCTACAAATAACTTTCGCCTGCATATACATAACCAACGCCCCGTAGCTCAGTGGATAATACCTTTCCGTATATGCGAAGTGAATACCTCGAGGTCGAAGGTTCGACTCCCGATGATGTTTGTTAATAATAATGAGTTAGTGCAATGGGCCTCATTAAACTAACCTGAAAAAGGGCAGTTTCTGGCCCTCCTCAATGATTATGTATACACACGTTATTTTTCTCAAGCATGCAGTGATAACTAATTTGCGCAGTAATAATTTCAATTTATGCAGTGATAAATTGAAAAGCTGTGCAGTGATAAATTAAGTTCTATATCGGATAGAGAACCAAATTTATCACTCCACAGATTTTCAATTTATCACTGCACAAATTGAAATTATTACTGCGCAAATTGGTTATCGCTGCACACTAAAATTAGGTATGTTCCCAAGCCTTGTAGTAGGATTCACCCAAAATGTTAAGTGGGGCAGGAAGCTACCAATCTTTGGTCTATAAAGAACCAAATTCTAATTTGTGAAGTTGTTTTAATATTGCATCACTCCGTGTGAAATACAACACTGACAAAAGAAGTTTTTTTCACCATTCGTAATTTAGCTCATTCGAGATTTACCCATTTTGAAATATTTGGTTAATATTAAGTTTCGGGGACACCAAATTTCGGTGATCATCTCATTTTATCCGTCTGACTAATCGGAGAGAGTCTTGTGTCTTGGCTAAGGTGTCGTTTTAGGTTTGCTAGTGACTTTCCATGTGACCAACTTCCGGTCAATCAGGGCTCAAAAACCTGGTGTCCCCGAGACTTAGTATGTAACAAATATTTTAGTAGATTAATTAATTTAAACTTTACTGCTTGAGCTATTTGAATTTTACCGTTTAAAATCGAAAACTATATAATCGTAGTTTATCCAAAAATCTTTACAGCTGTTACCAATCATTCATTACAAAAATATGATGGAAGAAATGGAATTCTGACTTCTTTTTCCAAGTTTACTTCGTGAATACTCCAAAGTGTACAATCAACAATGCTTAAGACCAGAGCCTATAATTAACCTCAGCTTTCCTTGGTGACCGGACACAATTTAAAAAGTAATATAGTTCATAAACCTCACAATATATAGTGGAGCTTAGACTTTTCAAGCTTGTCTTGAGAGAACCTAGCCTAAGCTAAACCAACATAGGTTTAACTTAGACTAATCTCTTACAATTTGCAATTCTGTGCCATGTCATTTCACTAGATGTAAATAAACTAAAAAAAAATCAATGAAGATCTGGGATTCATAAGAATAGTAAAGAAGTAGAGATTATACCTGAAATGAGTTGTGCTATGACTCGTTTCAACCCCCAATAGATTGGGTTACTAGTAACAATATTAGAGTAAAAATTTCATACTATAAATTCACGTTTAGTTGAGGACAGAATTTAGCGAATCTTTAAACTAAGAAAATATTTTGTATATAACATCACTCACATCATCCAGTACACTTAAAGTGACATTGTTCAAAATCACCAAGCAGGTGTGTTCAACAGGTACAGGGATAATTTCCTTCACAGTCATGCTGACGTAATGGTGCCAATTTGTTGGTACATCGTTAACGGTGTCCCCACCTGGCATTTCGATATTCCTGAAACAAATACACATTACTGCATACAGAAAAGTAAACTGAGACTCCTCTCCGGAGGTTTTTGCTTTTCTTGGCCATAATTATTATTAACTATATATCTCTGGCCTATTATTCTCTTTTCATCAATTTTTTTTTTAAATTACACACATACATAATCTAAAAGCCCATTTCCCATTCTCCATGGGTTGGGCACCATGCTTGAACTCGGGACCGAATACTCAAATCATTGGATCTTTAGACACTTTGCCGACGGGGAATTAACTTAACTTAACTTAACTTAACCTAATCTAATCCTAAAATAAAATTGTCGATAAAGTGTTATGTCGACGAAATGTCGTTAGTCGAAAATAATTACACGCACAAGGATACATACTGATCACCAGTGGGAATAAGGTACCACCACCCCAAGAAGACTGTAGACACCAATCGACCAGGGAAGTAATTTGGCGGGGACGTTAGGCAGGAGACAGGAAGCGCTGGAACTCCCGTTTCTTCTATCACTCTACTCCTTAGCTGATCTTTTACCGTGTCTCATCTATTTTGTGAGCAGTCCAGCATGCTCTCAAAAACACACTTCTCCCTCTATTCTTCACTACACATGCATGCATTTTACACACTGCACAGTCCTTTCAAAATTTTTAAAAAAAAAATGGCATCGTGAGCCTTGGAGACCTTGATTTCGGTTCTCTCCTTCTTATATAGGGGGAATTTTTACGGGCGTTTGCCTTTGGGCCCTTCTTCCTGCATAAAAAATTTCAGGCATTCAACCTTACCTTTTATGATAAGGCTGGGAGTATGCTGTACCTTGTGTGATACGTCAGGTGGGACCAACGTCTGCATTTACACACATCACAAACGACTGCTCTTCTTCTCTCTTTCTTGTTAAATCTTGTTCCACATTTATATAAACTCCACGTTTATTCTCACATTTACTGATTGTATCCCTCCATCTTTTACGCAGTCTTCCTCCATATCTCACACCTACGCACACGCTGTTGTACACCTTTTTCGCAGTTCTACCATAATTCATTCTTTCCACATGACCATAGCAAAGTTATGTTATGTTATAATGTTATAATGGTTCAGACCAACAAAGACCCTAGGGTCCACTCATGGCTAGTCTACCTAACCGTGTTTGTGATTGTGTACTGCGCATATCCTACTATCATGTTCCCCATCTCCAATGAATTTTCCACTCCACATTTTATCTGAACCAGTGATGTAGTCGAGACCACCATGGCCGAGACCGAGACCGAGACCAGAAAAAAAGGTCTCAAGACTGATCTCAAGTCCTACATCACTGATCTGAACATAATTTCTCATTTGGTCAATCCGTTTTACACCAATCAATCTTCTTAATTATTCGTATCAACTGTTTTTACTTCTGCCAATGAACTATGATGCCTAACAAACGTCTCACATCTACACATGGCAACCTCTTGCTGCAGCTACCCTCAAACAGGGCTACGTCGTGGCCAATGTCGTAACACTGCTTCCTGTCGATCATTTTGGGTCTGGGTAATAATTGGATTGGGGACAGTCCTCTACCTCCAGATTATGTGTGACCCGTGGTTCAGATCCCACATAAAGTTGTACGTCCTTTCCGTCATATGACTTTAGACGTTGCAAGAGTAAACAACACCATCAAACAAACAACAACTGTCAAGTACTTCCTTCGTACCAAAACTTTTATTGTGCTTGTGATGTTTGCCTCGCTTCATTCTCATTTCAGCGATGAAGGTATTTTTCTGGGCCTTCCGTGATGGGGTATAAGGATTCAAATCCCACGAAAAGCTGTAGGTCCCCTCCGTCATATAACTTTTGACGTTACGATGAGGGTTAAAGTATAAGATTTATCGTTATTCAAGACCAAATATTTCAGTAACTAGTCAATAGTCATGTATATTACACATATTTTGGATTCCTTTCCCGACAACTAAACGAAACCTATATATAGGGTGTCCCAAAAATATGCCCCTATTTTTATTTGCCCGTTATCTTATAATGAATGTATATTTTATTAGGTATTGGAGTTTCTTCTTCAGAAAGGTAAGAGATTGGGGTTTTTGTTCCACATATACCTACAGTATACATTTCTAATCTTTCATTACTAATAAATATTGTATATTAAAACCGTTCTTTCACCATTTCAATAAACAATAACTTTTTATGACTTCTACGAAATTAGGAAAAGACGATACCAATATCAATAGACTTACCACACCTAATTAATTTGTCCCATAATAGAAATAACTGCGTTACCCCAGATTCACAGTGGTTTCAGCAAGATGTGATACCTCCACACACTAGTTGTGAAACTCCCAACTTTTTGAGGGAGCATTTTTTCCGGTGACTAATCCCCCTTCATGAGCCAGTAGAATGGACCCCATACTCACCTGACTTCACACACCCTGACTTTTTATTGTAGGGTTACATAAAAAACACGATCTATTCTACCAAGACTCAGACACTTGAAGACCAAAATACCAAAGTCTATGATGTAACCAACAACATCCCAGCTAAACTATTTCCAAAAAATTATGTCAAACATTTGTGTGAGGTTGAATATTGTGTTAGAAAAATTGGCGATTAAACTGAACATGTTTAATTTTATCTCTTCCAAAGATGTTTTCTCTGCTCTATCTAAGATCAACTCTAAGAAGGTTTACGGTCCTGATGGTGTCCCTCTTATTATTTTCAAGAACTGTGCTTCTGTCACAAGTTCTGTGCTGACACCCTGTCTAGGCAAACTCCTTTGTCTTTGTCTTTCATCTGGTACTTTTCCTTCCTGTTGGAAGTTCGCTTTCATTCAGCCTATCCAAAGATGGGTGACCACTCTCAACCCTCCAACTATCGTCCAATTGTTTCCATTTCTTGCCTTTCTAAAGTTTTTGAATCTATACTAAATAGGAAGTTTCTTAAACACCTCTCTTCTCACAATCTTCTTTCAGAGCGTCAGTATGGGTTCCGCAAGGAACGCTTTACTGGCGATCTTCTGATGCACCCGACCTCTGAGCTTTCTACTATCTCTGATTGGGACAGAGAAACTTATGGTTTTTAATGCCTCGAAAACTCAGTTCCTTCATCTGTCTACTTGTCACAATCCTCCACACGACTATCCCCTTACCTTCAACAAAACACAACTCAATACCTTCCTCTTCTCTTATCATTTCTTGGCGTTTCCTTCTCTCGTGATCTTTCCTGAAAAGATTACATAATTTAGGGTGGGGAGAAAATATATCGAACTCAAGTTGTCAGTATGAAACATGGCTGAAAAGGTGCTCTAGTACCCACCTATCATAAAAATATCAACTTTTATAGCCTATGAATATGTGCATTCTCGCAACTTTGACCTCAATTTTGAAGAAAAGCCAAAATTTTGAAGCAAATTTAGTTTGGTTAAAAATTATAACATTTCCTTTTACAAACCAAAACATGCGTTCATCACTAAATTATATGAAGTGTAACTGCTATCCTCTTTTTGATTCACTTAAAATCTGACTTTGTTTTCCTTTTTGGATTCTCTAGCCGAGATTTCTTGCTGAGAATAACCATTCCATGGCGGCCGTCATGTCCGTAGACTTTTTCACTTGCAGAGGCGATTTCCTTTACATTTCTTTCAACTGCCTGGGAATGACAAGAATATGTATGGGTTTTTGGCAGTCAACAGTGCTACTTATTACATCAGAGAGTAAGGAAGGAACAGTAATATCCCTTTCGTTCCAATCAATCATATCCATGTAGGTCGAAGCTGAGAAGTTGAGTCTGATAGATTTCTTGCCAAACATTCGAATTTCACCCGGTATTACACTCCTTTTCGCTTGTAGCACTTTTTCTAACAAATTTGATAGCTGGACCTCTATCATGACCGGTTTGAATTGACAAACACGTCTTATGGAGGTATTGCTGGTCACTGCTGATATCTGCTAGCACTTCTTCTGGTAAGTCCATCACTTTTCCAGCGAGAGGTGAAAATTTTGCAATTGGTCTGTTCTTTAAATCAAAGTTCAGATCCTTGCCGATTTTGCCCTGTGAACTTCTAGGTCCTGTCGTTTGCCCGTCAAGAACGTCCAGGTATTTTCTCAAGGGAAGCTCATTAGTGTGAAGTAAGCAAAGAAACAATTGTAATGGTCTTCACTTTTTCTCATGTTATACCAGAAGAGGCCATTGTAAGCTATGCTATTAATCTGAAACGAAAGAAAATAAAATGGTGAATCAGGAAACACATAATAGGTCAAACAAATGATAGGTCACAAATACACATGTAGGCACACAAATACACATGATAGGTCAAACACATATGGGACCTACATTTTAAAATAAGCAAAAACAATGTTTATTAATGGTTTTTTGATAGACATTGGCATTAATTGAGTTTATTGTTGAGATCCTCATACCTGAGGTGAGAAATTAATTTAAGGAAACATGCTAAAAAGGATCTTTTGTGGCCCTTGTTCGCAATTTATTTTTTCATAGTTGCCAGCACCGAAATTAATATTTCTAAAAGATATGATTTATTCCTTAGTCAATGACTACTTGGGCATCTTTTTCAGCATGTTTCATTAAATTAAATTTTTTCAACCCATCTTATTAGTACACTGGTATGCATATGAAATTTTTTTGTCTGCTGTGAGGGTTTTTTCAACTCATATTATATAATTCGACCATGCTGAATTCGAAAATGACATTGGTTTTCCTCAATCAGGTCAGGTTTTTTCTCTATTGGCCATTTATTATAAGTCCAATTTTATCCCCAAATTTATTGATTTTTTTAGCTTAAACACTGTAGATACGAGTAATATTATAAGAACACTCGTGAAAAATGAAAACATTGTGTGAATAAATACTTTTATTCATACAATGAATATGGAAAAAAGTTTATTGAGGAAGGAATGAAGTTTTTTTGGCTTTCCGTCTGTGTTTTTCTTCGGGCACGTCTCGCTTCAAACACCAGCAATAGTCCGCCAGCATATTGATATCCCAGTTTCCCTGGTACCTCTCTTCCATTATTTTGATATCTTGGTGAAATCGTTCACCCTGTTCCTCACTATAATCCCCGCAATTTTCAGGAAAATAGTCCAAGTGGGACACAAAAAGTGCATTTTTATGGACATGCGCGACCCATGAGCTTTGAAAGCTTCCATCAAGTTTTCGACAACGGACTCGTATTCTGGACTTCTACGCTTGCCAAGAAAATCAGTGACAACTGATTTGAATGCCTGCCAGGCATTCTTCTCAGTTGGAGTCATTGCGTTTTCGAACTGAGTATCCTTGATCAAAGTTCGAATTTGAGGACCATCAAAAACCCAGCATTTAGTTTAGCATCAGATATATGAGGAAATTTACTCTCGAGATATCGGAATGCTGAACCCTCCTTATTCATTGATTTGATGAAATTTTTCATCAAGCCCAGCTTAATATGAAGTGGTGGGAGCAAAATTTTTGTTGGTGGTACAAGGGGCACTGAAACGACATTATGCGACCCAGGTTCAAAATTCTCTCTGGATGCCCATTCACGCTGTGCATAGTGCTTCTCACCGCTCGGCTATCCCATTTGCAGAGGAAACATGGGTATTTCGTGTATCCCCCTTGCATTCCCAATACAAATGCCACAATCTGAAAAAAAATGAAAATATTTAAAGAATTTAGAGAATTTGTTCTATCAGATAAAAAAATCTATGCATTGGACTGTATCACTTCTGTGGGGAAGTTAAGTGTTCTTATACGCTCTCAAATAACCTTTGGAAAAACAACATAGTCAATAGCAATAGTTTACTTATGATATTAGTATTACCTTCAAATCTCCACAGATCCTCCAGTTATGTTGGTCGTATACGAGAGCATCCAGTAAAATTTTCATGTTATCGTAGCTCTCAGTAAGTTGTACGGAATGTGCTACAGGGACTGATGCAACCCTATTCCCAATGTTGAGAAGTACTGCTTTCAAACTTCGTTTAGACGAGTCTATAAATAGCCTCCATTCTGATGCGTTATATGGCAGGCCCAAGGATTCGATTAGCCCCTCAACATTGCAGCAGTACACTAAGGAAGAGGTATTTTCGTGCACTGCAAAAAACTTTCGGAATTCTTCCTCTCGTTTCCTATACCAGGAGAATGTTGTTCCCGGAGCCAGCAAGTTGTCCTCTCGAAGTCGTGAGCCCAAGATCTCGGCAGCTAATTTGGAAAGTCTTAAATCCCTGGTAAGATCATTAAGTTTGGCCTGGTTGAGAGGCCTCGGCTCACTTGAAGCGGTATTTTGAGGTGTATATACGACTGGGACTGGTCATTGGCATTGGTCATTGATTCATCATCAGAATCATCGAAGTCCAGGGTTTGAGGTGGGTCGGGTATTGGAATTCCAGGACCATGGGTACAGGTCTCATAGCAGAAGGAATGTCAGGGTATACAACAATGTGTTTATTCTTCTTGTTAACTCCTGAAAATAGAAACACAGAAACATGGATATAAAACTTGCATATGAAATAGAAAGCATTCAGACAGTGGCGGCTCGTGAGGGAAGGCTGCGGTCTGTAAGATATGAAATAGGTCGATGGAGTCTGTATATTTTCTTTCTTTTTCATTCATATTGTCCCTTCGGGGACAATATGAATGAAAAGAAAGAAAATATACAATCATTGTATATGTAAATGTAACTTGTATAACAATATGTATGTGTAAATGTATTTTCTATAACAATATGTATATGTAAATGTATGATTACCATTATGGTGAATATTATGCTATATATGGTGAATATTACATTATGGTGAATATTATGTCAAGTTTCATACGAGGATTTCAAAATATTTAAGAAAAATAAATTTATAAGCCCACCTTGGAGGTTTGTCATGCAGAAATAGCAATCTGTCACGTGATCCTTTCCTTCTCTCCAAATCATGGGAATTCCAAAAGGCAAAGATTTCGCTCTGCCTTTGCTCCATCATCTCAAATTTTCAATGCACGTCTGCAGCACATATGAGGGGCGAAATTTTTGTCCTGGTCCCCTAGCTTAATTCCAAAGTATGCTCTATACATTGTCTTCACAAATTTAGTGATTTGGGACTGGTTATTTGGCATGTTAACCGTCCCACATATGTAGCAGAATCTATTGGGATCATTTTTACACGCTCTATTCATTATGAAATATTTTATCTATATGCCTGAAAAGTAAAAAAAGATATTATACAAGTGAAACAAGTGATGATAGATGTTACTGTTCCAATTCCGCTTTGACAAAATCACGAAAAATTCTATTTTACTTATGAGGCCATAGCCGGATAACCTGAGCTGATTGAGAAAAACGAATTGCAGATTCGAAATCAGCAGGAAAAACTCTATAAGAATCACTTACAAAACCCTTGACAGCAAAATTGATGCATACCAGTGTTATGTATACTCTCTTTCCCAAACAGCTTCTAAGAGGTTAGGTGCGCTGTCAGTTCCCATCTCTGTGTGGGGTTTTTTTCCGACCCTGTATCGCGTACGCTTCTCATGTGTGGGGTGGCTCAACCCACACAACTCTACTTGACCGGGTGGATTCAAAGGATTTTCGTCTCAGCAATTCCCCGCCTCTTACTGACTGTCTTCAATCACTTTCTCTTCGCCGCAATGTTGCTTCACTCTCTCTTTGTTATCACTATTATAAAAAACTCTGCTCTTCTGAACTTTCTAACTGCATGCCTCCTCCTTTAAGGAGAGCACGCAGTGCCAGACTTTATACACATTCTTATTCCTTATCTATCCAACTCTAACGCAAGGGTTAATCGGTATTCTTTGTTTCATCTATTCAACCGGTCAACTCTGGAACAATCTTCCTCAATACATCTTTCCCCCGTGTCAATGACCTCCAATATTTTAAACGCAGTGTCCAGGCGTCTCGAAAACCTTGGACCTTAATTTTGGCTCTCTTATTCATCTATGGCGGGCGTTTTAGCGGGCATTTGCCCTTGGCCCCTCCCTCCTTCCTTCCTAAATATTGCTTTTGTCTTTTTGTCTACATTCCTTGTTTTAGCTTAGAACATTTCTTTAGAAATAGTGACATATTTTGGGAACACCTGGTAAATATGTAGAAACATTTGTAGAAAAGTTGCATTTTAGTGCGCTATGTATTATTATTTCCAGTGGGTCATTACAGTCCCACTGGTACTGGAACAGCTAAACTGTAAGTTAGCTTAAAACTTAATATAAGATGAAATATATACTGGAAATGCTCATCTGTTTCCGAATATGTTTTGTTTGTTGTTTCGTTTTGGAGTTGTTTAACCTCTTTCAACGTTAAGTCATATGACGGAGAGCAGGGCCGGATTAACCATATGGCAAAAGAGGCATATGCCGCCGCCCCTTGCTTTCAGGGGCCCCGCGCTGCGAATGCATATCGCATATTGCGATTGCGGTGCAGATTATTTTATTGACGCTTTCGCCCGAGCTAGTAACCCGTAATCACTGATCTTTATATTGCAATTCATCATTTTTGTCATTTTTTTTTTTTACAATTTTGCGATTTTTTAATGGAATTTTCACTTCTTCACTAATGGCCGACCTACATTTTCATTTTTCCCAATCCACCCCTGACGGAGAGGACTTACAGCTTTGCGTAGGATCCAAACCCCAATACTCAATCAAGAAAGACCCAAAAAAGGGTCCTAAAATTCGAAGCCCGAGCCGAGACTCAAAGCCGAGATCTTCAGATTAAGAGTCGAGCACGTTACCACTACAGTAAACTACCCTGGTGAGCAGAGCTGGGCATTTGCGGCATATTTTGCGGTACTGCGGTACTGCGGTACTACCGCAAACCGCAAACCGGAACCGCATAACGCAGTACCGCAAAGGATCGCTGAAAGTACCGCAGTACCGCTACCGCATTCAAATTTCCGCGTACCGGTTTGGTGCCGGTTTGGTAGTTTGGTAGTACCGCAGTACCGCAGTACCGCAAAATATGCCGAAAATGCCCAGCTCTGCAGTGGTGAGTATATGTTGTTGAATTAAAGTAAAAAATCAGTTATGCTTATTATGAAGGCAGTTGTTTGTTTTGGATGTTTCGTACTAGTACTGTTGCCCAGCTTTATTCTGAGGCGTATTTACTTGCCTTGCCTTTCTACGAGTGTATGCGTTTGTTTGCGGGTTAAACATTCACAACTAACCATCTTGCGAGTGATCCTGTCACTTGTAAAACAGCGCCCGGTTCCACTGGGAGGGGTGTTGCGAAAACAAAGTGACCATTTTCAACAAACGTACCACCCGGGTGGGTAAAGAGTGTCGTTGGTGTCCACGTGGGAGCAGCTAAAAGATTTTAAATTAATTATTAATTAAAAATTTAGCTCTATGATATTCTGAATGTAATTAAAACCTTTATTAAAACCTGTATCTGTGTCAGTGATGTAGGACTCGAGCCCGGTCTCGAGACCTTTTTTCTGGTCTCGGTCTCGGCCATGGTGGTCTCGACTACATCACTGATCTGTGTGTCCTAAAAAATGTATGCACACACTTCAGTTTCAGATATGGGTATGGATATGGGTATTATTGGTGATCATTGTGTTACGAGAAAACAAGAAGCCACTTTCATTATAAACTATCTATCGCAAATACTCAAAATGTTCTCCATCTACATCCAGGCAATAATGCATCGACGAAGTTCCTTCAAGGAAACCGGTTTACTCGCGTAAAAAATGTTCTTCAGTTCATCCCAAAGACAGAAATCAAGGGGTGTAAGAGCTGGTGATCTTCGGGGATATTCAACGGGTCCACGGTGCCCTACCCAGGGTTCAGGTAATCTGCTACCCAAAAGAGTCCTGACATTTTGATTACCGAAGTGACTGATGGGATACAGTTACAACCTATTGTCAGATCATTGCAAGACGTTATCTGTTGGCTTTCTAAGGAAACAAAAGTCAGCAATGTTGGTATGTGTATCGATTTAAGTGTGTCTTTAATTTTGGGGGCGGAGGATTTTGGGTTGCCTGGAAGACTGGATGGGACGTCGTATACTAGTTGAATGCCACCCAACATCTCCAGAGCTTACACCCCTCGATTTCTATCTTTGTAGTAAACCAGGGGTTCTTAACCTCTGGGTCGCGACCCAGAGGACATTAAATTGTCATTTATCATTTATTTATGTTATCCCTAATCATTTTACCATTAATTATTTATTTTATTATCTATTGCGAGCGAACTGTTTGAAGGCATTGGTCGCCGAGCTAGCCCCGAGACCAGAATTTGGATCGCAGCCTAAAAAGTTTAAGAACCCTAGCTCAATAAACTGAAGAAACGCCAGTAATCCGGTTCCCTTGCAGGAATTTCGTCAATGCATTATCGACGCCTGCTACAATCTCACCTGATACATGTGCATAGGTGTGTCGTTGTTATTTCATGATGTCAAGCACGACTAAATGCAGATGGAGAATACTTCTAAAGGTAAGGTAAGAGATATATATATATATATATATATATATATATATATATATATATATATATATATATATATATATATAAAACATGTACTTACTTCCTCCTGAAACGTATGCATCTGTTACTCCGCACGTATCATGTTTGGGGTAAAATAGGTCAGAACATATGAAAGCAGAAGCAGCCATGTCGTAGGGACAGCTTGCCATACAAGTGCCTAAGTAGAGGCAGTAAAAGGTCCCATCGGCACAAGTTGGGATGAGCAACTGGTAATGGAATGATAGAATGAGATATTAAATTCTCTCTCTCTCTCTCTCTCTCTCTCTCTCTCTCTTCTCTCTCTCTCTCTCTCTCTCTCTCTCTCTCTCTCTCTGCTGCACCTGGAGTATACTATGCAGTTCTAGTCGCCCACCCTCAGGAAAGATATTGAGAGGCTGGAGCGAGTGCAGGCGAGGGCCACAAAGTTAATCCCTTCCGTAGGCATATGGGCTACAATCGACGGTTACGCGCCCTGAACTTGTTTTCGCTTGAAACTCGGAGGCTGCGCGGTCAACTGATCGAGGTTTTCAAGCTCTTACGCGGGTTGAACGATGTCGATTTTAGAAGTATGTTTAGTTTTAAATGATAACCCAACTCGCAACAATGGTTGGAAGTTGGATTTGAAACGGTTTAGGACTAGTGTGTGCGGAATTACTTTACGTATAAGATCTGTGACACATGGAACAGGTTACCTTCGGAAGTTGTGAACAGTTCCTCTGTGGATCAGTTCAAGAAAAGGTTAGACCAAATCTTGCACACTATTTGAGTGTGTACAAAATTTTCCCTGGCACCCGTTGCCATTGGTACCTCCTCGGTATGGGCCGCAAGGCCTTTTGAGGTACTTCCTCTCTCTCTCTCTCTCTCTCTCTCTCTCTCTCTCTCTCTCCTCTCTCTCTCTCTCTCTCTCTCTCTCTATATATATATATATATATATATATATATATATATATATATATTACTTACCTCGAATATTACGTCGTTAGCATCGAAAGTTAAGTAATCTATTGCTAAAATATGAGACGGTTTTGTGATAGGATGTTGAAACATTTTTAGGACGTCAGTGGCCGCGGAACCTGCAGAATCAGTTTCTGTTGTGTTGTCCTTTGGAACACTTGTTCCTATTTGACCGAATGTATTTCCTAAGGAAGAACATCGAAATTTGTTTACTTATATATAGATAAATAAATAAATAGATAGATAGATAGATAGATAGATATTTATAGCATAAATATAAAGGAAGGCGATTCTTTTTTTCAACCACTGACAGTATAGTATTTACGGTTGCGCGAAAAAGTACTTCAACCTTCCCGAATTTCCTATTATTACATTATTCTCATAGGCCAGAAATATTTTTATTTTACTTACATTCCTCTTGTTGTATTTCTTATAGATGAATATGAATAATGTTTTAATAAACCAAAACATTATTTTAACAATTATACGTTATATAATTATGTATATAAATAGATATACTCGTATGCGTCGATTTTGGTAAATAGATATTTTGTAACTCATCAAGAAATCCATTCATATCAGACCAGAAATAGATCAAAGCACGTTATACCTCAATTTAGATTGTCTTCACCTCAAAAATCACCCATTTTTACTGGATTGATTGAAACTATGGAATGATTTAAATGCTGATATAAAAAATATTGTGAATGTAAGTAAATTCGCTTAAAACCAAGTTGAAATCTCGATTAATAATGGCATACTAGTAAAAATCTAGGATTAATGTACATTACTATTGTTTATTCATTTCTCGTGTGTAATCTATAGGATTGAAGATACATTACTCGTGATTGTTCAACAATTATCTCTCAAGTATAATATTGATTTCTTCGTATGGTATTGATATTAATACCTTCAATAATGACTTTGCATTTGTTATATCGATAATGACAATTTTTAAGATTACTACATACCTTAATTAATAATTCTTATTCATGATTTCTGTATTCTTAATAATCACTATACGTTTAATTTTTAATGAAAATGAAAATGAAAAGGTTTATTGGCAGACTATAGTCCATATGACAAATATTATTAATACAATGACAGTTCATACACTAAGGATAGAAATATATACAATTGATTAGAAATAATACTGCACTGTCGAAGTTAAGTGGAGCTACAGACAGACGTTTTCGTACCAAGAAGTCCATAGCTTAGAGGATAAATGGCAGGACTCATGGATAGCTTGGATGATCGGGTTGGTTGACTTTTAATTCTTTGCATTAGACTGTGTTGAGCACGTCTTGTTACCTCCGGGAAGCTCGGAACATTGCGGGTAGCAAACATTTGCGAAGCTGACCATCTCGGGGTAATTTATGTAAGAGTCTAAAAACCTGTTGTACAGAAAATTTAGGGTTCTGCGCCAGACCCTTTTTTATAATTCACCCAGAGTTGCTGACCGTATATATTACTGCAGAAAGTACGAAAGAGTGTGTCTTTAGCTTCACTTGTACAGAAACGAAAGTTCCTTATGGTCATATTCGCTTTAGCACACAGGCTTCGAGATTGTTTTCTTATATCCAAGTCATCACTCAAGGAGCTGGTAATAGTTTGACCCAAATACTTAAACTCGTGTACTTCCTCAATTACTTCACCATTCATTTTAAACCTTATATCAGCTGGCTGATACAGCTTTTAGGATGAAATTGCATAACCTTAGTTTTTGTAACATTAAAAAAATATCATGTTTCTGCGAATACACTTCGCAGACATTTGGTAGCCGATCCAGACCTTTAACAGAGGGACTTATTAACATCATATCATCGGCATAAACTAAGTTATTTATCCTTGTGTTATCTATACAACATCCTACTGTTGCCTCATTAAGTGAAGCAATTAATCCGTCAATATACACATTAAACAGCATAGGGGAGAGCAAGGAACCTTGTCTCACCCCCAAGAGGAGCGAAAACACTCGGATAGTACATTGCCCCACCTAACAGTGAAAGATTGGTGGGAATACCAAAATTTCAATAAATTTAATATGTACATGGGAACCTTCCTGTCTTCTAGTTTTTCAAATAAAATATTGTGGTTCACCCTATCATATGCCTTACTTATATCAAAGAAACAGCTATAAATGGTTGAATTACTGTCAATGTATTTAGATATTGTTTCTTTAAGTGCATAGATACACAGGTCAGTTGAGTGGGACCTTTTAAAGCCAAACTGATTAGATGTCCATAGGAAATCATTTAATCGGAGTAACAAGTTTTTCTAGTAGTTTCGAGAAGCAGGAAGCGACAGCAATAGGCCTGTAATTATTGCTGGACAGAATGTCTCCATACTTATTTTTGACCAGGAGCAAGATATATACCCTCATGAACTCTGCAGGGATATAGCTATGAGCAAGCATGGCTGATAGGAGCAATGATATATGCAGACATACTACGTCATTTGCATATTTTAAGTGCTCATTCGATAAGTCATCTACCCCTGACGCAGAACCAGTCTGTAACTCTTTAATTAACCTCTTTACTTCAGAAAATGATATAAAAATATTTTCCCTTGTCCCTCCCACAATCGTTTCGCTGCAATCTATCTTAAGATTATCCCTACTCACACTATTAAGAATGTTAGAGTAGTGGTTTTTCCACAGCTTTGCAATTTCATCCTCCCCCGACACCCCATCGATTGTTGGAGGGAGGACATTTTTGACACCCGTTTGATTCTTAACAAATTTCCAAAATTTGTTATTATCGTTATTTATGCGAGCTTCACAGGCTTTTGAGGCTCGAATAGACTCTTCTTCCTGTTTACATCGCCTTATGGCCGCCTTATACTAACCCCGACTTCTACACATATTTATGTATACTGGTCCTAATCTGGGTCTACCATGGAAGCACCACAAATCGTAGGCGTCTTTCGATTCCCTCTTCAGGGGGGCAATAAAATCATTCCATCCAGGAATAACCTTAGTATGATAGTTGTAAGATTTAATCAAGGGGCTTCCTGCTTCTCTTAACAGGGATATTATCTTACTATAATACCTATCTATGAGTTTACAGTGAGAATCATTTGAGCAAGGATTATTACAGCCAAGGTGCAAAATTTCTAAATTATTAAAGAGGTAACATGTTCTGTCTTTGTATTCTATTCTCTGCTGCATATTAACATTGGACCAATCGACGCGATTAGTCTTACCTATTGAGTTCTTGTTAAGTCGTGTTGCGCATAAATTGGTAACGTTAATTAATATTTCTAATGGTCTATGATCAGAAAGAAGGAAATCATGCAAAATATGAACTCTAACAATTCGATCCTTTAGATTATTACTAATGAGACAATGATCAATCAACCTGGTGGTACCACTCATATCGCTAACGTATGTAAAATTACCACTGGCTACCCCTAATACATCTACATCACTACATCGATTACATTTTAATAAGAGCCCAGTAAAGCTTAAGAACTTAAAGGCCAAATTAAATAAAATAAATAAGTCCAACTTCGCGATTATTTATGTCATTGTAAATTGTAAGACCACTACATTTATTTTATTCATAATTAATAATAAATATTATTCAATTCAATTCAGTTTTGAAGCATATTTTTCGGGATATAATTCAAGAGGAAAAAATTCAAAGTTTTGGACCGGTCATCGCAATCACGAACCTGAATTCAATAAATAATTTATGTGGAGAGTTAAAGACCAGTTCAAAACCATAAGGACCATCAATTTGCATCATTTAAACGGACGTACAACGGAAGAAAAGAATAACATTTCCAAGGAAACGTGTGCCAAACTTCCAGAAAACAATACCTAAAACAAGCGACTGGTCGAAATGATAAAAGTGAAGGGTTGTCACACTAGCGGAAGGGTTATGAGGCTTGTTCATGATGATACAATGATATTCGGATTAATGATGTTGATGTTGCTATAAGAATGCTTTTCCTTATTAAAATATTATTAACCGTCATACAGTATATAAGAACGTAAAGCAATAACGGCGAAAGTCCAATAAAAATAGTTTTATCCAACAATAATGGGATTTCGAGAGGGTAGGAATACTGTTTCGCGCAAAAGTATGCGCTCATATTTCCAGGTTATGTCCTGTTTCTACTATCATCTTAAAACTGAACACAGCGAACAGTTTTCCAGGAGTGTACAGTCAATTGAAAAAGTCTTGTTGTGTAACTCCATATTTTTTACCGATATTTATCAGTAAGAAACGAGGAATTTCATGACAGGCTTATTTTAACCAACTGTACAGATGCGGAAAAAGTTCGCAATAATAATAATAATAATAATAATAAAGCACCAAAATTAATAATTAATTAGTAATATTTCGGCTTCGTTTTTGAAAAGAATTCGGAGAATTTCTTTCCGCAGCTGACTATTACAATTTGAAAACAAATTCTCCCGCACAAAAGCTCGACTTTTGTATTGTGGTTAAATATATTACGGTATACAAAATTACAACCAAAATAATTACAGAATTACGACCACATACAGTAATAATTACAGTTACAACCAAAATCATTAAGTTAAAATGCTTAAAATAGAGATAAAAGATCGTACATTATATTACTTTTCGTTCGTTGAAAATTTAAAAAAAAAATTGAATTACTTTTTGCTTATTGATATATACTGTTTTATTATCATTATTATTATTATTATTATTATTATTATTATTATTAAAAAAAACAGCAAATACAAACCTATGCCTTGTATCGTGATGGGGATGATGTCATCATCAAAGGTAACAGTGTAGGAGTGCTCATCGTTTTTGTATGTGACAGAAACATTACAGTAATATGTAATATCAGGTTCTCTGATCTGAAAACAACATATTAATAATATATAATAGTAATAACATTTAATAGTAATAATAATAAACTCTTACTTCATATATATATATATATATAATATATATTATATTATATATATATATATATATATATCTATATATATATATATATATATATATATATAATATGTAATATGAAATAATGATAATGATAATCTTTATTGGCGGGAGATAAATAAACCCCATAAAAAAATTACAATATTCCTCAACGTAATAAACGGATACGATTGATTAACCAATACGTTTAAAAAAAAAACTAAAAAAATTAAAGTTAAAAAAGAAACAAAAATATTACACGTAATTAAACAAATAATAAAAAAAATAATAAAATCTACCCAAAGCTAATACCAAAAACAAAAAAAAACAAGTACATGTAATAAAAATACCACTGTTAGTGTTAAGTGGAGTTACAAACAAACGCTTTCATACCAAAAAGTCCATGATCTAGAACAGTGGTCCGTCACCTGAGGTCCACGAGTGAGTTTCAGGGGTTCGCGGAAGACGAGGGATATATTCTAATTCACGTAAAGTTAGAATATATAAATTATTTTCGCTAAGGGGTCCTCAAAAATAATCCATATTCTTCTGTGGGTCCACAAGTGAGAAAAAGGTTGCGGACTACTGGTCCAGAAGATCAAACGCGGGACTGACAATTGAATTGTCTGAATTTTGATTGCTTCGCATTAGACTGTATTGAGCACGTCTTGTTACCACAGAGTAACATTTGTGAAGCTGAACATCTTGGAGTAACTTATGCAATAGTCTAAAAGATTTATTATAAAGCAAATTTAGGGTTATGCAAGAACCCTTTTTATAATTAACGAACAGTTGCTGCCCATATATACTAGTACAGAAAGTACGAAAAATAGTGTCTTTAGCTTCGCTTGTACAGAATCTGAAGTTCCTTACACTCATGTTTTCTTTAGCACAGAAACTTCGATACTGTTCCGTATCTCTGAGACGTTACTCAAGGAGCTGATCATAATTTGACGCATATACAGTACTTAAATTCTTGTACTCGCTGTGTTGATTCGTCTCTCGTTTTGAAAATAATATTAGCCGTTTGGTTTGAGCCTTTAGGGTGGAACTGCGTAACCTTATTTTTAGTAACATTAAAATTAAGGTCATGGTTGTCTGAATATAATTCGCAAAATTTGTAACATGATGCAGACCTTTAACTAAAGGGTTTATTAATACCATATCATCGAAATAGATCAAGTTATTTATCTTCATGTTATCTATACAACATCCCACCCTTGCCTTATTAAAAGAAGTAACTAACCCATTAATATGTACGCTAAACAAAAGAGAAAAGAGCAAAGAGCCTTGTCTCACTCCACATAAGGCATGAGAAACGAAACCATAAAAATTTAGTGAGTGTACTAAAATTTTAGTGTATATATATATATATATATATATATATATATATATATTATATATATATATATATTATAATATACAGGGTGTCCCGTAAGTCTGGACCCATAGGGAAAAATAATAAAATTACAAAATAGTCCAAAAATTTATTACTAATCTGTTCAAAGTGTCCGCCGTTGTGTCGCACACATAGTTGAAGACGCAATCTCCACTGCGACAGCACTTTCTGAATCACAGTCGCAGAAATTTCTTGACACGCCTCCACAATGCGTGCTTTAAGGTGGAAAATGTTCTGAAGTTTGACCTCGTACACTTTGGCTTTCAAGTGGCCCCACAAATAAAACTCCAGCGGAGTAAGATCATAATAAAAATAATAAAAATAATAATAAAATAATAAAAAAATATATTATAAATAAATTTTTGGACTATTTTGTAATTTTATTATTTTTCCCTATGGGTCCAGACTTACGGGACACCCTGTAATATATATATAATATATATATATATGTATGTAATATGTATGTATGTTAAACACAGACCGTGCATGGAACAAGGAACTCTTCTGTGAAAATTAAATCCACTATAGTCCGAATAAGTAATGGTAAATGACAAATACCATAGTTTTTCTTTTTCATGATGCAAGCCCGACGTGGGCAACGGGTCTCTCGCAAAGAGGTCCCATTGCGAGAGACCCGTTGCCCACGTCGGGCTTGCATCATGAAAAAGAAAAACTATGGTATTTGTCATTTACCATTACTTATTCGGACTATAGTGGATTTAATTTTCCCAGAAGAGTTCCTTGTTCCATGCACGGTCTGTGTTTAACATATACGTTTCTCAGGGGACCATTCTGAGTTTGTGTGTGTGTATATATATATATGTACAGGGTGTCCGAGAATTATCTGTACAATTTTTGGCTTTTGTATATATACAGTGTGTGTGTGTGTGTTGGGAGTGTCAATAAGAAAATTATAATATTGCATCAAAACTCCAAATGGACAAGGTGCCTTGAGGAAAATAGTATTAACTCTCTACCAATTATATTTTTTAATGCTTTTCTCTTTATGTCTAGTGAATGTCCTTATTATTATTATGTTGGCGTGTGTGTCGTTGGTTTTACTTGGTTTGTGAAGTTATTTTCTCGAGGGAAGACTGTAGTTTCAGAGATTTCTAATTTTTGCGAGGTATTTTCCCCATTACCTCGTTATTTTTATTCGTACTACATACGTTGAGTGAGGTACGTCCCAATTTTTAAAAGACTGAAAAGCTAATCGACGTACCATGCTGGGTTTAGGTTAGGTTAAGTCTAGTTTAATTTAGCTAAGTAGTTAACGTCGCAAATTGGGTGTAACCAAATGTTTTACCCAATTTCTGCGTGTGTGTGTGTGTGTGTGTGTGTGTGTGGTGTGTGTGTGTGTGTGTTTTACTTACCAATGGGCATTCTATAACATCTATTGAAGGAGTTCCATCGATCGCTGTAAAATTGTACTGATCCGAAAAAACAAAAGACGTTCCAGGAATTTTCCCAATCACTGGAACAAAAAATATTCACATATTCAAAATATGAATGTACAATAATCACTACAATATTTGTTTTCAGAAGTCTCTCTCTCTCTCTCTCTCTCTCTCTCTCTCTCTCTCTCTCTCTCTCTCTCTCTCTCTCTCTCTCTCTCTCTCTCTCTCTCTCTCTTATATATATACACAGGGTGTCCCATAAGTCCGGCCTTATAGGAAAATTTATTTTAAATTACATTTACAAAAGATGTATTAAAAATAAAACAAATGTTCCAAATGATGTCTTGTTTTGAGAAGTGAGTTACACTCCTGAGGAAAAGTCGGAGGCTTTTTCCTCACGAGTGTAACTCACATTTTAGCCATTGTGTGTTATTCTACCTGCAATAAAAAAAAAGATCCCAAAACAAGACATCAATTTGAGCATTTGTTTTAGTTTTAATGTATTAATTTGTAAATTTAATTTAAAATAACTTTTACTATGAGACCGGACTTATGAGACACCCTGTGTATATATATATATATATATATATATATATATATATATATATATATATATATATATATATATGTGTGTGTGTGTTGTGTGTGGTGTGTTTCACTTCCTAACCTAAGAGTGTGTAATTTCCAGGTAAAGCAGTAAGGAAATAAGGAAAGACTTTTTGAAAAGTGCCCGGTAGAGGTCCAGGCCCTATTATCTCAGTTCCGTGAACTGTGGGAGTTCCGTCTCCGAAGTCGATGTAGAATTCCTCCAAAGAAGCACTGTACTGAATGGTAGCTGTTATCGGAATAACAGTTTCATCTGCAAAAAAAAAATGGAATTGAATAAACATACGAAAGAAATTTATTGCTGGTATATATATATATATACATATATATATATATATATATATATATATATATATATATATATATATATATATATATATATATATATATATATATATATATATATATATCGGGTGATCCAGATAAATGGGACCCATAAAAAAAAGCCAAATATTCTTAATATTTAATTCCTTTCATAAAAACTATATATCATTCGAAAGAGTAGAGTTACAAGTTTATTATGAAATATTTATTTTTAAAAATGACTCCTTTCAAATGTGCTCCATTAGTTGCCAAGCATTCCAGTGTTCTCGCTTGTAAGTTCTGCATCACTTTTGCAAGAGTGTGCGGTGGTGGTATGGCCTGTATCTCATTTGTGATGGCGGCCTTCAATTCTTGCAAGGTCGTTGGGTTATTTCTGTAGACCCTACTCTTTAAATCTCCCAGAGATAATAATCTAAGGGAGAAAAATCCGGAGACCTTGCGGGCCATTCAACGTCTCCAAATCTTGAGATTAACTCGCCTGGAAACGTTTGACGCAAAACTGCCATGCAGTTCCTCGTGGTATGGCAGGTAGCTCCGTCTTGTTGGAACCAGTGGTTTTCTAGACAAAGATCTCTTAATTTAGGAATAAGGAAATCGGTCAACATTTTTTCGTGCGATCACCATTTACAGTGACCGTGTTTCCGGTGGAATCCTCGAAAAAGTACGGCCCTATGATCTGAGATGCAGTAAGACCACACCAAACAGTTACACGCTGACTATGCAACGGGACTTCGGTAATATTCAATGGATTTTCTGTTGCCCAGAAACGACAATTTTGTTGTTTACAGTTCCATTCAAGTGAAAATGGGCTTCGTCTGACATAATCAAAGTTGCTAGAAAATTGTGTCATTTACCTTCTGTTGGATCCATTGACAGAATTGTCGTCTTCGTGCGAAATCTCCATCGTTTAGTTGTTGCACTGTTTGAATTTTATATGGAAAGAGCATTAAATTTTGCTTGAATATACGTGTGTTGTTGTTCCATATCCAACTCCTAACAGCTGAAAAGCACGTCTGATGCTTATGTTAGGATTATCCTGTACAATTTCATGAGTTCTGTTAATGATCTCGTCTATCCTTGCTGTGCGCACTCTTCCAGTTGGTTTCTTTTTCCAATGCTGCCAGTTAGGGAAAATTTCTGACACACCGATGGATTACTTTCTTAGAAGGTGATTTTGACATCTGAAAATTTGTCTTGAAAGATCTTTGAGCTGAAACTACACTTCTTCCATGCTCATAATATTGCTGTTATGAAACGCAGCTGTTCCACAGTCCATGCAGTCATCTTGAAGGGTTAGTTTTAACTAACACTTTTATTTTGTTTTGTATCTTATCTTGTCTTGTATTGTCAAAACCTATACAATCCTGTACAAACTTGTAACTATCCTCTTTCGAATGATGCGTATGATTTTATAAAAGGACTTGTAGTGAATACTCTTATTTTAGTTTAAAGATAAATGTTAATTTTACCGTCTTGAATTTCGGAATAGTTATAAATTCATTTTAAATTAGTTACCCATCATAATTCAATTGTGAACCACATTAATACTAATTTTATGTATATTGTATTATTTTATTGTATGTAAACATAATTAATTATATATCACAATTGTCAGTTAATTATTTATATTCAAATATTTATTTTAATCTAATACCATGTCCATTTTACAAATAAACAATAGAAATCCAAGGGTTATATTTTCCACCTTTGGTACTGTCGCAGTTTCGCCTAACGGACTCAATACGGCTAGTGAGATAATCACTGGTTGGCACTTAACTAGCGGCAGTGCTTTGGCTACATCATCCAGGTTAACCTATACCGGATAGATGCGCTACGGTCCCAAGCCGTAGCTTGCCTAGGCCAACGACGACGACGTAAACCAACAATTGGTGACTCCGGAGTTGGATTCCCCCCTTTTACCGGAACGACTAGGATTAGACTGTAACGTCGTTCGTGCCCATCACCCCCTTCACCCGAGCGACTAGGACCAGACTGTAACGTCGTTCGTGCCCATCACCCCCTTCAACCCGAGCGACTAGGATCAGACTGTAATGTCGCTCGTGCCCTCTGCCCCTCACCCCTGCCCGTGCGCTCTGTGCCTGCGCTCGTCTCAACCTCCCTCCTTCGTTGGTAACTTGTCGTCTTGCTTGTACGTCAGCAAGCATAGGAGAAGATGCCTGACGACGCTGGTGCCATCTCCCACTTAGCGTAAGCTCCCCGTCTTCTGGCCGGGTGATCCATTTATTTGGTTCCACCAAGTGGAATCACAATTCAACTTGGGAAGGATCACCGCTAGCAGGACGAAATACGATCATGTTTTGTCCTCTACCAGCGAGCATCATCTCTGAAGTCCGTGACGTCATCGTGTCTACTTCCACGAGTGAGGACCCATACAACGATCTGAAGTCTGCCATCCTGTGCCGCACCACTGTCTCCGAGCGTGAGAACTACATCAGTTAATCTCAAAGAAGAACTTGGAGACCGTAAGCCCACTCAAATGCTGAGGGCTATGCAGTGCGCTCTAGGCGAACGCGCACAAACCTTCGATAAGGACATCTTTAGACAGTTGTTCTTGCAGAAACTTCCTCCATCAGCTCAGCGTGTCTTGGCCACTATGGATCCTGCTACTCCAGTTGATAAACTAGCAGAAACTGCCGACAAAGTAGTGGAGATTGACACAGCTCCGGTCAACAACGTGAACACACAATCGGAACTGGAGTTGAAAGTGAAAGAGTTAAGTCAACAACTCAACCACGTTTGTTCTCTGCTACAAAATCAACGGCAAAGAAGCCATTCTCGGTCAAGATTTACGAAGAGGCATCGTTCGAGTTCCGGGAAGATCTGCTTCTACCACGCGAAATTTGGAAAGAAGGCTAGGAAGTGCATCTCCCCTTGCAATTTTTCGTCGGAAAACCCCAGCAGCGAGTCCTAATGGCGTCTAGTACTCGCACTGCCAACCTGTTATTCATAAAGGACAGGAACTCTGGTGTCAATTTCTTGGTTGATACCGGAGCGTCAGTCAGTGTATTCCCTCAAAAATCTGGTCATACGCACTCGGAATCTCCGCCTCTATACGCTGCTAACGGTTCACGCATACCCACGTACGGTACTCAGTCGCGTGAACTAAACTTGGGCCTTCACCGATCCTTCAAGTGGATTTTCATCTGTGCTCAAGTGCAGCATCCCATAATCGGCGCTGATTTCCTCCAGCATTTCAAACTCCTGGTGGATCTTGACAAGCGACGCTTATGCGACCAGGCCACACTGCTTTCTGTTCTTGCCAAACAGGTTGCCCTTCCGGACGCCTCGAACTCTGCACTTTCCTCGTTCCCCCTAATTCATGTACCAGTGCCTTTTCCAGCGATATCCAGGAATTCTTCAACCGATGCAGATGGGTGATACCATTAAGCACACCATTACCCATCACATTACAACAAAAGGTCCCCCTGTGTTTGCAAAACCCAGACGTCTTGCCCCGGACAAACTGAAAGCTGCCAAATCGGAATTCCAGCTTATGATAGATCTTGGGATAATAAGACCTTCCAAAAGCAGTTGGTCCTCTCCCCTACACCTGGTCCAGAAGAAGTCAGGAGACTGGAGACCATGTGGGGATTACCGGTTTTTGAATTCGACAACCATCCCGGACCGATATCCGGTACCAAATGTCCAAGACTTTACTTCTCTTCTCCACGGCAAATCTATCTTCAGTAAAATAGATCTCGTTAAGGCTTTCCACCACATTCCCGTAGAGCCTTCGGATATTCCCAAGACTGCAGTTTGTACACCATTTGGGTTATTCGAATTTGTGAAGATGCCGTTCGGGCTACGGAATGCTGCGCAAACCTTTCAGAGGTTTATAGATGAGGTCACCAGAGGCTTAGACTTTGTTTATGCCTACATCGATGATTTGCTTGTGGCCAGCTCAACGGAAGAGGAACATAAGGAACATCTTTCACTCCTCTTTCAACGCTTAGAACAATACGGTGTTACTATTAATGCATCTAAGTGTGTGTTTGCACAGCCAACCTTGGAATTTCTTGGTCACACGATTTCGCAGCACGGAATTACCCCCCTTCAGGACAAGTGTGAAGTGATAAAAAATTACCCTATGCCAAATAATCAGCGTGAGTTACGTCGGTTTCTAGGTTTGGTAAATTATTACCACAAGTTCATTAAAAACTGTGCCAGTGTTCTTGCTCCTCTACACGCTATGATCACACACAAACGCAAGGTAACGAAATTGGTATGGTGTAGCGATAGTTTACAGGCGTTCGACAATGCCAAAAATGCTATCAATAGTGCATTGTCTCTGTCATTTCCTATCAGTGATGCCCCCCTAACTCTGACGGTCGATGCATCAGATGTTGCGATCGGTGGAGTGTTGGAACAAACCATTAACGGTCAACAAGCACCCATCGCGTTTTACTCGAAAAAGCTGCAGCCAGCCCAAACGCGTTATAGTGCTTTCGGACGTGAACTTCTTGCTATTTACTTAAACGTGAAGCATTTTCAACATTTCCTTGAAGGCCGAGAGTTTTGTGTTTTTACCGACCACAAACCTTTGGTCACTGTCTTCAATAAAAACAGCTGTAACCACTCTCCCAGAGTCATCAGGCAACTCGATTATATCTCGCAATTTACCACAGATATCCGCCACATCAAAGGTGTCTTGAACACTCCAGCGGATGCACTTTCAAGAATAGAGATTACTTCTGTTACCCTCAGCTCTACACTGTGGAATGCTATTGCACAGGATCAAGATAAGGATACGGAACTACAAGACCTGCTCAGAGAAGACTCCACTCACTCACTTTCCCTCAAGAAAATGAGTATGCCAGGATTGTCTGTGCCCCTCTATTGCGACGTATCAACAGCTGCTATTCGCCCTTATGTCCCTCCATGTCACAGACAAGCAGTCTTCACGGATCTTCATAAGCCCTCCCATCCTGGTACCTCCGTGCTTCGCAACACCTGGTTACCTCTCGCTTTGTTTGGCCCTCGATGCGGAAGGATGTCAAACATTGGACCAAAACGTGCCTTGCCTGCCAGCGTGCCAAAGTCCAAAGGCACACCAGGTCCCCCTTTGACGCATTTCCGCCCCCCCCAGCGATTTGAGGTAATTCATGTAGACATTGTTGGCCCTCTTCCAGTGATTCAAGGCCAACGTTATCTGCTCACCTGTCTCGACCGCTTTTCCAGATGGCCTGAAGCCATCCCACTTCCTGATATCCAAGCGGACACTGTTGCAAGAGCCTTTCTTCATGGATGGGTATCAAGATTTGGATTGCCGACAAAAGTCATCACTGACCAAGGTCGCCAATTTGAGTCTTCGCTTTGGAAGAAGTTTACCAGCTTGTTGGGTACAGTACATGCGCATACCTGTGCGTATCATCCGCAAGCTAACGGCCTCGTCGAACGCTTCCATCGCCAGCTGAAGTCATCCCTTATGTGTCACGAAGACTCCCATTGGATGGATAAGCTTCCACTCGTGTTGCTTGGTATTCGCTCTGCATTTAAGAGTGATCTGAAGACTACAGCGGCTGAACTAGTCTATGGAACAACACTGCGGCTACCAGGTGGCTACTTCACTGCAGGGGATAAGTCATGTGATCCTACGGAATTCGCTCAAACACTTTCCTCTCACATGCAGTCCCTTCAGCCTGTTCCCCCTCGATTGACTAGCCAACAGAACATCTTTGTTTCCCCAGCCCTCCAGTCTTGCACCCACGTTTTCGTTCGTGTACCTGTCCCAAAACGGCCTCTCCAATGTCCATATGACGGGCCCTATGAAGTTCTCCGACGTACGCGCAAATCATTTCTCATCCAGCGCGGTTCCA
Organism: Bathynomus jamesi; assembly: GCA_023014485.1. Taxonomy (NCBI): domain Eukaryota; kingdom Metazoa; phylum Arthropoda; class Malacostraca; order Isopoda; family Cirolanidae; genus Bathynomus; species Bathynomus jamesi. The sequence goes on from JAJOZX010001297.1 coordinate 405,856, forward strand.
AGGTCGACAAGGTTTCTATCGATCGTCTTAAGCCTGCGTTTTTGGAATCAACCTTAAGAGGTACATGTAGCTACCAAAAAGGTCCAGGGAAATCTGTGTCGTTCGGAACTCTTTGAACTTCCTCTCTGGTGGGGGAGTGTGTAGTGAATACTCTTATTTTAGTTTCAAGATAAATGTTAATTTTACCGTCTTGAATTTCGGAATAGTATAAATTCATTTTAAATTAGTTACCCATCATAATTCAATTGTGAACCACATTAATACTAATTTTATGTATACTGTATTATTTTATTGTATGTAAACATAATTAATTATATATCACAATTGTCAGTTAATTATTTATATTCAAATATTTATTTTAATCTAATACCATGTCCATTTTACAAATAAACAATAGAAATCCAAGGGTTATATTTTCCACCTTTGGTACTGTCGCAGTTTCGCCTAACGGACTCAATACGGCTAGTGAGATAATCACTGGTTGGCACTTAACTAGCGGCAGTGCTTATGGCTACATCATCCAGGTTAACCTATACCGGATAGATGCGCTACGGTCCCAAGCCGTAGCTTGCCTAGGCCAACGACGACGACGTAAACCAACAGACTTATACTTTAAGAGTTACAGGGGTTTCTTTTGCTCCAAGGAGCAAGGAGAAGCATGAGAGATAAAATTGTGTATTTATGGATTTAAGTTTTTAAAAAAGTTTTAAATACAAATTGTAAAAATGGTTTTTGGCTGGTAGTATGTAACTATTTTTCTGTCTAGCCTTCGTCACGCAAGCAAATTTTGAGCGCATTTAGATACCCTTACTACTTATAAAAAACTATATTAACACATTAAGTTTTCGTGTAATCTTTCAAGATTCTTTACTCGGGCGCAAGACATTACGCCCGAGAAAGTATAAGTAATATCGTATATTTAAAGTTCTTTTAATGAATAATTATTTGCTTGCATACGGTTACATAATAGTCCTTCTTCTAATTCTCATTAAATAAAATACGTTTTTCCTCCTATTAATTTTTTTTATAAAGAAAAAAACATTTCAACTCGGGCTTATATCCTTCGGCCTTGTAGAGGCACAATTTTTAATTCTGGCGATACATGGTAACTTTTTACGTTTCGATAAGCGTGCCTTCAACTGCCTGAGAGAAAAGGTTTTAAATTTGGCTATTTTATTCATTGCTATGCACATAAGTTAAATTTAGTGTTAAGTAAAATGTCACAGAAAGTTAACGGGGCTAAAATGTTCTTTTCTAATGTACGTGCTTTCAGTAAATTTGCTTCTTCAAGTACAAACGAAAAGCTGTATTTAGAGAGCTTAATATCAGCATTCCATCACTTTGGGAAACAAGGTGATGCTATAGATCTAGAACCGTGTCAGCAATAAAAAGGCAGCGTGAAACTCTGAAAAATGCATTTCAAAAGATTTTAGATGACAGTGCAAGATGGGATGAAGTATCTCTTAATCAACTGATAATCTACTTATAAAATGCATGATTTCACTTTTCTGTTTTTTATTAACTGCTTTGAAAATATATTGTCACAAGCCGAAAAACTATTTCATCTTCTGCAATGCAAGCAGCTTGACATGAAGTTTGCACAACAGAAAGTAAATGACTTTATTAAATTTATTGAGTGCGCTCGTACTGATAAAGCGTATAATAAAGTTTTTCAAGAAACAATGGCAGACTTCGAACAATCCGAAGACCTGCCTTCTCCCCCGAGAAAAAGAGCTAGAGGCAAACAAATGAACTATAAAGCAATATATTTCGAAATAATTGACATTATACTAATGTCAATGAGGGAACGATTTGATTGCATTCAGGAGTTTGCGTTCTTTGAGTTGATTGATGTGACCAAATTTCCAGAATTTCAGAATTTGCTGAAAATTTTCCAATGCATCATCTTAATGCTTTACAAACTAAATATCCAAATGTAATTGACTCCAAATCCTTAGTTAACGAATTGAAATATCTTTATCGTGACAGTGACTTTAGAAAATGCAAATCTGCAAATGAAATTTTAGAAGTCTTTCACGAACTAGGATTATTGTCTGCGATGTTGGAAACCACAAAGCTGATTCAGCTCCTTACCATACCTGTAACTTCTGTTTCAAATGAAAGAAGTTTCTCTGTTCTTGATCGAATTAGATCATATTTAAGAAACACAATGGCTCAAGAACGGCTCTCGTCCCTGGCTAGGATTTCAATTGAAAAAGAAATACTTATTGATTTAGAAAGCAAAAAGGAATTACATGACCGAATATTAAAGGAATTTGCTTTAAAACCAAGACGCTTGGACTCTTTATGTTCAAGTAAATAAAATTCAAATAATTTTTTTTTACCGAGGTATGTATTTATTTATTTTATTGATAATCTTAAGTTATTGTCATGCATTTAAATGTCGGCTCATATGTAGACTTGAAAATTTAAAAAGAGCCCGAGTAGTCTTGAAGAGCTGGAGTCGCCACTGATATATATATATATATATATATATATATATATATATATATATATATATATATATATATATATATATAGTGCGTGTGTGGGATGAATTTCACGCTTAAACACGTGAAATGAATGAATGATGCAAACCCACAATGAAAAAGAAAAAAGTAATACATATATGATATTTTGGTCATCTCGCCTCTTCCTTCATTCCCTGATGAGATGTACTGCTGAATACACGAAAGGTCTTGGAATAATTTTTTCTTTTTCCTTGTGGGTTTGCATTATATATATAACTTATATATATATATATATATATATATATATATATATATATATATATATATATATATATGTGTGTGTGTGTGTGTGTTGTATGTGTGTGTGAAGGGGTGTGTTATGGGCAAATAACTCATTTCAACGCTTGTTTATAACCCTCTGAGGATACGTATATTTCATATAGCCAAAATAAGTCAGGTACACTGAATATGGTAGAGAGAAAATAAAATAAGCATAGAGTATAGTGTATATAAGATTGAAAAATACATGTCAAGCGAAATACAGCAAAATATTATATTTAACACGATTGAGTAAACTAGAGTTGTTTCATATCCTTCGACAAAAATACATAGAGCTTGTAATTCACTCTTTTTATCAAAGTAACGGTACATTTGATTTGTGACAAGGAAGTGATACGGTTTCCGACGAAGATGCGCTTCAACTGTACAGTATATTGTTACAGTTATAGAGTATGGTTTCCGTATATATGCGGCCAAGGGTCGGTCACTCAATTAGAGTTATTATATATACGGAAACCATACTCTATAACTGTCACAATAGAAGTCCAGGTGCAGCGGGCTGTCTACGGTTGGCCAGACTGGCAGTCGACGGCCTGTTGCGTGGCAAGGTCAGAGTGCCGATTGGCTCCCGGGGCCGGACCTATTCTCAGCGTGCTATTTTTTCAATTACAGGGAGCAATTGCGCGCTCCCCGAACTACTCTTACTCTCTGGCGACATTAAGACTAATCCAGGCCCCACTACAACTTACACATGTCACCATACACAAAGACATAGACACAATAGCACCATGAGACACATACAGAAGTATAATATTAACATATTACAGTACAACGTAGATGGCCTCACAAACAAAATCATGCAGCTTAGGGAATTCGTACACAAACAAAACATTCACATAGCACTTATAGAAGAAACAAAACTAAAACGCGCACACAAAACACCAAAACACCCACCATCCCTGACTTCACGGCGATCCGTCAAGATCGTACTGGGGGTAACGGGGGTGGACTCATCACTTACATAAGTAAAAGCATTAGCTACACTGATGCTACCCAAAACATTACAAACACAATCCAAGCAGATAACACGATAGAAATACAGGCAGTTAACATTAAAACACGGCAAAACACAACACCACACTAATCAACATTTACATCCCACCAGATAGTTCACCTCAGGTGCCAGCCAATTACAATCCACAGTTATACAATCTGGCCTCTCTCACTAATGTCATCTTAGGAGGAGACTTCAACGCCAAAGACACTAGTTGGTACCTGCACAACCAAAACAACACCAGAGGCGCCAACATAGCCACGCAACTAAACAGCCTATTCATTCTTAACAATACGGAAGAACATACACACATACCACATCAAGCAGGATACTCAAACTCCTCCCCAGACATAACGTTCTGTTCCCCCTCAATAGCAACACATACACAATGGAGAACAGAAAAACAACTGTCATCAACCACTTGCCCATCATCATTTCAACACATTCTACACTTTGCCCCAACAGCCTTAGGCACACTTACAGAAATTACAAGAAAGCTGATTGGGAACAGTTCAAAATACAGACTGAGGAACAATTCACCACATTAAACAGCACACCCATCATAAACATCAATACAACACTCAAGACATTTAATCAGATCATCAATAATGCAAACAAATACATACCCAAGGGCAACATTAGGAAATACAACCCAAATTACACTAGAGAAATAGCCCACCTCATAAGGCAACGTAACAACCTCAAATATAACACACAAACACCACACACAGAAGCCATAAAACAACAGATACAACAGCTCAACACAGAAATAAACAACAAACTCAAAGAAAAACAAACAGAAACATTCAGGGAATTCATAACACTAAACCACTCCAAAGATACATCCAGGCTATACAAGACTATAAACAGCATTACCCACTCTAGCAGCGACATTCACACCTCACACGCGGCTATCTGTCGCAGCCAAAATAATATCCCAACATATACACAACAAGCTAACATTCTAGTTAATCACTACGCAAAGCTAAGTCACTTAAACAGAGACAACAACCAGAAACACGCAGACAGACAAACAGCCAGACACAAGAAAACCTACAGACTCGACACGACCATTACACCCTTCAATACAGACCAGACCACCAAGATCATCAAAAACATTAAGAATTCGAAGGCTACTGGAACAGACAACATATCTAACATACACCTTAAACACTTGGGCCCACAAGGAATACTAGCTCTCGCAAATATCAGCACATATTCATACCAACACTGTATTATTCCTGACATATGGAAACAAGGTAAAATTATTACACTACTCAAACCAAACAAAAATCCAACAGAACCAGCTTCCTATAGACCCATTACTTTACTATGCACACCTTCCAAAGTAACAGAAAGACTAATCTTACAAATCACCATCCCACACATTCCACTATCGCCTACGCAACATGGATTCAGACCTCACCACTCAACCACGACATTACTCACTAACCTCACGCAGCACATCATGGATGGCATCAACTCCAGACGACCAGCTCAACGTACACTATTAGCAACAATAGACATTAGTAAAGCATTTGATGCTATCCCACGCTTCCCTCTCATAAACAAAATACTCAACACAAACATGCACAATAACACCAAAATGTGGCTGAGCAACTATCTTTCAGGAAGATACTCCCATGTCACATTTAATGGCAAGTCATCCAAAAACAAGCTTTTTCCGAACGGGGTCCCTCAAGGCTCTGTTCTCTCACCAACACTCTTCAACTTATACATGCATGACATTCCACCACCCATAGATAACAAGCTTACCTTATCATCATATGCAGATGACATCACTCTAACATCCACCCACAACAACATCGACACCGCTACAAATAACCTACAAACATACATAAACAGTATACAAGACTGGCTCACACACAATAGACTCAAAGTAGCGCCCACAAAATCAACCATCACCTTGCTTACAACCAACACAAAAGAACACCAGGTAATTCCACAGCTTACACTAAACAACATCAACATTCCACACACTCACAGAACCAAAATACTTGGGGGTGACATACAACACATCATTATCTTTTGCAAACCACATTCAGGACATTAAAAACAAATATACGTCAAGACTTAACACGCTTAGGGTATTAACAGGCACAAACTTTGGACAGCAGCAGGAAACAACATCACTCATATACAAACAATATATTCGCTCACTTATGGACTATGCTAGCCTATGCTGGGCACCCATTATCTTAAACACACACATAAACACCTCACAGACAATACAAAACAACGCACTTCGTATCATTACAGGATGCACTCAAACAACACCAATAGAACATCTGCACACAGAAACAAAAATACTGAAAGTTAGGGAACATTTAGACATGAAGGGAACACAATTCATGGCAACAGCGACAACTAACCCACAACACCCTTGCCACTACATGTACAATCATGCACCAACACCTCGCACCATTAAGGTAACACCAGAGAGACATTATAACCAAATACTCCATTCCATACCACGCCCCACAGACATCACACAGTACAGAAAACACATACACACACACCTAACCCACGAAGCACTGACACGACGCTGTCCGAATGCGGTCCTAGGTGCGAAGCCGACACCCATCAACAGGTCAGAGATCAGCATGAGCAGATCGGATCGAGTTAACTTAGCACGATTCCGATGTGGACATCACCCCAACTTACGGACATATAAACACAGACTAGACAACTCCATAGACGACACCTGCCACCTGTGCCAGGACACACCACAAACAATTGAACACATTATGACAGACTGTACCGCTCTAGCACAACAACGAACACAACACAACATCACTGGTGCGCTGAACCTCTGGTCCACTCCTGAGAGGGCGATCGGTTACCTGCGTGCCGCCGGCTTGCTCGATCAGGGTGGGCTGATCGGCTAAACAACAACAACAACTGTCACAATATACTGTACAGTTGAAGCGCATCTTCGTCGGAAACCGTATCACTTCCTTGTCACAAATCAAATGCACCGTTACTTTTTCCTTGTTGTACTGTTTACATACATATTAACCCATCAGTGCCAATTGGTAGAATTTCCTACCGACAAAATTGTTTGTCATTACTGCATCACCTTTTCTTGTATTCACGTGATCTTCGGTATGAGTCAATGATATTTAGATTGCGTCATATCAATGACTCATACCGAAGATCACGCGTGAATACAAAAAAAAGTGATGCAATAATGACAAACAATTTTGCCGGTAGGAAATTCTACCAATGGGCACTAAAGAGTTAAAATTTATCCATTGTCCAAAATCCTTGCTTCATACTGAATGTAGGGTGGGCAAAGTATTTATGCGACACTAAATGCGATTCTACATAAAGAAAATAAACTGCATTTATGTAGTATCTACAGAATTCAAATTCATATGGCTTTCAGATGAATCAAATCTTCATGATATTCCCTCTGGGAACTTAAAATACTTATATATATATATATATATATATATATATATATATATATATATATATAATATATATATATATATATATATCAAGGAATAAGAGGACGAAGAGATGGTACAAATTTAGGGTGTGTCAATTTGGGAGGTGAAAATTAATTTTTGCCAATTCCTTCACTGAGGGGTTTTAAAAATATGTTTTTGGATGTGAAGAATTCAAATCTGCTATTATTTTTGTGATTGCTCAACACTTAGCTTGGTAAATCTACGTTTGATTAAAAAGCACATAAATTGCTCTCGGGAAAACAACATTTATTAATTTTAGCTTCTCAAAATGTCAGGTAATGCTATAAAAATTTTAGTTTCTCTGCATAAAACATATCCTAGTAATCATAAAACATATCCTTGTAATCATAAAACAATATTAGAAAGTAATGACATCAGTAAAAAAAAATATTTAAACAAGTAGTTTCATCAAGTCTTGCTTTGATTCGTTCTTGGACATCAGCCGCCGACTTGCTTCTTGGCCTCTGATATAGCCCTCACGTTTCTCATGTGTATACACCCTGCCTGCTGCCTCTGTGACTTGTTTCACACACCTCTCTATTGACTGAGCATGACAGGGCCACTGTGGAACTTGCATAGGCTTGTCAAAGAACTTCTTTACTTCCGCTGTAGTCAGTTTACATGTCAAAGGAGGTTCAAATACCCCGTCAGACCAGTCTGTCAGCTCCAACACAGAAGAAGCACTGGAGTTGATGGAAGGTGTCTTCCTGGGACGTACAGAAAGATCTCCAAGTGTGTCATCATCTCCACCCCTCATGTCAACAATCTTTTGGACACCAGCTCTCCTCTCCTCACTGTCATCTGAGCACAAGAGTGTCTGGATTATCATTTTGCTGAATGCATACCATGCTGAGTGCTTGATGTTTGGCAAAACAGCATCCACTACAGCCTTCTTTTGCAGCCTAACTAGCCGCAGCTGAAACAAGATGTGGCGTGGGCCTTCCACCAGAGTGTTTTACTTTGATGTTGAACCAACAGGGGTAGTACACACCAACAATGTATTCCACTATCAGTCTTAAGTTGTTGAGGGTTTTGCCTTTAAGGCCATGTTTTGAAACCCATATGCGACAAAGCCTGTTTGCTGTTGTCAACCACCTTGAATGGCTCACTGGACCAATTTCAAGAAGGGCCAGATCTGTGGGAAGTTCTCCTGTCCTTATGGCCTGTGTGATCCTATACCCGTACGCTTGATCAGTAGAGAGATCCTTTACGACATTGTCACTCAGTGAAGTAAGAGGCTCTCCAATTGAGAGTTTGGTGAATGAAGGATCAATTTCAAGTTCGGTTGCAGTGTCTAGCATCTTGCCAATGTTACCTGTCCACTTGTTGTTAGACAAGGTCTTCCCATCCAGTGCTGTGATCAAGTGTCGCAGGGGTAACTCGTTATGTGGAGGGCACAAACCAACCAGATCAGCTTACGGCAAAGCTTGACCTCTACCCAATGCATGGAACCACCCTCCCAGCCAGTGTTAACATTTGTAGAATCACCTCCAATGGCCTGCAGGCTTTTATCAATGCCCTTCTTCATGAAATCTACAAGATTATCAGCAATAACTTCAGCAGGTTTTTTTCTCGTTGAGCCTTTCTCAGGAGTGAAGTGGTAGAGATATCTTCCACCTGGCTCACTGCATACAGAATAATGCTCTTCTTTGATGATGCTGGGGAACTGATGATCTGAATTGTCTGCTTTCAGCATAACTTTAGTTGTATCTTGATGGCCATCAAAGAAGATGCAGTCAATTTCATCCTTCTTACAAAGATCATCAAATTCCTGATCCAGGGATCTCATAACTTTTTCTTGGGCCCTCATGACTTTATTGTGATCAACTACAAGTCTCTTGTCTTCTTCAGTGATCAAGCCAGCATCCATAAAGGCAGCAGTGGTGATGGCAGCTGTGGCACGCAGGCCAACACCATATCTGATGCTATGCATAGCAACATTAGGTATTTCTAATGTGTTGTACTCTGGCTTTTTATTGGAAGTTGAAGACGTGCTTGGTATTTCTAATGTCACTTCATAACTTCCATCCTTTCCATCTTGAGCATCAGCTATTTGTTCTTCATTTTCATCATCAGAGAAAATTATTTCATTTGCTGGCATTGAAACATCCTGCTTATTTGTCTGCTTATATTCAGCAAGCCTTCTTCTTTCGTCTTCTTGCCGCTTCTGCTTTTTGACTTGTCTGTTGTGCTCAGGTTGATCTGGCAAGCCAATCTGATGTGGTCCAATAGAACCAGACTTGTCTCTCTGACCTTTAATGAAAGCAAGTTCCTTCACAGGGATCTTCATCTCCCTAGGGCATGTAGGTACAGTTGTGAGTTTTCGTTTTTGCAAACCAGCATCTGCAAGGCAGCCAAATTCAGAGCAGAGAACAATTTTACACTTGCAACTGAGGATGTCAAAAAGCTTGTCAAGTTTTGCAATGAAAGCCTCTTTGACATATAGCTTTCCTCTCCCAAGAGATATGTTTTTGGCCTGCTCCCAGCTCTCTTGGATCTTGTTTAAGATTGTGACTCGTGAATTTACAATGGGGGCTACAAAAGAACTGTTTGCTCGTTCCCACTTTTCAAGCACTTTAGGGTAAATGTCCTTTGCAAGACTGGCTGCTGGGTAGTTTCTCACATCCTCACCACTTTGTTCTCTTAGCAGTAGCCCATATTTCAGTACGTCTCGCAGAGTTGGGAGTTCAGAGGGCAACAACTCTCTACCAGTTCCAATTAGGTTGCTCATATGTGTGAATGTCCCCAGTCTTGTCCTCCTTTTAGAAGCCATTGTAGGTCAATTCCCACTGGTTAGGATGGTAGCACTGACGGACAAGTAATCTTCAGCACACTGATGAATATGTTTCAACCTGTGAAATAAGCAAAAACAGCAGTGCATTATATATACAACATATACCTATAATTATTAATATAATAATTATTATATAATTCCACAAAAAAGTAAAAAAAGTCACTATTTTTATGTAGCTTCTTACCAAGCAAAACTAAATTATATTAAATTAACAAAAATATCTTTAGAATTCCTAAGTCATGCTGCAACTTTTTAGCACCCCTCATATTTGGAATTTGAAAGTTGAAAAATTCGACACACCCTAATGGTACATGTTTGTTTACAAACGTTTCGGAAATTTCAATTTCCATCATCAGTGCTTAAATTATAAAATCAAATATAAAAAAAAAATAAATATGATAAATGGAAACTTATACAGTATATTTAAATAAACGTGTGATATTAATGGTGTATTTACAGTATATATTTAAGTAATTAAAATTAAAAATAAGATAATATAAATAAAGGTGAACAAAATTGAGAAGTGTCTTACCAGGTTATTATTGAGGTGAGGGGGCTAATTGAACAGAGGGACTAATTGAACCCTCTGTTAATGTTTAACTTATTATATTTGTAATCTTATCTTTATTAGCACTGAAGATGGAAGTTTATTTCCGAAACGTTTGCTTGCAACAAGAATGATAAATATGGTTTCTTATTTACCTTGAAGCTGAAATTCCCTAAGAACAAACTTCTGAGCAACATTATTGTACGAAGATATGGAAGGACGACCCTAATATATATATATATATATATATATATATTATATATACACAGGGTATTCTAAAATTACCTAGTAAACTTTTATATATCTGTCGATGAGTAGTGGGACGTTGTGAACAATGTGTTCAAGTTGAAGGAAGACACTTTGAACCTCTAAAATAACCAATTATTATTGCTTTTCTTATTGTTGCTGTATTTCAAATAAAATTGTTAAATATCGCTTAATTTTCGTTAAGATATTGCGTTCATATAAAAGTTCACTACGTAATTTTAGAACACCCTATATATATATATATATATATATATATATATACCACCTCGGTGGTGTAGTGGTTAGCGTCGTTGACTACAAATCCATCGGCCCCGGGTTCGAGACCCGGTGTCAGCAGCCGGCGCGCAGCAAAACCCAGCTGTTCATCCTTCCACACAATAAAGTGGTTGGTAGATAAATGGTTACCCTCGGTGGGCTAGTGGTTAAGACACTGGCTGCTGGTAGGGCGTGGTTCGGATTCCACGTTAAACTGTAGGTCTAAGGTAGAGTGAAAAGCTTAACCTTCGTCAGATGAACAATTCGGGCGTAAGTTGACCAAAGGTTACCAAGGTATATATATATATATATATATATATATATATAGAGAGAGGAGAGAGAGAGAGAGAGAGAGAGAGAGCGCCTCGGAGGTGTAGTGGTTAGCGTCGCTGACTACGAATCCATCGGCCCCGGGTTCGAGACCCGACGGCAGCCGGCGCGCAGCAAAACCCAGCCGTTCATCCTTCCACACAATAAAGAAAGTGGTTGGTAGATAAATGGGTACCCTAGGTGGGTACGTGGTTCGGATTCCACGTTAAACTGTAGGTCTAAGGTGGAGTGAAAAGTTTGACCTTCGTCAGAATGAACAATTCGGGCGGAAGCTAACCAAAGGTATATAATCCAAACGTTTATACAGTGCAAGATTGTATAGATCTTTACTATATATGTATATACAAAAAATAATGGAAATAAAATAGATGTACTTTTGGTACCAAGAGTGTACAATTAGGTCAAAACAGTAGCCAAAGAACCATATTTACTGTAGAGTGTAGTTGGGCATAAAGAGCTTAAATGACAAGTAGATTGTTCCCTAATTTCACAACCACTTACCACAATCAGTACGAAATCAGGAATACCTCCTCCCGTTTCATAAGCATCAACCACCGAGCTATCGGTAATAAGTCCGCAGTTCGAGCCATCAAACACGCATACATCTCCGCAAACAGTACCAGTGATCACGGTTATTACTTCAATAAACAAAAAAGATAAATTAGTTACTTCACGAACCCTGTTAGCACAGACTAATTACTAGAGCTCTTCAATGAATCGTACATTGTTAGTAATAAGACTTTGCTTAAGGCTTTATACTGTATTATAATTGTCACATTTATACTATTTTGATGCAGTGCGTGACAGTTCAGCAGTTTTTTAAAGATTTTTATACTGAATAACTTTTATTGCACTTTCAAATTCAAGAAGGTTCATTTCTCCCAACATGCAATTTCTCCAAACAAGCATCATCAACTAACGGATTGGTCGAGTGCGTAAGGTCATTGTATATCGGTATACCATTCAGTAGTTCCAGTATTATCATCCGATAATGGAAACTTGGAGAAAGTAATTATACTCTTTAATTACTAAAATATACCCAAGAATACCCAGCAAGAATTACTGTACACGCAAAGAGAAGAATTTCACCTTCATTTGAACAGTAACAGAATGCGATTTCCGACAAACCGCACTTTGAGAAACCGGTTTCACGGCAGGATTTGCAGCAGTCCGGGACATTCATGGTTTCGTTATTGGAAGGAAGTACCGTCTCGCTGAAGATGAGATTTCCAGGATTCTCCGTCACGCAGTCAATAAATGCTATATAGAAAAAATAAAGAAGAAATCAGGTCAAGAATTAACTAAACCTGAGTTGGTTTTTCAGATTTGTTCCGTTACATTGAGCGAATAAAGCCTCTCTTCTCATTCTACAAAAATAATTTTAATACAATTTTTAAGTTCAATAATGGCGCTTTAATAAATTTTTAAAGAAAATTATTTTAATAATTAACACATTTTAAAATTAATTGTTTTAAAAGTCAAAAAAGGTTACAACAAAAAATAATTTTGTCGAAGAGTTAAAAGGAGCTTTTAATCTAACGTAATTTTCGTAAATCTGAAAGAAAATTACCTTTTATTACTTTAATTTATCTTTTTAGTTGCAAGAATTTACTAACTTCAAATATTCAAAGTTATTTTGCGAAACGAAATATGCCTAAATATGTTTCTGAACCTTTCTGTCTGAATTTAATGATGTATTAAAATTGGGAATCCAATCCCTTATTCTAGACTAGTCTTTGCGTGATATTCTTTCTGAAAATGGTCTGTGCAAAAACAGACAAATAAATGGCTACAGAGACAAACGCATGATAGGGTAGCACGCTGCAGGACTGTAAAATTGATTTTAGATTACGATCAAATAATCTTAATTTATACTCTGGTTTAATGTTAATATTCTGTTCCTCATAAAATATTAATTCGTGTAATTTTATTGTCATTAAAGTTGGTTTAAGGTTTCAAATCAACACAACTGTGCAGTTTCCTCCATTTCAACGAATTAGCCGAGTAAAAAAACCTTTTTATTATTATTTTTTACTGAACGTGTTGGTTGTTGTAATCCGGCGGTAAGTGGAGACGAACAATCTCTTAGATATGTCGTTGGTCGTTGTCGTAAAATTCTCAAAAATTAAAATAAAAGAGAAAAATCTAACTTTTGAAGATGTATCATTTACGCGATTTGGGATTATCCTCAATGATTTACTTTCTCTTTTTATATTTTTTATATATTTATGTACTGTATAACCTTTCCTTTAAACTACGACAATCTGTAACTTATTACGAGTAAATAACATTTGTTAATAAAAAAATATGTACACTAATTAAAAATGGTGAAATTAAACTTACTCTGTCCATATGTTAGACCAACAACTGCGAAGAGACATAGTGCGATCTGTAAAAAAAATATTAAATGAGAACCTCAGCAAGTTCTTTCGTTCGAAACTATTGAAAAAAAACCCTGAAATGAAATTAGGATTTCATCTATAGTAATGGAAAAAGAAAAAAAAATTGTTCTTTAATCTTTTTATTTAGCGCATAGAAAAGGCAGCCTCTTACAAATGTCGGTCATTCCCATTTCAAGAATGAGAAATCCGAAAATGAGAATCTCAGAGGATGCAATTCTGAAATTGATCCACTCCTATTCTCACTAAAGAGTTTTCCACTTAAAGTTAGTTTGTTTTGTTTTTTTTTTCATAGAAAATATTCCTCGGGACTACAACGGCGTCAAAGTCCTCTTTTTACCGTTACTCACTCGGGAAATTCTCTTCCCAAATTTGGAATTCAGTTTTCGAGAATTCCCACTTTCGGAAAACGGATGGAAATGGGAATGGCACTGAGGTCTGGTGCTAGTGTCTCCGAGCAACTGATACAATGAGCAAACCAACCAACCAACCAACTGAGTGGAGAGCAAGTTTATGCACGTTTTACCTATTTTGCAAATCAGAGCTCATGTACTATGACCAATCTCAACGAGACCAGAGAACATATCAGTGTTTCATTATACCTTTCATTATACTCTGTTTGGTTGAATCCCACTGATGAAAGTGGATACGCAGTAGACTTGATATTAGTGACCAACCAGCAGAAATACTTGATCTCTGGTGTTATGCAACGGGTGTCGAGAATTTAACCCCTTCATTAGTCGCGTGGGGTCAGTATGACCGGACGCAATGTAAGAAACGATGTTATATCTTAAACTCATGGAGTTATCCTTCTCATTCATCAGATTTACTTTCAAGTGGGTCAACCTGTATATACACACCATGTTTTGATCAATAGCATATATGGTGTTATACATATATGCTATTGATCAAAACATGGTGTATGTTATAATGTTTCAGACCAACAAAGACCCTAGGATCCACTCATGGCTGGTCTCTAACTGTGTTCGTAATTGTCTATTGTGCATGTCCTCCGTGGTGGCGGAGGGGACCTACAATTTCACGTGGGTTCCGAACCACAAAGCCTTAATTTTACTACTTTAAACTATACCCAATTTATCAACATATGTGTCTAATCGATTTTTAAACATGTTTATAGACGTGTTACTAATTACTTCTACCGGCAAACTATTCCAGCTATTTACTATTCTATGCTAAAAAAGTTTTTGGCAACTGTTGTCTCGAACCTTCTACGTCAACTTACACCCGCTATTTCTAGTCCTATTATATTGGGATATTTCTACGTTATCGAACCCATTCATAATTTTGAAAACCTGGATTAGATCACCCCTAAGCCTTCTAGTCTCGAGTGTAGTCAATTTTAACTCCTTAAGCCTATCCTCGTACGACTTTGACCTAAGCGACGGAATCATCTTAGTTGCTCGTCTTTGAACTCTTTCGAGTTTGTCTATATCTTTTCGCATATGCGGATTCCAAAATTGGATCGCGTACTCCAAATGGGGTCTAACTAATGATTTATAAAGAGGAACTATAATATCGCGCGATTTGTACTCAAAATTCCGAGCTATAAAACCTAACACTTTGTTCGCTTTATTGACCGCTGCTGTACTTTCTTTCGCTACTTTTAAATCACGTCACTATAACTCCTAAATCTTTTTCCTGCTTTACGCTTGTTAACTCCTTCCCTGACATACTATACGCAAAATTACCGTTACGCGAACCTATATGTAAAATTTTGCACTTATCGACGTTAAATCTCATTTGCCATGTGACTGACCAATCAACGATTTTATTCAGATCTTCCTGGATTTTACCTCTATCTTCGTCATTAATCGCCCGACCACCCAGCTTCGTGTCATCCGCAAACTTTGAAACTGTACTGACTAGGCCGACATCTAAATCGTTAATATATATTAGAAAAAGCAAGGGGCCCAATACAGAACCCTGAGGAACGCCGCTCGCTACATTAGCCCAACACGACTCCGCTCCATCAACGACCACCCTCTGTTTCCTACCTCGCAACCTCTCTTCTATCCAATTTATTACTACACCCCTAATTCCATGAGCCTTAGTTTTTTCAATGAGTCTTTTATGCGGTACGGTGTCAAACGCTTTTTAAAATCTAAATATACTACATCAACCGCCCGATTACTATCGTAAACGTCAACCACGCTTTGAAAAAATTCTAAAAGATTAGTTAAGCAAGATTTGTTTCGACTAAAACCGTGCTGCGTATGTCTAAGTTATGCAATTCTAAGTGTTCGACTATACGATCCCTAATTATTGATTCCAGTAGCTTACCTACAACAGACGTTAAACTGATTGGCCTATAATTTCCAGCCGCACCTTTATCGCCTTTCTTAAAGATAGGTGTTACGTTTGCTAACTTGAAATTATCTGGTACGCACCCAGGCCCGTAGCCAAGGGGGGGCCAGGGGGGTCAAAGCCCCGCCTGGAAAATAATATCCCCCCCCTGAGAAAACCAACCGCAACGGCGTTCCATGCTACAAAAACGCCAAAGCCAACTTGTTTTACTTGCCTTTGAAAATAAGAGAACAAAGCAAATAGACATGTTTGAATTCCTAAAGAATTTCGCTAAAAAAACTCGCCGCATACAGTTATTCTAAAATTTAAAAAAACTTACAAAGACTTTTATTTACACTAAATTTAGACTAAATATTGTATTCTATAACCCAATATGCCTATCTATATGTATCGGTTTGATCATTTTTTTATTTAGCCTACGGTGTTTTACTTGTTATAGTTTTGAATGTAATTTTCTGCAGTATATTTCGATATTCACAAAAAATGACATTAATTTTTTTCATTGTCCCCCCTGTCAATTTCTCCGCCCTCCTAATGATTTGGTCTGGCTACGGCCCTGTACGCACCCCTCAGAAATACACGCATTAAAAATCTTTGTTCGCGGCACAACAATGCTATCTTTTAATTCTTTTAGTTGTATGGGATATATGGAATCCGGTCCCGGTGATTTACGCATTTTCATTTTATCAATATAACGCATTACCTCCCCTTCACTAACCACAATATTATCCAAAATATTACCATTATCAAAAGGTATTATGTCTGTGGCCGTAGGGACATTCGTTACATCTTCTATAGTAAAAACTGACGTAAAAAATTCGTTTTACAAGGTAGCCATTTCCTTGCTTTCAGAAACTAGCTCTCTGTTAACATTTTTCAACGGCCCCAAGACACTTTTTACTGGATTTCTATTGTTGACGTATTGAAAGAATCGCTTGGGGTTTTCTTTACCGTCACGAGCTATGGAGATTTCAAATTCGCGCTTCGACTTTTTTATTACACTTTTCGCTTCACGTCTTAGAGATATGTAGTTGTTTCGTAACCACAAATTGTCTTTATCGCACTTATGTAGCCTATAAGCCCTATCCCTACTCTTTATAATGTCTCCTACTCTAGAAGTAAACCACAAGTGCTTGTTGTTTACTTTCGCACGCTTAATTTTGTACGGTACACATTCCTCATTTATAGTCCTAAATAGTTTCAAACGATTGCCACATTAGTTTTGCGTTGGAGATCCCCAGATACGGTGCATTATCGTACAACACGATGTTATTAACGTTATCATTTGTTCACAGTCTCCATTTGTCTCTCCATTTATAACAAAATTACCTAAATTAAGTTGCTATTTCAAAACTTTTATATTATTTATGCTCATTGCAATATGTAATTACATACTGTTATTAGTATAATTAATTATCGATACTATAATAATTGTACTATAATTAACCTATTTTTGAAGTAATAAAGTTTAAGTGTTGAACAGTGTTTATACTCATGATACATTTGTGTGTGTGTGTGTGTGTGTGTGTGTGTGTGTGTGTGTGTGTGAAATCAATTACATTCACAGTGACAATGAGAATGAACCCAATGAACACTGAACAATTCACCTGATATTACATTGACTGCTAACTGAACTGTGATTTAAATGTGTTCAAATAAAATAATGTCCACACTATGGGCAATTGGGTAAGGAAATAAAAAGTTAAGGGTAAATTAATGGTAGACCTCTTTCCTTTCCATTCATTTATATTAGGTGTTTTTATGAAGGTTAATTGTAATTAAAATTAATTACTTTTCAATATAATTGTAATTGCAATCAATTACTTTTCAATGTAATTGTAATTACAATGAATTACATTTGCTAAGTGCAGTAATTGTAATTGAGCATATGGAAAGTAATTGTAATTTTAACCAATTCTTTTTTAACTGTAACTGCCTCATACCTGACCTGAACAGCTCCAAGACTGAAAATAAGTCTCTCATAGAAAAGATGAACACCATAAAACGAAGGTACAACAGGAAAAGATCATAAGAAAAGGACAAAAACTGGGAAGAGCATAAATATAGTACGTAGAGTGTAGAAGATGTTAAACAGAGTATACATAGAGGGATAAAGCAGTGAAATTCCTAGAAAGAGGGACACTAAGACCAGAAGATGAACGGCTGGTTGTGGCGGTACAAGACCAAGAGCTGCGAACAAACTGATTCAAAAGACATAGAGAGGGTAAGGATGGAACTGAACGTGTAGACTCTGCAAAAAGAGCCCCGAGACTGAGCCACATTATGGATGTGAAGTACTCCTACATAAAGAAACTACATAGAGAGCCACAATGCAGTCTGCAGGCTAATTCACTTCAGATTATGCAAGAAACGTGAAATAAGTTTTTAAACAGAGAAACAATGGGAACATCCACAAGGAATAGAAGACAATGATGAAGTGCTTCTCCTATACGATCATGCGATACTAATTGAATGTAATATCAGGATGCAGACCAGCAATAGTAGTCAGAGAAAAGGAAGGTAACAAATGCCTTTTAGCAGAAGTTGGAGTCCCGGGAGTAGTGGAACGTCGCAAACTATGAAAGAGAGATCTTAAAATATCAGCGGCTAAAATATGAAATACGTTAAACCCGAGATCATCCCAGTAGTAATGGAAGCAACAGGAACAGTACAAGAATTTACAGTAGAGTACCTTACCCAACTGCCCATAAGTATAACATCTGGAGATATAGTAGGGGAGATCTTGAGATACAGCATCCCTATCCTACGCCTGCTACTGGGGTCAGTGGCGGCGCCAAGGTTTTCTATCAGCCCGCGAAGAGTTTGGGCAAAGAAAATTTTGATCGGTCATACCTTCCAATGATCAAAAGGAACATAGAAGTAGTATTTGCACAATGTTACATAGGCTTTTAATAGTAAAATAGGAAGCGTCATTGATAAAAAGTTAAGCGTCTCAAAATTTCAAAAATACAAAAACTTTAAAAAATGTCAAGTAATGTCCTAATTAACAATTATTTTGCGGGTCTTTATGCACGGATGCAAAGTTTTCGATCGTTTAGTCCATATTTAGATTTTCAGCCCTTGATCGATTGAGTGCTAAGGTGCTGAGGTTATCGAGTTTGACGTCGCTCATAGTATTGCGCAAATATGTTTTAATCATGGCCTGAAACAAAAGAAACGAAACCAATGAACCACTTCGTGTTCAAAATTGTTACACACAGAAATAAATAGTTTTCGATGTAGCTTCATGGGTTAGCTTCAATTTCTATTAAATCTATCAAAACATTTTAACAAATTCAAAATTTTCTGAGCCTGGGCACTGGCCGGTCTCGCCCGGGCCTAGCGCCGCCACTGACTGGGGTGTACCTAAAAATTCCTGAGAGTTAAGGTTTAACCCCGAAAAGTAAGAAATTCTCCAGTTGGAGTAAAAGGAAGAAAACAAAAAAGAAAGAAAAAACATACCTACCTACATACCATACATACATACATCCATACATATATTAGCTAAAAATCCATTTTCCATTATCACTGGAGGTGGGGACAACGCTTGAATTTGGGACCAAAAAGCACTCAAATGTAATGACGGAGTTGTTTAACTTCCTTCGCAACATCTAAGGTCATATGACAGAGAGGAACTACAGTTTACGTGGGATCCGAACCATCTAAGGGCTGCTATATAATATGGACGCAGGGGATGGTCCCCCATCCAACTACTCACTAAACCCAATGTTGCTTAACTTCGTCGATCGATGGGAAGCGGCGTTACGACACTGGTCACAACGTAGCCCTCCTCCCCCGCAAATCAACTGAGGAGATCAGAGTTGGAAAGATTATTCTGTGTAATCGATTACATTTGTAATGATTACATATTATTCCAGTAATCGTAATCCTGCTTTTCAGAGAAGCACGTAATCGTAATTGTAATCGTAATCATAAATTTTTCAAAAATTAGTGATCTTTTTAACTCTGGGGAGGACTTTGTAATTTCTGATTCATTCCACGTTAAGCTGTAGGTCCAAGGTTGAGCATCACGCTTGATCTTTGTCAGAATGAACAATTCAGGCGATAGGAAAATCGAAGGTTATATATATATATATATATATATATATATATATATATATATAAAACACCTTTGAATCGTGTGTTCGAACTCCAGTGCTGCTTACAGTTGGGTGGTGGTTGTCTTTGCTGTGTGTGTCTTACATTGGGGATATGGAGAATGGAGCAGAAATCTTCGCCATTTTTTACTTTTAGCAAAAATAATTTGAACGATAGGTTTTGGGGAATTCTACATTGGGTATCTTTTAAATCGCTGTGACAGAAATGACAGATCGAGGTTTAGACCGCGCGAAGGACATCTTCAGATTACGTTTTTCTAAGATAAGTATGGGGAAATAAGGAAATCAAAGCAGAAATCTTTGCAATTCTGTTTCCCTCAAAAATAATTTTTAAGGTAGTTTAGCGGTATTTAATTTAAGTCATCTTTTAATCCAGCCTAACATTAAAAAAGAGATCGAGGGTCAGGGCCCCTAGAAAGGCGACAGAAGCAAGCCCCCTCTAGTTATTATTATTTTTATTATTATTATTATTATTAAAACAGTTGGTCTATTTACTATTATTTTAAAAAAATTGACATCAAGAGGTTTACGCCTTATGTTTACTCCTTATTAACCCATATTTCGTAGCGTAAAGATGATAGTTATGTTCAGGGTCGCCACTCCAAATTTTTTAAATAAAGCCATATTTGGGAATTATCTGCCACGTCATAGGAAATGTGAATTTTTTAAAAGACCACTACCATCAAGACAGATGAAATGAAAGCTGAAATAATTATCATTTGGAGATGTAGGCTATATAAGCACACCGGACAAAAAATTAGTCACCCCTAATAGCACCGAGAGTAGGAAGTTCAAGGTCACACAGAGGGCGCTGATGTAGCATTGGTAAGTGACAAGTAGCGGTGACGTAGCACACAGGATCAGATTTGTTTCGTGAGGTGGTGAAGAACAAAGTGTGTGTTGGATATACTCTGCAAAATGGGTCGTGAGGCAGACGTTACTCAGTGGCAAAAAGGAGCATCGTGTTGGCAGAGCCCACGGACACAAAATGTCTGAAGTAGCCCAATTTGTTGATGTGTCACGCGTACTGTCCAGCGAGTTTACAAAGAGTGGTGTAGTTCGCAATCAACTGACAATCGACGGCGTAACTGTGGCCGGAAAACAATTCTCGACAATAGGGGCCGCCCCCATGTTTCTCGTCTAGTAACTGCAATCGTTTTCAAACCAGAGAACAATTGCTCCAAGAAACCAATGAGGTTCTCCAGCGACCAATTTCCGAACGGACATTGCGACGAGAACTGCATGCGATGGACATCTGGAGCAGGGTACCACGGAAGAGGCTGCTGTTAAACAGCAAGTCACAAATTGGCACGTTATAAATGGGCTCAGAGGCACAAAAACTGGACTGCGGCAGATTGGAAACGTGTAATTTGGTCCGATGAGTCCCGTTTTTGTTTGTTCTCCAATGATGGGAGGCGACGAGTACATCGCAGGTCCAATAAAGCCTTTAATCCTGAATGCGTCGAAGGTGTTGTTCAGGCTGGAAACAGAAAGTGAAGCGCAGGAATAGACACCCACGGACTCTGGCGGAACTTCGGGACCGGCTGATGAACGAGTGGCAGCAAATCGATGTTCAGTACATGCACAACCTCGTAGAGTCTCTGCCTCGCCGGATTCGTGCGGTTATCAAGGCCAGAGGCGCGCCGTCACACGTTATTAGGTACATTCTGAGAGGGGTGACTAATTTTTTGTCCGGTGTGCTTATATGGTTTTAAATTTGAATCTGTATCCATATCAAACGTGGTACGTGTATAGTCGGATTCAATAATGCTGGCATAGGACCGTAAGAATATTATTGCCCTATGCCACGACATTATTGAATTTGATTACGCAATGCAACAATATGTGTGTATATAATCATAATAGGAGGGGGAACACTCATTTAGGAGTGTTAAAATGTTAAAATGTGTTCTTATGTTAAAATTAAGAAAAAATAATCTTAGGCTATGAATACTTTTTCTCACAATATAAAATGCATCCAAGAAAAAGCCTCTATTAATAAAATAATTATTATACTGATAGGGTTGCCGAGTCAACAGATCTTGATAAAGGACACTTGCACGCTAGAAAAAAAATTAGACACGAACAAGCCTTAACTTTCAGTAGCGCGACACGTAAAATAATGTTTTCTAACTTTCTAAGAGAGGGAAACCTAGTATATAATTAAGTATTCTTACCTAAGTATTCATCTGAAGATATTCTTCAACTCATAAAAAATAGAATCACGTGAAAAACTCATGAAGCCGGTTTAATATGGCAATTTGGCAAAGCACAAAAAATATGTTAGCGGGCAATGCCTTCCACGTTCCTCTCCAGCAAGGATGACAATGGCAACGAACAATGGGGGCAGGATTGCCAACTCTGATTTACTAGAAATCACATCTGAATGTTGAATCTCACTTCTCCCGATTAACGAATTAATTAAGTTTGAAAACATCTCCGTCTCAAATTTTTAGTGATGAATAAAATTTTGAGAGTCAATTACTGAATTAAAGGACATATGGCGTCCTTTCCGAGTTTATCAAAGGACAAGGACACATGAGCTGAAATAAAGAACTGTCCTTTGAAATAAAGGACACTTGGCAACCCTAAAATTTATTATTGAAATACTGAATAAAGCCATTTTAAAGCTCCCCACACCAAATAAAGCCATATTAAATCCATTTTTTTCAGATTTAAAATTTAAAGCCGATTTAAAAATTTTAAAGCCCTAGTTATGCTTTTATGTACGTGCTCTTTGCCCGAAACTTTAACAAAGCCTGTTTATCAAATTTAAAGGATGTAATAAAAACTTCTGCGCATCTGTTTGCGCATGTGTATGAATTTCAAATGTCACGTAATGTTGACGTTAGTTACCCTTGTGAGTGCCTACTATAAATTCAATATTGCTACCGTGCTATTCAAAATAACTTACACTCTGTCAATATTTTCTGTATATAATAATTTTATGTACAGTTTGAATTTGTGAAAATAAAATGAATAATGTACATAAAAAAATTAAAATAGCTTTCCATCGGTTCCCTTCAAATGGCAAAATTTTGTCTGTTATTAATTGCAGTTTTTTAATGCAGGATGGAGGGGCCAAGGGCGAATGGCCGCAAAAATGCCCCTCCCCCTAGAAGGAAAAGCATAGAACCGAAGTTAAGGTCTTTGAGGCTCTTAAAAAGATTACCATTTTTTTTTTTAAATTTAGCTTTATGTAGACGATTATTTAATTAGGTCGTCAATTAAACTTACCACCGCAAAGGTTAACTCTAAGGACAAAAGTCTAAAAGGAATACTAAACCAGACCAGCACCAAATACCAAGGTAAGGTACACCTAGACTATCTAACCAGTCAACCTAACGATAGTTAGAAACCTACAGTTACATGAACTTACAACACCAAGGCTTACCTGTAAGTAGGGCCAATAGGAAAGGCACAAGTTACCTTTGTTACTCCTGTTACCTGTAACCTGTAGGCCAATAGGCTATAGTAGGTCGTACGTCCCTATAGGGCCTGAAGGCCTACAGTAAGGCTATGACTACACTACTGCAGGCCACTGGCCAGTAGGCTATATATGGCGTAGGGCCTCTACACCTAGCTTAGGATTCGGAGAGCTGAATATCAAATGGCTTAGGTTGGCTTTAGAGGGCGGGGTTTTGAACTAAAAAAAAAATTCATTGTCGTGAATCTTAAATTTTACCCGGTTGGGCAAAATACATTAAAAATGTGTTAAATACAAAATACAAGATACTAGCTTATTGCGTATCAAAGACAAGGTACGTAGTTTTTAAGAAACGAGCAAGATACTTTTCTCAATTCAAAATTCTTCTTTAATCAGTAATCACTAATCAGTTTAAAACATAACTGGCACTGAATGTGATGTTGCAAACAGCATGTACACCCATTATTGTGTACACACTACCAAATATCACTCTGAAACCCAAATGAGACTGTCATCACAGTAGATGGTTTATGGTAAAGGCCTTTTTAGCCTCGTACATTGTTATTAGAAACTGGCCTTAAAGGTTTGCCAATTCATAATATTGGGTTGAAAAATAAAAGCTAATTTTGCATCATATTTTGTAATGTGAGAAACTGAAACTGAGTTTAAGAGGTCGAATTCTTCAGTAAATGTTTTAATCAAACATTTTTCGATATTCCACGTTTGTATTTTTCATCAGTTTTGTGCGCACAAAAACACATTTTTTAAAAGATCTGTAAAATATACTTAACGATACAATTCAACAAAAAAATTTGACACGGCGTTCTTTCCGTTCTACAGTATATATATATATATATATATATAACCCTTTGGTTAGCTTCCGCCCGAATTGTTCATTCTGACGAAGGTCAAGCTTTTCATTCCACCTTAGACCTACAGTTTAACGTGAATCCGAACCACGCCCCATCAGCAGCCCAGCGCCTTAACCATTAGGCCACCTATGGCACCCATTTATCTACCAACCACTTTCTTTATTGTGTGGAAGGATGAACAGCTGGGTTTTGCTGCGCGCCGGCTGCCGTCGGGTCTCGAACCCGGGGCTGATGAATTCGTAGTCAGCGACGCTAACCACTACACCACTACTATATATATATATATATATATATATATATATATATACCTTTCAACCTTTCAACTGTTCCGCGCGATGATTCCTCATTTCACGAAGGTCAAGCTTGTCGCCCCTCCTCTCGAGTTGGCCTGGTGAAGTAGTGAGTTGGTTTCTTGTATTCTCCACCTAACATAGCCAGGTGCGCCCGGCTCATCGGGGATTGTTCTGAGCCAGGCGTCTAGTCTTCTTTTGAAGATGTCCACTGTAACCCCACTCGTGTTCCTTAGGTCTTTGGGCAGCTCATTAAACAGTTTTCGTCCTCTCACAACAAAACTATTTTCTTTCAGGGTTAAAGATGTTCCCTGTCTCGTCTTTAATTAGGGAACACGACACAGTCTTCCTTTTCTACTTTCCACTGTTGTTTGGGGAGTTACAGGGTTCAGAGTAAGATAAGGGACTAGTCTCTCCATTATTTTCCAAGTGTAAATAATGGTGTGTGTGTCGCTCCTCCTTTCCATTGAATATAGGTTTAATTCGTGTAACCTTTTCCAGTAATTTCGTTCTTTGCACCCCTTGATCTTGGCTGTGAAGCTTCTCTGAATCCCTTCTAGTTGCCTAATGTCTTCTTTTTCATATGGGCATGTTAGGACCGAGCAGTATTCCAATTTGGGTATGATCAGTGTTTACAGTAGATGAATCATTATATTCCTAGCCTTTCGTTTAAAGGTTCTCAGTATCTGCCCAGTTATTCTCTTTGCTCTGTTTACTGCTATCTTATTTTGTGTTTCAAATTTCACATCATCAGTCATTACAACCCCTAAATCTTTTGCTTTAGAATTTCTCTAAATTTCCTGTCCATTTGGGGTATAATATTCCATGGATTTTAAGTCCTCTCTTTTTCCGTACCGTAACAGCTGAAATTTTTCAGTGTTAAACTTCATACTGTTGTCTTCCGTCCACTTGTAGATTCTGTTCATGTTTGATTGTAGAGATCCTATATCTTCTGGGTTTCTTATTTTTCTACTGATCTTTGTGTCATTAGCAAAGGATGTTACTGTGCTGTCTCTGGTAACGTCCTCATCTGTGTCAATTAGCATGATTATGAAGAGTAATAGAGCTAATACTGTTCCTTGTGGTTCTGAGCTGAGGACCTCTGATTCTGATGAAGATGCTCCTTGTACTGTAACGACTTGCCGCCGCTCACTAAGGAAATTATATATCCATTTCCCTACTTTTCCTGTTATTCCCATATACTTCAGTTTATGTATTATGATTCCATGGTCACACTTGTCGAACGCTTTGGCAAAGTCTGTGTATATTACATCAGTGTGTGTGTGTGTGTGTGTGTGTGTGTGTCGAGGCCGACCGGGAATCCGTTCCTCGCCGTTCTCAATCAGTCATGGAATCAAACAAACGCTATACACGTGGGCATAAAACAGACCTACAGGAAACACAGATTTTGTGGTATTTCCCGAAACGACCAATAGAGGACGCCACCAAGGCCTATAAAATGCAGTTTCTTTCTCAGATCACTCACTTGCCATCTTCTCAGTTTTGTCGTTACGTCTCACTCTCAGCACCTTCGTCAGTAGCACCACTCGTCACGCCACGAAGGTCGGAGAGCGGCCCGCTGTTCCTGCAAGACTCCGGTCGAGCATGCACGAAGTCTATCATCAAGTAAGACCCTCTACAATTTCATCCTGCAAGAAGCAACATCACTGCTGCAGGCATTTCCGTTGGCTCCCTTTTCAACAAGTCTCTACCGGCCCTCAACACTCATCCTCTCGCCGGTAAGGCCAGTCCGCCTGCAGAAGCAATTCTTCGAAGCTCAGGTCCGTAAACCTTCTAGTAAGCTACACGTCACAAACCTCACTTTGCTCGTTACTTCTCCACGTGAATCTCCTCTCTCACGCAGCGCCGTTCGACCTCAGCTGGCCTAGTCCTTCAAGCAACACCTCAACCATACACGAAGCGAATCAACACTTTAGGCGACCTATAATTTCATTCCCGATGGAAGCAAACATCACTCTATCGGCGTCATCCTTCTGACCCTGGCTTCACTCATCCTTCACCACAATTCGATCGGCGCCCGTTCAACAAGTATCTCAAAAGGCCCTCAGCACATCCTCCTTCACGTAGGCCCTCAACACGTCTTCAGAGTCACCCCACTGCGAAACGCAGGACGTTAAACCTTCACGTAGGTTTCTTCAGTCTCCAGAGTTATCCAGCGTCGCGGTTAACCTCTTGTCGGCCCTCACTCGGTCTTCAGTGTTTTTGGTTACGCCGTACGAGTCCACAAACTCTGCCTAATCGCGTA
Organism: Bathynomus jamesi; assembly: GCA_023014485.1. Classification (NCBI taxonomy): domain Eukaryota; kingdom Metazoa; phylum Arthropoda; class Malacostraca; order Isopoda; family Cirolanidae; genus Bathynomus; species Bathynomus jamesi. The sequence continues at coordinate 433,047 of JAJOZX010001297.1, forward strand.
GGCCCTAGAAAGTGTCTTCAATACCGTTCAAACTAACTCTCCCGTTGAGACCGCAGTAGGCCTATTCAAGTGTTGTACCAATACCGTAGTTTTTGTATCACTTTGCTATTGTGTTCATTCATATAACATTTATTTTGTATCCGCTTGTTTAGATGCTCATTTATGCATTTCATTTTCACTGACGTAATCCATTTACTGTACCGTACCGTACCGTACCTTCATTACTTATTCTGTGTTCACCTCGGCATATCTCATTAGCCTACCTGAATTAATATACTTACTTAACAATTAGACTGTATGACCATTTCTTATTGCTAATACTCAGTCATCTTTAGTATAGTATAAATGTCGTTATATAATTGTTAATCACTATGACTACCGTTATTGAATTGTTAATAACTGTGAACAAATAATTGATTTATTTTCCTAATTAAACACAAAACAACAAAGTAATTTCTCTCTACTTATTAAATAGGGTTTGTTTGGCTGTAGGCCAAGCTGGTGACCCTAATTATTCAATTAAATTTAATTCATAAATTATAGTAAGCCTACTTTCTTGGTCACATCAAATTGGTGACCCGTAGGCCACTACTTTATATATATGTGTGTGTGTGTATATATATGTATATATGTGTGTGTGTGTGTGCGTGCGTGCGTGCGCGGAGCCTATCCAACTCGAAAATAACAAATTTGTAAATTAGAGCAACTGCATTTTATTAGCTGTCATTCTTATTCTTATTATTCCTTAAATTAACCCCCCCCCCCCCCCAAAAAATCTCCCAGTGAATGCGTTGAACTAAATGTACGTCATTATTGTCCTTTTAAAATCTTTAAAAAACCTTTCACTTTCACCTGATTTATGAGCTGTTTTAATAATCGTTTGATTATGGACTGAAAAGTTGATTGACGGCTATTTGCTCTCGAAAGTTCACCAACATATTGACATTTACGAGAGGTACGAAACGATACACACTAACGTACAATAACATAAGAAAAACAATGATATTGTACCAAACGGTACAATATATATATATATATATATATACACCGGGTGGGCCTTTTAACTCTGACGGTTTTAATATCCTTATAACATTTTTGTTTTTTAACCAAATCAAATAAAATTTATACACAACATATGTACATACATAAAGTTTTTTTTTCATAAGCTGCTTTTATCTATCTGCAGAATTGACGAAATGGCGAAGAAAAACCTTTTGACGTATACGAAAACAAATGCTTTATAACAAAATGTCGTATAAAATAAGCCAAAGTTATTGTGTAATTGCTAGTCTAAGCTCTAAGCTCTCCCGATCTCACCCCTTGCGACTTTTTTTTATGGGGGTTTATTAAGTCGAAAGTCTACGCGACAAGACCAACCGACATTCATGAACTGAAACAGAGAATTCAAGCACCTTTTGGTGAAATTACGGTCGAAATGCGACAAAAGGTGGTTTTGGAATACAGAGCAAGGCTGCCTATACTGATCGAAAATGGTGGAAATCACATTGAAGTTTATAAATGTAATTAAATTTATATCCAAAAAAACTTTATGTATGTACCTATGTTGTGTATAAATTTTATTTGATTTGGTTAAAAAACAAAAAAGTTATAAGGATATTAAAACCGTCAGAGTTAAAAGACCCACCCGATGTGTGTGTGTATATATATATATATATATATATAATATATATATATATATTATAAAGTAGTGATTAATAATAATAATATTAATATTTATGTAGTTCACTTTATCATTTCACAGTCAGGCTGGATTTAGGACTCAATGTGTTATAAGAAATATTGTTACAAACTTACACCCAAATCTATCTATACCTATACACCTTTGCCGAATTGGAATTAAGTGCTTTCCACTTTTTATTTCATAATGTAAATTTTCTTTTTTTTTATTATTCATAATTTTACGTTTTACACTACTTATTTTTATGGAGCTGTTGAAGAATAGGGACCCCCAGCCTTCTTTAGTTAGTTTTATAAGGCTAACTAACGAAAATATCATGACCTAACTAACCTAACCAATCGTCAAGGGCGTACAGTTAACCTAACGATTGGTTAGGTTAGGTTCGTGATATTTTTGTTAGTTAGCCTTATAAGCCTAACTAAAGAAGGCTGGGGTCCCTATTCTTCAATAGCTCCATTTTTATTATTTTTTTTTAGAAATTTTAACTTACTACACTAGGCACCACAGGGGGACGTAAACTACACTTGCTCCTTAAAAATTCCTATTTTAATTGTACAGGAAACGAAATTAATGGCATTCTTTTGTTTTTCAAAAATAAAATTTTGACTTAAATTTCTTAACAAAATTAAATCATAGTTTCGTAGAGATTATATAAATGTATACAATTTTAAAACACACACACACACACACACACACACATATATATATATATTATATATATATTATATATATATATAGATAGAAGAGAGAGAGAGAGGGTGTCCCATAAGTCCGGTCTCATAATACATTAGAATTAAAACAAATGTTCAAATTGATGTCTTGTTTTGGGACCTTTTTTGTGTTACAGGTAGAATAACATGCAAAGACTAATATGAAAGTGAGTTACACTCGTGAGGAAAAGGCCTCCTCCGCCTTTTTCCCAGGAGTGTAACTCACTTTCCAAAACAAGATATCAATTGGAACATTTGTTTTAATTTTAATGTATTATTACTTTTGTAAATTTAATTTAAAATAAATTTTCCTATGAGACCGAACTTATGGGATACCCTGTATATACTCTAAATGGAGTTGAGTAGAATCGTTACTCAGTTTCTGGGTACCACCAATTTTAGCATAAACTAATTTATTTTTGGAGAAAGTATTCCTATTCTGATTACCCAAATTGGCCATGTACGGGGTAGCCACGAAGTTCCTCTGCATACAGATATGCTATAATTTCACTACAAAGGGACTTGTGACCACTCCGTAAGTTTAGAATTATTATCCTACCATTTATAATGAGAACCTTCTCACGATAATCGTAGTGCAAGTTTTTAAATTTTAAATTCTATATATTTTTTTTATTTTAAACTAATGTATGTCATTAATTAGTTATAACTTTTAATATTCGAAAAGTAGTAAAAATATTTTCGTCGATTGAGAAATTACGTAGAAATGACCTTCATTGTTTGGTATAAACTCTTACTTATTTCTATTAAAATAGTCATTATTCAAAATTTATAAAACTGGCGTTTCCTTCCATTTACGGATGAAAAATCTTTACATTTATAACGCGACAAACTTCAAAAAATCTTCCATAATCAATTAATATTAACTCTTTTTAATTATTTGAAAACAATTTTTAGTTTATTTTCTTCTCAATATCGAGTTTTTAAATGTAAATACAAAATTTGTCACCTTAAAAAGGTGTTTAAATGAAATTATAGCGGAGAGCAAAACCATGAATGGACACTTTGTCAAATACGGTCGTAACTTAGCGTGGAAAGATGAGGAAAATCCTTTGTACTTTGCGTGAAGAATCTCAGGGACGTGGGTTCGAAGATCGCTTCCCACTCAATGTCATTCTCATTCTATCCACGGTCCGCAAATAAAAATACGCAAAGTGAAAATTCTAAGTTTGTGAAAAGAGTTTCTTGATTTGAGAAACAATTTCATTCAATTCTCATTCGAGAGATAAAGGCGCCAAATAGGAGTGGCTAATATTTCCTAACTTAACTTAACCTAACCTAAACAAACCTAAGTTAACCTAAACCGAGCCAAAATAGGAAAGTCGTGAATGAGAATGAGCGTAGCATAAATTGAGAATAGGCCAATTTGAAAATGCTTCCTTTGAGATTCTTACTCTCCGTTTCCCGTTCTTGGTCACTGAATGAAATGATACCAATTAGAACGGGGCAATTCCAAAGTATGAATCTCTGCTCAAGTTTTTTTTTTTTAACATTTTAAGTTATTTAAAGTATTAACAATTTAGGTTTTTTACTTACGTTTGTATAAAAAGTGATTCATTGGATGAGTAACGAATAAAAAGCAGAATTTGAGTAGTTTTTTATCCAATTTTGGTTGGAGCTATTTGCACTAACGGAATGAGTAATGTTTTCACCTAATTTTAAATAGTATTCTCTCTCTCTCTCTCTCTCTCTCTCTCTCTCTCTCTATATATATATATATATATATATATATATAGTATATATATATGAATGCGCCTCGGTGGTGTAGTGGTTAGCGTCGCTGACTACGAATCCATCGGCCCCAGGATCGAGACCTGGTGATCAGAGCTGGGCACTTGCGGCATATTGCGGTACTGCGGTACTGCTGCACTACCAAACCGGTACCAAACCGGTACGCGGAAATTTGAATGCGGTAGCGGTACTGCGGTACTTTCAGCGATCCTTTGCGGTACTGCGTTATGGCGGCCCGGGGTGGTAGTGCGGTGGTACCGCAAGTACCGCAGTACCGCAAAATATGCCGCAAATGCCCAGCTCTGCTGGTGATGGCAGCCGGCGCGCAGCAAAACCCAGCTGTTCATCCTTCCATACAATAAAGAAAGTGGTTGTTAGATAAATGGGTACCCTGGGTGGCCTAGTGGTTAAGACGCTGGGCTGCTGGTGGGGCGTGGTTCGGATTCCACGTTAAACTGTAGGTCTAAGGTAGAGTGAAAAGCTTGACCTTCATCAGAATAAATAATTCGGGCGGAAGCTAACCAAAGGTGTATATATATATATATATATATATATATATATATATATATATATATTAGGAAAAACCGCAACAAACGTGGGGATTTAGATAAAATTTTGAAACTGCATGCAGCCATATACCAGCCGTATTCTCAACTGGCACACGAGAAATGACAACGGCGACTTCCATATAGGGCATGGTTCTGATTAATCAGTTAATCATTGTTTCGAATTTAATCATTAATTAATCAAAAAATATTTTTTGGGAAATGATTAATTTCCCTCATAATTTCACCATCATTTTACCTTAAATTTTGTAATGTATCATTTGAATTTGGCACCTTTTTGCGTGTATAAACTGTCTAATCCGCCCATGCTTGATTTCTTGAACTAAAGCAAACTAAATGTTTGAGCAAAATGTTTTCTTCAGTCTTATCTCACGCAACAGAAACAATAAAGCTCTTTCTTACTCTTTCCAGAAGTATTTTTAATCATTTTTAATCAGTTAATCATTAATTAATTACAAAATTTCAGCATTCAGCACTTTTTCCTAAAAATTATTAATTAACCATGCCCTATTTCCATACCAATGCTGTTGGTATGTGGTAGCCTGCAGTTTCGAAGCATATATACAGGCCAGTTCAACTCCCCTTTGGCAGGAAAGGTTCACATAGTTATAACGTATAATGTGTTAATACAATATATAACATCATTCAAAAAATAAACACTTGCATTTTTTTTGCATATTTTTGGCATTTTTTTTTATATTTCACAACCTACTCTAAACTTAACTACTCTAAACACCCTCCGCAGTGACTAGGTCGTTGCACCAAAAGGTTCGCCTTTCTACAATTTCACCCACCCCCTCTTGGGAAGTCCTGGCTACGGGACTGATATATATTATATATATATATACACGGTGAACCAAAAGTAGGTGGACAGTAGGTTGAATACGGTTTGTGTTATATTATATTATAACTATGGTGTTCATTATAACTATGGTGTTTGTGTTATATTATATTAAATATTATAACTAAATTTATTTAAATTTTATTTTGTATTATAGTATACAAAAAAATTAAATATGTATTCTCAAAATAAACGTTATCATTTACTGTCCACCTACTTTTGGTTCACCCTATATATATATATATATATATATATATAATATTTTTCCACGATGAAATTCGATCTTAAATTTGTTATTTTCAAAATTCGCTGTCTGACTTCTCCCAAGTAATTAACAGTAATATTAAATCTTAAATATTAAATCACAATTCATAAATATTAGTTACTATTACTACTACTAATAATAATAGCATGCCTTACCTTACCGAGAATGTCTTGTCTTACCGAGAATATCTCCATTTTCCCTTAAAAAACACCGATGTAAATAATCATTTGTCCTGAAACTAAAAAAAAAAAGAAAAATCCAGTATATACTAGATTCTCAAATTCTTAAGAAAACAACGTTTGGAACCCTTGAATACAATCCTTCGTTCTCTCTCGAACGGACGTTTTACCGTCCCGACTGACAGAACGCGAGTAATTTCACCCGATCTGATTTTACATAAGAATCGTACTTCCTTCCCCCACCACTTTATTCCACCCCTCACTCCCCTTCATTCCGACTCCCCTCGCACTTTATCTGAGGGGAGAGTGTAAGAACTTCGTTTTAGGTAAACTGTTTCCCAGACTACTGACCCAAACAGCTAGTAACTAAAGCGACAGGCAACGTAACCTGTATGATATATGTGTGTGTGTGTGTGTGTGTGTGTGTACCACAAGTATTCTTCTTTGTTAAATATAACATAAAAAGGGCTTAAAAGGAAGCCTGTCGTTTTTATATGATTTTCCGCCTTCCATTTTGATCCTAATAACGTAATTATTATTACTTAGATTAGGAGAATGATTCAGATAACAAAACTTTGTGTATTACCAATACGTACCTTCATTGCTTTATTTTAAATTTAGCTGTGATATGTAGAGATATAGCGATGGAAATGAACTCCGAATGTTATTCCTGATATATATGTTATAATGTTATAATGTTTCAAACCAACAAAGACCCTAGGATCCACTCATGGCTGGTCTACCTAACTGTGTTCGTAACTGTGTATTGTGCATGTCCGTGGTGACGGAGAGGACCTACAATTTTACGGGATTCCGAACCACAAGGCCTTAATTTTACTACCTTAAATTATACTCAATCTATCAACATATCCATCTAATCGATTTTTAAACATGTTTATAGACGTGCTACTAATTACTTCTACCGGCAAACTATTCCAGCTATTT